>CM046450.1:14609601-15192101 GCA_025506515.1 Flaveria trinervia | reverse complement strand
AATGATAGTAGATAATATGATAATATATTTATCCATTATAGTTATTTAGATTATCTAGTTGGTATACCAACTGATTAGGTTCTAATCCCATAACATTTAAAAGAAATTACACACCAACTTAGTTTTTGGAATCATCATAAACTAGGTGATTTTGTACCTTTCATTGTTTATAAGATTTAATAACATTTTAAATATCATCCTAGCGTTGAGGTTTCACGATATTTACGTAATACGTTATGTAGCGGTGAAATTACTTTTATATAATTAAAAATAAAAACTTTAAAGAGGTTTTTTTACTAATTCGGATTATAAAAACTTTGTTTGCTTGATTGAATTGACTTCTTGATGTATTTAGTGTAAATATAGGGTTTTCGAGTTGATTTGTGACCTATAAAAGATAATTTCAATTCAACTACAACTTGATGTTTTTTCTCTAAAAAGTCTCTTTCAACGAATTTAATTGTTCGAAAATGAAAGTATTGTCCATGCATGTTTACTTAATTATTGACTAGTACTAGGCACTAGCTTAATACTACTAATTAAATCGTAATCCAATGGGTTGTATGCCATATCCTTATACCACATATGCAACATTCAAATCCTTTATCCGAGCAATTATTTTTGTCATCCTTAGTTGTCTAAACGTAAAACAAAAAAACTGATATGTGTAAGATTCAATCTCAGTCCTTTAAATGGAGGATAGACGTGATCGTAGAGAAATAACATGATAAATTGAGAGTCGTGAAATGTTTTTAGACTGAGAAACTATTTGGGTTTACAATAAATTTTCAATCATATAAAACTCAATAGCAAGAACAAGTATTATAATATGTGTGAGAATCTATGAACTAGAGAACAAAAAGATGAAGATAACCATATTCACTCAAAATCGAATTTTGCAAGGATTGAGGTTATTGCCTTTAGCAGTTATCAACTAAAAGTTTAACTATTTTACCTCTAAAGTTTCACATGTGAAATTTCAGAAAAATCAAATTCTCATGTATTTTTAGTAAAGGATTTTTAGCTTAACCACAGCCAGGCACTCTGCCCCTTTGGACCCCATCAAGTGTTGCACCGCTACCACCACTTGCACCCCACTACTAGGGGCGCTACTCTCGGACCCCCGCCAAGGGGGCGATACTAGGGGCGATGCCCCCTTGGAACCCCCACTACTTAAGGGCTTCTCTCATAAGAAAGTTTTCAATATCGAAGATCATAATAAACTCAAACAAGTATACACTTCGAATCTTCTGACTTGTTTAATGGATATTATGATCGCATTGGTCACTAGTCCATGTAATTAAACTAAAGTATCCAAGACTAACTACTAGTCCAACCAAATGATTTATCTTATTTTCATCACGAAATGTAAATACAAAGGTTATCGTCCAAAAAACTTTTAAGATTACTCCGACTTCTGATTTTAATATAAAAAACACTTAGGGCACTTGACTATGGTGTCAAAGTAGTGGGTCCACGACCACGTAGGCACTGATACATAAATACATATAAACATGCATATGCAATTATATACTAGGTGTATAGGTTCGTATGATGTTATATGTGGATAAATTACCAATGCATATAATTATGTTTGCTATTATCATGAATTCAAAATTTTTCTACTTGTTTGGTTGATCGGTATGTAACGTGTAGAACGATTGAATAGTGAACGAACACTAAATGAATAGTTTAAATAGAGGAAAGTGAAGATGGTTAATAAAAAATAATTAAATAAGTTGCATGTTGGCCGAAAGAGAGGTCTTGATGCATAAGAATATGCATATATGTATAATCAATCATCAAAAAGAAAGTGTTGTGAATTGCGAAAGTGCCAAATTTGATGGTGACCCTATACTAGATATATACCTTTTAATCCTTATCAATCCTTTGTTTGGTTACCAAGTAGCATATGTTTGCGCGTACGAGAAGCTGCCATATATCAAAACCACATATTTTAATCTTCAATGACTGTATAGTGATAAACATTTGATTTTTTAGCAAAAGTCGCATGTCTTAATCTTACTTACAACTGCTTCTATTGTTAGTAGAATATTGATGGATTCCTTAAATTTTACCAATAATCTCATAAACCTAGAAAAATACATCAATCTATTTGTATCTAAAAACTGATAGAAATATATATATATATATATAACCTATCATATTTTCACTTGGTTGTGTAGCTATATTAACTCACGCATTAGTTTTTTTCTTAATTGATATAGACTAAAACAATACTTGTAAGAGACGTGGTATAGTATGTCATTTGTTCACTCATATCATAATCAAAATTAATATGTCGATTAGTTTAAATCAGAATTATGAAATATTTATTAACCAATGATTGTTGAAGTAGGCATTCAAACATGTGCTTCCAATAGAGTTGAAAATAATTTGATTAAGGTGTATGTGATTGGTTGATTTTTTATATCTATTATATACTTTAGCTTTAAATACTTGGTTAAGTAGACTATATAAATTGCATTTTACATGTTAAAAAATTGTGCAATTGAAAACAATTAGCTATAAAAACAAGATGGTTAGAGATGTGTTTTGTATGAGGTGTCCATTAATTTGTTAAAGATTACATGTTAAGATTCTCTATTATATTTTTTGCTAGTTTAAATTATATTACCAATGTTATTCGAAATATAAAAACTGAAAAAGATAATGGATTGCTATCAAAGACTGCCTATACACTTGTAATATGTTATATGTATGGTTTATGTAAACCAACATACACATTTAGGGTAATAAGATTAGATATCATTTAATATCATTCTCGTTTATATTTGTATTACTCTATGTTTTTGGTTTGTCTATCGGGTTCAGGTTCGTCTGTGATACCTAAGGTTCATGTGAGTATAGCCGATAGCCGCATAGGTAGGGCATGACTAGGTGAGGTAACCGAACTGATAGCAACATCACCATGGACTAGAAGCCGGCCATATATTAAAATTTATATGAGATGTTGACATTGCATCTCATCAATGATTAACATCTAATCTATTTCATTTTCTTTCAACTGTATTTTGTATACCATACCAAATTAAATCAAATGACTGCCTATACACTTGTAATATGTCAATTAAATATATTATATGATTTTAATTAAGTTATGCCTAACGTGAATAAAATAAATTAGGTTTGTGCTCATCATTTTAAGTGTAAATAACATATCGTTAGAATTAAGGTCTAGTAACTATCAATGCAGAATATAAATCGAGTTGATCAATCTATTATAAGCTCTCTTCGTCTCCGATTTTTCGCCCGGCCAATCTCACTAGATCTCGCAGTTTAATTTCTTGTCCAAGCTAGTATCGTTAGATCGTTGATGCTCTTCAACATTAGACTGTTGTTAGAGTTGTGCATCAATTGGTTTCGTTTGGTTTTGGCCTCAACCAAAACAAAAGGTTGAATTCAATTTTTAGGTTTTTACAACCGTTGTTTTCATTCTTTCGGTTTTCCGACTTTTCGGTTTTCCTATTTACGCTTCCAAATTTTAGACGTGGTTGCAAATATTCCTAGGTGTTGCTAGGTCTGTCAACTGGAGAGTTTCCGGTACTCGATCTAAGCAAAGCGTATTGATGAATTAAAGGATGCTTAAAGGTGGGTTTACAAAGGTGATTGAGAATTTTGATTAATATAGAGATAGGTTAAATAGCATGTAGGATAAGATATAGGCATCTAAGTATTTTATAAAGTAAATTACACTGATGGTCCTTATGATATGTCCAAATTACGGTTTTGGTTCCCAGGTTTGAAAAACTACAAGGTTAATCTCAAAGTATGTATAAATGTAACAGGTCTGGTCCCTGAGTTGAATGGGGGTTAACTTTTCAGTTAAATATTTTTAAAATTACCAAAATACACATAACTTAATAATAGATCCATCGCCACCACACCTACTTGCAATCACCACTCTAGCGACCCCTCTCAACCCACAACCATCTCCGGCCAACCACCATCTAGCATTCGCCACTCAAAAAGACGTCGTCGTGAAAGGTCATCATAAAAAACGTCACCTCTACATCAAACCACCACTCAACGCCCTCCGTTGAACACCCAATCTCCACCTCACCCCACTTCAAACCTTAACGCCCCCAAGATCCCCGAATATGTATATGTTCTCACTAGCAATCACCTAAACCTCCACAATCGAATCCTCAAATTGATTCAAGAAAATGTTTTACAAGAAGTTGTTTTGTTAACTCGTCACTCTGTATATTCCAATTGTGAACCCACCATATTCACCTGCAATGTTGTCATGGAGGCATATATTCAACAGCAATCGCGATTCATAACACAAGCAACTATCACGACAAATATTGTCACATATAACCTTCTTATCAACACCATCTACTATATAAAAATTGAGGATGAGCGGCAATGGTGGCTGATGGTGATGATGCCAAAGGTGGTGGTGGTGGCAGGGTTTTGGTGATGATGATTGGCAGTGGTGGTGGCTGGTTATGGTGATGATGATTTAGTGTGGGATGCAGTGGAGCAACCAAACTATAGATCTGACAAGCTCAGGCGAGGTGGTGAAGGGGTAGAGGGGGCGACTCCAATATTTTTACTTTTATTTAAATAGTAATGGTATTTTAATCATTTTATACAACTTAACGAAACAATATAATTGTCCACCCAACTCAAGGACCAAACATGTTACGTTTATACATACTTCGAGACTGACCTTGTAGTTTTCCAAACTTTGTGACCAAAACCGTAATTTGAACATAATACAAGGGCTATCCGTGTAATTTACAAATCAACTTTAAAAGCCTAAACTCAAATTTTGTCTCCACATAAAATGAAATATGTTATTATTTTTACACAATAATGCATTGCCTATTTTAAATGTTCACCTAAATATTTGGTCAAACTAGGATGCCAATTTAAGCTTAAGTTAAGAGCAAGTTCATTGTCTTTTTGTTTCATATTTCAAGCATACAAAAGGACTAAAGGTATTTAGTTGAAACAAGAAATGGGCAAACCGGGTTTTGGGCCGGATCCGAAACCGGGTTCAAACCGGGTACGGGCCGGCCGGTTTTTTTTGGAACCGGGTATGGGTGAACCCGGGTTCAGGTACGGGTCGGGTTGGGCATACTTAAAACCCTACCCGGTTAGGGTCGGGTCCAGAACCGGGTTTTTTTTTTTTTACAATTAATAATTGCTATTAATATTAATATTATTAGTAGTATATTATTATTATGATTGCTATTACTATTATTATTATTATTACAATTATTATTATTATTATTATTATTATTATTATTATTATTATAACAACATTAAAAAAACATCTATAACTCATTAATTATTATTTATTTATTAAATAACTTAAAAAATACATTAACGAATCAATAACTAATCGACTATTTTCTTCGAGAGGCTTCATCAAATGCTAATTCTTCGTCGGATATACCAGAAGATACTCATTCTTCTACCTCTTCATCGTGTACTTTACATTCGATTGCAGTTTCGTCTTCAAGATTTGTTTTGTCTTGTATACGATCCATCGCGTCTAAGTGGTCTTTTAGACAAATGCACATCTCCACCGCTTCCGGAGTTAATCTTGTTCTCCGTAATGATAATACCCTGCCACTAAGAGAAAACGCAGACTCCGAAGCTACCGTAAAAGCTTGGACGCTTAGTAAATCACGGGCCATAGCGGAAAGAATTGAAATGGGATTCCTTTTCTTTCCACCAAGCCAAAATATCAAATGCATGATAATCTTGAGTACTCATAGTTGAAATAAAATTGTCGTACTATATATACCAAGTTCGCTTGTTGGGGCGTTACCCATTTGACGTTTAGCCGTCACATCCCGAACAACATTCAACATAGTCATAACGGGGTCTTTAAACGAGGTACTAGCACTTGATGTTGATTCTCTTTGCGTAGTTATATTTACGTTAGGTCCATATTTATTTAAATAAAAATTATAAATAATTTTCAAACTTTTATTAAAAACTTCTTTTGCCTCGGTTGAAAAATTGGGGTTTTCGTCATGTATATCCAAATTGTCATTTATCTCGTCTGTTAAACATTCTACCCCCGCAACATTTAAAAAGGATTTAAAGCAGCGGCACAAGTAAAAACGGGTGGTAACTCAAGAAAATATTTTTTAAACTTGTTTTTCATTGGTTCTATCATTTCTCTAAACATACTATTTTTATTTTGAAAATTTTTAAAATTCAAAGCCATGAAATATAATTCTTGAAGCACCGAATAACTAGTGGGATAATAAACTCTCGATAATTTTGTAGTTGAGTTTTTAAACACCTCAAGAAATTCGGATAAATGTTCAATATTTTTCCAACCCAAATCCGGAAACAGGTCGGCTTCGCAATTATCAAAAGACTATTATGAAAAGCTTTTAAAGTGTCTTTTTGTTTTAAAGCACAATCAAACATATGACAAGTCGAATTCCACCTAGTAGGTACATCCCAATTAGGCCCTAAAAATCTAGATTCTGTATCTTTACAAAGTTGTTTATAATCTTGATATATTTTTCTACTTTTTTAAAAACGTCGTGTAACATAAATCGAAAAGCTTTTATAAAGCTATCAACAAATGGTACGGATAGACCATCTTGTACTACTAAATTAATAATATGTGCAACACAACGAGTATGAAAAAATCACCGTTTGCAATCGGAAGATATTTTAATTTTAATTTTTCAACCGCGGTTGTGTTGTTGGAAGCGTTATCAAATGCCATTGAAAATATTTTATTTTGTAAATTAAAAGTAGTTATTACATTATCCAAAAAGTAAAAGAAATACTCTCCGGTGTGTGGATACGGAAATAGATCAAATGCAATCGAACGTTTCATCATTTGCCATGAACTGGGATCTACCCAATGAGCGGTGACGCAAAGGTACGATTCGGGCAAACCGTGTGGCTCCGACCAAACGTCACTAGTTAAGTTTACACCGGTATTTAAATTTTCAAATAATACAAGTAAATCATTTTTTGCTTGCTTCCATAATAAATCATTTTTTGCTTGCTTCCATAATTTTAAACAATAACGTCTAAGTGTAGTACGACTTACGTGAGTGTAACGAGGTTGAAGCGTCTCTCGAATTAAGTTGGTTAACCGAGGGTTGTCGAAGTGATTGAAAGGCAAAGCTTCTTGAATCACGAACTTTGCCATTCGATCTCGAACCTCATTAACGTTGTAATTAAAGATTCCACCGTCTCCACTCAATTGTGTTTGTTGCGAATCCGGATTACTTTTCAACGACTTACAAAACTTCTTGGTAATGTGTTTGTTTAAAGTCGTGTTAGAATCTTTAGCAAGTAAAGCTCCACAAAACTTGCAACGAGCCTTTACAGATCCGTCACTCAACTCAACCATATCCCAATTGCACCAAACATCCATGTTACGATTGTGTGGAAGAACACGAACGACGGTTGGAGAGTTCGATGAACCTTGACCAACGGAAGATTGAGAGTGAGCCATATTGAGATTTGAGAATAAACGAGAGTAAACAAGAGTATGTTTGCGTTTTTTGCGTATGTTTTTTATGTTTGAAGCTTGGGTACCTTACCATATCAACCCACACCTATTTATACTTATTTTAGAGGCAAAAACAACAAAAAAACGGTCAAATTTAGTCCCACCCAGGTTCAACCGATTCCAACCCGGGTTCAACCGGGTCCAACCGGGTTCAACGGTTTCGAGTCCGGTTCCGGGTCGGGTCCGGTTCCTATGAATTCCAAACACCCCAAACCGGGTACAACCCACCGGTTTTTTCCGGGTACGAACCGGGTACACCCGGTATCGGGTTGTACCCGGACCCGGGTCCGGTTCGGGTATGCCGGGTCGGGTATGGACCCGGTTTTTATGTTCAACTCTAGTTGAAACTATCAATTATCAATATAGCAAACTTGCAAAGGCCCACATGATTTTTTTTTCTGAATTCAATACTTGTTAATTGGTTATGTTAATGAATGATGACCCAATTGTATACAATGGGTCAAGCCCACAAATCAAGTGCGTGTTTGAGTTGAGCCCGTGGCCTTGGATCATACGTTGTACATCAACAAAATTCTTATGCACATGTGAAACTTAAAAATCAGTCTACAAAAAGTGACATGTTATAGTACCATGTAATGAATAGATTTAATCAATGTCTACAAATAATATGTTGTGACGCTCACACTGTTGACGTCTTTTTACAATTTTTAAATTCTTTTATGTCCAATATCGTAACGAGAAATACAACCCTCGCTAGATGATGTACGTGAGATCTTGTTAAGTACCTTATTAGCTTCCTTCATCTTCACGTTAAACAATTATACGAACCATGATCATTATGAGAAATGATCTTTCTAATCCAAGCATTGCTAAACTTCATGTCTTTGATCATTGATGAAGAATCGGATTTTTCAAGACAAACAATTAACTTTAACTACCTCTGTTGACGGCTTCTACTTTCACGCTCCGGTGATGGCCTAACAAAAAGCGGAAAACAGTAGATTAGAAACGGCACAAACAAAGAAAAATCCATTTTACTTTCAATGTAAGAGTAGACTTTATCTGATTTTAAACAACAAATTGGTTTAAAAAGATGGAAACAAAAGCCTTACAACAAAGATGAAATAAAGTATGAAAAACAATTTAAAGGTAACCAAAGATGCAAAAAACAATAATATGAGGAATCACTGATTTTCTTTCAGCTCAACACGACTGTAAATTCAATGTGACAAATCTAAAGAAGCTACACCGGTTTTGATACACAAATGATAAAGTTGAGTTTAACAAAGAACAGTATATCAGAAGCTAACCTCATGAGATTAAACACCATTAAAGAAGTCAAGACACGAGAGTGACGATGGTTGTTAGTGGCAATCGAATCTGTTGAGACTAAGCCTCAGTGGGTTTCAATTTAATTTTGGTTGCCGCCTGTGGGTTTCTTTCACTACAGCTACCCTAATATGGAAAACTGAACAGCCAAAATGAGCTAATGGTCCTATGACTCTGAAATATATTGATGGGCAAATGGTTTGAAAGTTTGAAATGGGCTCAATGAACCTTAATGAACGAACATATAAAAGCGCTCACATGTCATCCACATTCATCCTTATGAAATAAACTAACTACTCAAATTTAGTAAATATGCAGTTCGTTTACATGCCTATTGCAATGTAAGGGGTTCAAAGGGTGCTATGTTGCGTGCCTACGTGAGTTGATTAGTTTAGAATCAACCGTAATCGTATCGTTTCATATCATTGCCTTCCATCTTCAACTTTACTAAAGATTGTATGCAATTTATGTATGCTTAAAACTTGTCACCAAACAGAAAGGATAACAAAAGGAGTAAGGACTACATAGTATCACGAGATTTGAACCATATACACGACATCCACAACCAAACCTACCACATATAGTTGCCAAAAAATCAAAACTTAAAACAAAAGAAATATACATCACAGAATAAGTGAGGTTATAAAAACACATACCTGGTTCTTGAATCCAACAAGTTGTCAAAAGTGAATCCAACATCTGTCGTAAACCACACTTTCGATCCACCATAATGTAAGTTTCTACACTTGGTCTTCATGGGCATTTGTAATTTGTTTAGCTAGACTTAATGCACTAATGTCATCTCTTAGGATAATGTTTATTGGACCCTTCAACTAATGAGATATAAGAAGCATAATCATACACAAGCCCTTTTTCACCACGTAATCTCTCAAACGATTCTGGATCGCCATATTTACAGTGACCTTCCAAAAGGATATTATACGTTATATCATCTGGAACCAAGCCCAAATCAAGCATCGACTGCAACAACTTATTTGCATTTTTCATCTGCCCAAGTTTACATAACCCGACCATCAGCACATTATATGTTATAACTCCTGGTATAACTCCATCCCGACGCATCTCATTGAGCCAATGGAAACCCGTCTTAACATCCCCCCTCTTACAGAACCCATCAATGACCATGGTGTAAGTTGCAGCATCAGGTTTTATACCCGATCTCCTCATTTCTCTTAACATCTTTTCTGCATCAAAGACTAATCCTTCCCTGCATAAACCTGATATAAGTGCTGTAAACGCCACATTATCAAACTCAATGCCTTCATTGACCATTTTCTCCTTAACTTCAAGTGCCAACTGCAACTTCCCCTCCTTGCAACACCCGTCAAAAAGAGATGTATAAGTAATCTTGTCAGCTTTTAACCCTTCACGAGTCATTTCATCAATTAGATATCTAGCTTCGGTTATCCTACCACTCTTGCACAGGCCATTAATAAGAGTGTTAAAAGTAATCAAATCAGCTTTTACACCTCTAATCACCATTTTACCATACATTTGCATACCCAAATCAACCTTCGTGTTTCTACAAAAACCATTAATCAAGGTGGTAAATATAACATCATTTGGCACCAAACCCCTCTTAAACATTTCATCGAACAACTTATACGCATCACCCAATTTACTTCCTTTACACAACCCATCAATCAAAACACTGTATGTAAACACATCAGGCACAAGACCACTCTCTTCTACAACCTTCTTTAACCTAAAACCTTCGTTCAATCTACCCGATTTACAATACCCATTCAACAGCGTATTAAAACTAACCAAACTCGGTCTCAATCCCCACTTAGGCATTTCATCAAACACCTTCTTAGCATCATTAATCATACCTACCTTAGCAAACCTATGCATCAAATTATTAAAAGTATATACATTTGGAGGATACCCACATCCCAAAATCTCCAAATAAAACCCCCAAGCTGCAGCATGTGAGTTCAATTTCATCAAACAATCAAGAACTCGCTTACAAGACTCTACAGGAAGCTTAAATTTTCGATCTTTCGCAAACCGAATAACTGAACAGCATCAGTCACAAACCCATTATCCACATAACACTTAACCAACGAATCAAACACAAAATCACCATCTTTTTCACCTTTCGTCTCGACAAACGCTTGAAATACAGAAGCAGCAGAGTGTTTCCCCTTTTGTGCGATCACAACCCGTAGTAAAGATTCGGCTTGTGGGAACATTTGGTGATTTGAGAGGAAATTGATCATGGTGAAGTAAGATTGAACTGTGTGTCGAAATGGGGGTTGAGTGGAGACCCATTTGAAGAAGGAGAAGAGGGCGTTTGGGGTGAGAGAGTGTGGGTTTGTGTTGATTAGGGCGATTATGTGTGAGGGTCTGAGAGATGGGATGAGTTTGCGGATTGAGGGTTCTAATGGGGTTGATTTGTTGGTGATGGATTGAGAGATGGTGGTGATGAGGGGGTCTATGTGGTGGTGGTGATTTGGGGGTGAGGGTGGTGGAGTGTACCAGACGGTGGCGGAGGTGGCGGAGATGCGGCGGAGGAGTTGGTGGTGCGGTGGAATGCGGTGGTGGTCGGTGATTCTCAGGTTGTGCATAGTCGTAAACAAGTAAAACATAAACGCGGTGTTTGATCGAGTGTCGACCATGGGATGAAGAGAAGTAGGCATAAGTTTAGAAGTTTTTGTTTGAATATTAATCGTTTTAGATTAGATTAAACTACGAGTTTAGCCCGTGGTTCGTTGCAGGATATCGCAGGATGTCGAGCGAGCTTCCAACGGGTGAACTTAGGTAAGACGCGTGTGACATTGTGGTGAACATGAGACGTTCGAGTGTTATGAAATAGTGAAGTGGTTAGTTATTTGCAATACACAATCGTGAAAGGACAATAGATGTTAATGGTTGGTTATTTACAAAACATAATGTTTGCTATCTTTTGCAAAGGGTTTTGTATTGCATTGTCGGTTTTAAGGGTCCTTTTAGTTTCTTCTTCTTGGATTGGTATTGCTCGTTATCTATTTCTATTCATAATCTTGTTTGTAAATTCAAAAATGGTTTGATAACAATTCAATTAGGTTATCTTTTGACTACAAGGAAAAGACACCTGAAAAAATTATTCCCGGAAGATGAAGACTCATGGATATAGTTGGAAAATGGTATTGTTTGATGGTTGTAAACTCTTGTTGAATAGAAAGAAAACACTAGATCGATTGAACCACCCAAATTTGTCAGAAATTGACTCCGGTACCATGAGAGAAATATACAAAAAGAAATATACAAGGTGGTGAATATTTGTTTGTGTAACATGATTAAAAAAACATGTAACATATCTCTATATAAAAAGAGAACCAATCAATAGAGAATATTGATAAATAGTCTCAACAACTCAATGAATCCATAAATCAATGTTACAAGAACACTCAAATACAATGTTATCGAGAGAATTTAAAGAAAAAATTGATACAGATAACGTTTTGTAAGGAGAGTGACGTGAGTGTTGTTACCTTGATGCCCCCACCCCATTGGAGATGCTCTAAGTTGAGCAACACTATATACATTTTTTTCAATTTTGATATTTTCGATAATCATTAGCTGTAACAAAGTTTCTATTAATCATTAAACCATGGGTGGTGACTGCTTATTAGTATTGACCAAAAGCAGTAACCTAGGTCTAATTTATCATAATTACCATTGATTCTCTTGTTGCTATTAAAACCTATTTGTTTCTAATGACTTGGTTGTTACTAATGATCATACATACTATCGATTCTCAGTGTCTAGTGACATCTATGTTACTAAAAAAGGTCAAAGTTATTATTAACCGATTCTCAGTGTCTAGCACGACCCCACTAGGGACTTTGCCTCGAACCCACAATAAGGCAATTTCCCTTGGAATCCTCTTTGGTCTAGGGATGTTTCCACCCCTCAAACTATAAAGGTTACTTATACTATAGTTTAGAGTAGTATTTATTAAGTGTACACTCTACACCTTCTTACTTATGTCAGTTATTTTATAGTTTCTTATTTGGTCTTTCTTAAATTTAATTATATTAAAATAATTTTAATAATACTTAAATCACCTAAGAGCTTTTATGTTGATCAATGGACAATCAATAACAAACAAGCAAAGATGATGTATATTTCTCCCTAGTTCCTTACAAGTGTTTACAAAGCAATGACAATAAGATACAAGGACCAGAGATACTTATACTATAACCTACAGCCGACCCTACTTTAAAGGCCAGCTGGATACATAATCTAGACAATAACAAAATCAATGTAGAGTCAAAAGGCAAATTGTCTTTTGACTAGTGATTATAACATTCCATAACTCACATCCTAATATATTACAAAAGAGATAAAAGTACATAAAGTAGAAAGTACAGACTCAAGACCTCAATGTACAGTTACCAAAACATAGATCTTTCAACAACTCATGTAAAGTTGGTGACTAATTAGAGTTGTAGCGGAAAGATGGTCCAATTTTATGGTAAGGTACATTAGATGATAGCATGTGTTCAAAAGTTTTTGGAAGAAATCTGTCTTCAAGAGTTGGCTTCGGAAGACTTTATCTTTGAAGTTTCGGAAGACTTCATGTTTGGCTTCGGAAGATATTGATCATGGCTTCGTAAGATTTCAAACTTAGAATGTTTTCTAAAGAAGAGTGTGAAACTTCCGAAGCATTCTACTTCAATACTATTGTGCATGCATACAGAAGAGACTTTAGATGTTTTGTGTTGTATTAGCCTTATATGAAACCTTACAATTATAATTAACACAAGATTAATTTTATAGCTTAAGAACTTTAAAGAGAGACGGAAAAGCAAAAAAAATATAAACTTATGAAAGTATATATATGATTTACATTCTCTCATTTATATTGAAATAATATTTATACTATAAAAATCAATCATTTTAGTAGAAAATTAAGTAAAACTATATGATAGATAGCTAGTATAGCAAAATTATCTACAAGTTTGATAACAAGTTTATTCACTTGTTATAATAATAATAATAATTTGTAATAACATTTAAATTTTGGCACATTATATTTGACGATTAAGTGTAGTTAACCGCATGTTGGTAGAGTGCACATCATATTTGACGCCCCACCGTGTTTGAGTCTTGGAGCTGACATTTTGCTATATCTTTGACGATTCTAGTAAAAAAATTTAACGTTTTATATTTTACATTTAGTTTTATATCTTCGTCAAGAAGAAAAATCTCATTACAACGTGTAGGATTAAAAACTAACTATTTCCGTATTGAGAACATATGTTGTTACATTAAATTAAAACATAAAATATACAAAAAAAAATAAAAGTAAACAGGTGAAGTGGTTGTAAATTTGGGTGTATTAATCATTTATATATTTATATATGTTGGAGCTATTCCTTGTAATTTTCACTATATATAAAACCTTGTTCTCCCCTCATTCTCCAAACACGAAGAGAAAATGTCGAAGGTGACGGATTTCGTGAACCTCAACCTTTCTACCGTCGATAACAAGTTCATTGCCGAGTACATTTGGTCAGTAGTTCCCCCATCACCTTTTTATTATTATTATTTTTCGTTTTATTTGATTTTGGTTGAAAATCTTGACTTAAACGATGGTTATTATCTACAATGAATGAATTTTGAATAAGTCGTGACAATGTACTATAAAAACTTCAATCACCTTGGCAGGCCAACGAGAGTATTGTAACAAAGTGATTTGATTTATTTAATTAAGTGAATCGGGAGGTTCTACTAGCTTTTTTGCATTATCTTGTTAATTTAGGTTTGGATTAAATAAATGTTATTGGACTAAATTTCTTAAAATATTAATGGGCTTTTTTAAGTAAAGTTTAATGTTATTAGATTTATTAACGGATTTATTAATAGTTTATATATCTTCTTTAACAAACATAATATATAAAAATTTAAAAAATTGCATGCCTTTAGACGGTCGCTCACCCCGCCTCTGAAGACCACCCCAGAACCCTTGGCGAATGTTATAATTTCTTTATAATAATGTATAATGACCCTTTAATTGGATGAAAAATGTGACTTTGAAAAATCTAAGATTAATACAATTATTATTCAGAAAAGTTTATTTTGGAAAATGTAATGTACATGCAAAATGATTTAGTATTTTGCAGGAGTCAGTGACACATGTCGCACTCATGCAATGGTTGTTGACAAGTGTTTATCAGAAGATACATAATTTTGATAATGAATGATATAGTTAAACATTTGGGCTACCGTCTCGTTAATATTGAGTTTATCTTAACGGTAAATGCTTTTAACTTTTTATAAATATAAATATTATTTTAATCGGATTTACCTATTTGATTTCTAGTCGGAACCACACACTTAAGTTCTCAATCCCTCGATAAAAAATCTATTATTAGAAAAATATTTTAGTTAACTTTAAGTATTTTGTTCATAGTAAGATTTGAACACGTTATCTTCTAAGGATCATTGGTGTAAATTAGAATAATGATCATTGGTGCTTAAGGATTGGGGTAAACAGTAAAGAATTGCGTTTAACATTAAAATAGATTAAATTTCTTCTGAAGGTTTGAACTCGTATATATGTAATGGGTTGGTGTAAATTATTTTTCGCGGAGAAAGTTTATAAGATTTGTGTGTGATTCCCACTATCAAAATAATTATGATTCTGCTTTCTTTTTACTCTTATTTTAAGATTTTAATTTTATTATTAAAATGTAACTTAACTGTTAAGTGTTATGTTAGTATCTTTGGTGTTTTAGTTTTTGACTAAAGGTGTTTTTTTATTCGTTTTGCATTGCTATTTTGGTGAAATGCCATTTTTATCCCTAATTTTTATAAAATATATTGTTATAAAATATGAAAAATAAGTATCTTTTAAAACTTTTTTCTATATAGGATTGGTGGATCAGGTTTGGACATCAGAAGCAAAGCTAGAGTAAGCTCTTACTTTTTAGGACAAACTAAATAAATATAGTAATATTAATTAAAAAAAACATTCATGTATGTATAAAAATTCCATTCAATTCCATTTTTAACAAACCTAGATATTATTTCGAAAATAACTCCAAAGAAATTTATTAAAAAAAGTTATCAGCCGATATGTACAAGTCAAACAAAATACAATTCAATCAGAACATTCACAGTGGAGTCCCTAAAAATATGTGAGTGTGTTTGGTATATTATATGAAATGGTTTTGAGTGGTTGTGAGTGAAGCAGAGAGAAAATGTTATTATGAATTGGTATATTTGAAGAATCACTGTTCAATCCTTATAATTTTTTTAATATTTTCTAAAGTGGTTGTAAGTAAAGAAGAAATAGAAAAATAATAATAAGGTATACAATATTATTTAATTGAAAACAAGAGAGAAAATATAATGAGTTTTAATATAATTATAATGATAAAAATAAGAAAACTACTCTGTATGCTCTCAATTTTCTTTTGCAAATGGATTGCCTTTCTTTCGTTTAAAACTGCTACACTTTTATTCGACTGTATTTATTTTTATAATGATGTCACTCTACGATTTCAACAACTAAATTTAATTAAATAACATATAATTTTATATAAATAAATATTTTAAAGGCATTTGATGTTTTTGTAAATATTTTCTTGTGTGCAATTTTTTAGACTCTGTGTGGATCATGGAATGATCCACAAAAGCTTCCAAAATGGAACTACGATGGATCAAGCACAGGCCAGGCCCATGGTCAAGACACCGAAGTGATCTTATAGTGAGTACCCACTTCATCGCAGTAAAACTAGTGATACTTATATTCTCATTTATTTACAAATCTAATTATTTAAATAAAATTTTGTGACGATTTTAATAGTCCCCAAGCCATTTTCAAGGATCCTTTCCGGAGGGGCAACAATATTTTGGTTAGTACTTTTTTCCTAGTCAACTGTCTCGAGATCTGATCTATAAAAACTCAACATAATCCAAGTTCAAACTAATTAGTCAATACTCAATAGTATTTACCTGTATGACTTTATGAACTCTTTGTATGAATTAAAGGTCATGTGCGATGCTTACAACCAAATGGGTGATCCGATCTACACAAACACGAGGTTTGATGCAGCCAAGATTTTCGACCACCCTGATGTTGTTGCTCAACTCCCATGGTAGTTATAAGTTGTACTGTATTTTTTTATAACAACACTTGCAAAAATCTTGTAATATTTTATTTTATTGAAAAATGACCAATAAACAATTATGGAATTTTAATTCTTGTAGGTTTGGGCTTGAGCAAGAATACACCTTGATGGAGAAGGATACCAAGTGGCCATTGGGTTGGCCTAGAGGAGGCTTCCCAAGACCTCAAGTAGTATTATTATTATTATTATTTTAATTTATTTTCATATTACTTTATTTAATTGAATTTACTTTATTATAGATGTAAATATTTGTACTTGACATATTTGTTTGATCTCTTGTATAGGGTCCTTATTATTGTGGAGTTGGTGCTGAAAAAGTGTTTGGGCGTGACATTGTTGATGCACACTACAAGGCTTGTCTTTATGCCGGGATTAATATATGTGGTGTTAACGCTGAAGTTATGCCTGGTCAAGTAAACTTCATATTATCACGACTTTTACATACAAATTATTGATTTTAAACTAAAAATTTGACGTTTTTATGTACATTCTTTGACGCATGAAAAGTGGGAGTTTCAAATTGGACCCTCGGCTGGGATCACTGCTGCAGATGAGTTGTGGGTTGCTCGGTATATCCTCGAGGTAATTTGATTAGGTTTCCATGCTAATATGCAACCATGGTTTTGCGTTGCTTGATGAAAAGAATGTATTTTGTGATGATGGTTAATTCATGCAATATTTTAGATAGATTCATACTTATATAATATAGAAAGTTTCAGATAAAAACTCAAAGACTAAACATCTTAAATTTGTCTATAGCGCGTTGCTGAAATTGCTGGAGTGGTCGTCTCATTTGATCCTAAACCGGTTCCGGTTAGTTTTTTGTTAAAAAACCTACTTTGGTATTTTAATGCGTTAAACTTTATTAAGTAATATCTGACCATGATTTTTTGACACATTTTCAACAGGGTGATTGGAACGGGGCGGGTGGTCACACTAACTATAGGTATAACTTATATATAACGTTTACATTCATCAACTACATGTTGTGGTAATCTAATATCTAATCATGGGTAATTAAAATTAGCACAAAATCAATGCGGGAAGATGGTGGATATGAGGCCATCCAAAAGGCTATCGAAAAGCTTGCACTTAGGCATGATGAACACATCGCTGGCTACGGTGAAGGCAACGAGCGTCGTCTCACTGGTCATCATGAAACCGCAAACATCAACACGTTCTCATGGGTACAAGAAACCATAAGCCAAACACGTTCAAAATGTCATTTTTTGTGTCATTGAACATATCCAACTCAAATTAATGAGCGTAGAGTGGTATTGATTGAGATCTATATATACGCGTTTTGTAGGGAGTTGCGAAGCGTGGTGTGTCAATTCGTGTGGGAAGAGACACTGCAAAAGAAGGGAAAGGGTATTTTGAGGACCGAAGGCCCGGGTCCAATATGGACCCGTACGTGGTTACCGCTATGATTGCGGAAACCACCATCTTGTGGAAGCCTTGAGCTTGTTTTATGGGTTGGACTTGGACTGATGGTTATCGTATGTTTCTAGTGATAAATAAAGGTGGGTTTATCGGCTATGGATTGGATATGTGTCACAAACAAATCTTGTAAAGCTTGTTCGGTTAACGGGCAGTTTCTGTTGGGCTTTAGCTTTTGGGCTTGGCTTAGTTGGATCAAATCTAATACGAACTTGGGCTTTCACAAAACCAAAATATTTATTATTATTTCATTCGAAGCTGCACAAACCGTTTTTTCTCCCAAACCGCTTCGAGTTTGATCTGGTTCAGGTTTGATTGATAAAAATCAAAACCAGTTTTTGGTTGGATCAAACCAGTTAGGTTTAGAATCGGACGTTGATGGAGTTTAACCGGGTTAGACTGCTTTCGAACCGTAAAGCTATACCTTATAAATAAAAAAATTGTATCTATGAATAATTATGACTATCTTATTTTCAAGTTTTTATTATATAAATAGTGCATACCATAGGATTAATTTACTATGTTTATCTTAGGATAAAAATCCATATATTGATCATAGATGAAAGAATGTAACATGTTTATTTAATCTTAGCATACTTTGGCACTTTGCTAGTTTATAATATATGAGCAAAAAATGAAAGAACGTTTTTAGAACACTTTTGTTACAATTCTTTTATTTCTTATCGAGTGCTAAACCTAAAAATCAAACAATTAAGTTTAGACCCTGTGCATTAAATCTGCAAAGTTGAGTGCGTTGATATAATGGATCAGATGCATCAGCTTAAAGTTGTTTTATGAGTTGTAACAGAACGTTTTCATGCAATTATAATTATATGTGTATTTTGATCCTGAAATGTACAATAATATTAAAATTTTTGGTCACGTGTCCTTAGAAAATTTTTTTTTAACAGTCTAATACCAGAGACGAAACACGTATATAAAATTTATATATCGGTCTTACATATTTTCACTATTATTATACACACCATCAAATGCTAGCTTATATTAATTACTATATAACAATCATGTTGACAACTTCTAATGTGTTCGATTCACATTCTTAACCCCAATAGGGTAATAAATAATAATCACAAACAAGAGTATCGATTTAATAAGACAAACTAGCTATCTAACTTTGAGTACACATTTGTCATTCGATAATAACCCAGGGACCATATATGTACTTTAGTAAATTTTGATCCTTCTCGTCTTCTTCACATCGCTTATTTACTCGTTAATGGAAGTTTCAATTCTAACCCCCACGAAAAACCCTCGTCGATGCTTCGCATCTTCTTTACATCATCATATATACGTCAATTGCAGGATATATTATATATATACGTGTTAATCAGCACCAATATTCGTCATCAAAATCAGTTTTTTAACATTCGACTTCATTTCAATTCTTCAAATTCAGATCACTTTTCGAACAATTTTCCAAGAGCTTTGATTCTGTGTGTAATCATCATTCAACAATGGTTTTAGTAATTGATAGTGGTTTACAGATTGTGTTTGATGAATTGTTGAAGGTAGTTGCAGTGGAAACTCTGCAAACCGCAAGATTTATAACCCCAAGCGATAGCATTAAAAGCCCTAATCAAAAAGGGGTCGTAATGTTCATCGCTCATCTGAAGAGGTTGTTCCAGACTGAATTGCAGATCAAAATGGTGAATAGTGTGAGGAGTTTGAGTGGGATTGATGATTTAGAAGAGGAAGTGGATCAGCTGCTTGCAGATTCTACTGTTCATGTGATTGTTGATTCGAGTTTGTGCATTGTTCTTGGGCTCCAGGTGTTTATTGTTGACTTCAATTGGAATCTTGAAGAATTGAAGAATAGTGAAACTCAAGTGTTGCCAATTGTTAAAGAATGTTTCATGGATTTGAATTCAAATACAGAACATGAAGGGATAACAGCCACAGAATTCACGAATATGTCGATTACTAGCGATTATCTTGATGATGAGAGAATGCATGCAAGTGAAAATGTTCTTCAACTCTTATCAAGAAACGTTATCAATATTGTTTCAGTAAGGTAATTGATTTCAGGCTTTCATATAAATCTTTCGAATTGCAGCATATTGATTATTCTTAAGCCAATATTAACCAATCTTTATATGTTTTTGCAGAAATAAACTCATTGCAGAACGAAATCGATTGTTCATGGAGATCCATAGAGATTAGTTTCCCACATGGTGGATTAAACAAACAGCACAACCCATTAACCCCAGTATCTTATCTCTTTCAAGAGGTTTCATTTCTTCAAATTGGTATGATCAAATAGCACTTAAAGTTGAAGAATTGACATTTGATATAAGGAGTGAAACCTACTCACTACCAGAATTCATTAAACAAATGAACCAACTGAAGGTTTTAAGTATTAGAGGCTATAGTGATTATCCTTCTAAGCTGCATAATCTTTCATTGATAGAGGGTTTATCCAGCCTAAGAACTATAAGATTTGAGCACGTGTCGGTTCCCTCTATGCAACCCATCTTTGCATTGAAGTATCTTGAAGAACTTTCTTTTGTTATGTGTGAGATTGGTGAGGCTATGATGAGTTGCACTACTACTGAGTCACCACCTTACATGCTACCAAATCTCACGAATCTTGAAATCGATATGTGTTATGATCTGAAAGAACTACCATCAGCACTTTGCAATCTTGTTCATCTCCAGAAACTAACCATCACCAACTGTCATGAGCTTGAGTATCTTCCTAAAGGGTTAGGGGCTTTGTCAAATCTTGAAATCTTGAGTCTTCATTGCTGCACAAAGCTACAACAACTACCTGCATCGATTGGAACTTTGCATAATGTGAGTTCTATAGATATATCTGATTGTTTGAGTATAAGTACACTGCCTGAAGAAATTGGTGAACCATGTGGCCTAAGAATGCTTAAGATGAATGGTTGTGGAGGGCTGCAAGAATTGCCAATGTCGATCAGTGAATTGCAGCAGTTAGAAGAAGTGATATGTGATGAAGAGACGTCGTATTTGTGGATGGATGTTGAAAGTGATCTTCATAACTTGAAGATAAATGTTGTTGAAGATGATAGATCAGAAACTTTTATGAAAATTGTGCAGTAAGCTTTATATCTATATGACTATATGAGCATACAAGTGTATAGTTAAGGTAAAATATATTTGTTAAGAATCAAATAAGATGTATTAGTTATAATTTGTTACGTAAATGAAATTTATTGCAACTCTTTATTAAAAGTAAAAAAGTTTCTTTTTAATTTTATTGTTTGTATCATTATAAAATTTAAACGTGAGGACCCACTCAAAAATTAGTTACACTCAATGTTAAATTTTTTGAGCTAGTATAAGCACACTTGACAAAAGCCTTAGGAGTTCCCCTAATAATGAGTCTAAAATCATGACCGTGTAAGTGCATGTCGTTAAGAATATCGAGTAGTAAATAACTTAAAAGTCATTTGAGTTGATAGTATGACGGTAAAAGTCATTTAAGTTTGTAGTATAAAGGTGAACCCATTTTTTTGTAAGCCACTCTTGTTATAACTTTGTTTAGGGGGCCTAAAATTGGGTGATGTTCTTAAGAAAAAGTGACTATTGTTAAGTGATATTTAAAATATGTTAGTTTAATGGTCTTATTTGTTTCGATTTAATCGTATGTAATTTATATTGAAATAGAGAAAAAAAGCAACATTTTTATATTTTACAAATCTTGCTCTCTAGTTTAAAAAACTAGTTTTATACCCGTCCGTTGGCCGGGTATTTTAACGTTAATGTAATACCAACATAGATAAGTTCGTTCTAAAGAAATCTTAACCCGTTTAACACCAAATTACAAAGACTTAACATACTTAAGCAGAAAATGGCCAAGTATAACATAACAATCACTCCGTAAAGATAAAAAGCAAGTGCTAAACTACCTAAACATAAACATTACCAATCATGTGAAATGAAAATATTAATTAACAGTCATATATGGTCAATAATAGGCAGGTCGTCTAAAAATTATCATTAACTGCATATTGCTTCTATTCATTTGACCCAATTTAAGCTCTTATCAAATGAATGTTCAAATTGTAAAAGGAATTATCACTTTAATAATCTAAATGCATGTTCAAACCATTTACATAACACTTCACCTTGATAAATTAGTTAGGGATATTAAACACTATGTATAAAAAAATTTCAGCCCTGAACAAAAGCTCAAGTTGCTACTAAGCAAGCCAAACAAAACAAACTTCCATTTATATATAATTTAACTACTTTGTAATATCAATGACACCCAATTTTAAGTGTATTGAAAACTAATAGCCCAAAATTAACAGGCCAAAGCATTTTTTAATACATTAGCTTTAAGCTACTCTTGTGAATTTGTTTGCAACCGCGCAACCGTAACAACCCATGTCACTTGAATTATATTCACTTGAATATGAGTTTACCTGTATTTGAACCACTTGTTAACCAGAATCACTTAGACTACATTGCCTTCGTGTCACCTCCACATGAGCCTTATATAAAAAATATAAATAGTTCTGATATCAAATAACATTACAAAAATGTTAGTTTTTCTAGAATTTCAATTTAAGAACTTTTATTTGTTTTTAGTAAAATCAGAATATCAAGAGAAAATGAATAAGAAAAGAAATCACACTTGTTTCTTTGTAGTTGCTAACAGCCCGTACTTTCAATGTTCACTGTCTAAACAACCATTTAAGAATAAATGAAGATAATATTAGAATAAGCAACTATGTGACAACAAAAGGTGAAAAGAAAAATGAACCTACCTTGTGTTTGGGAAACACAGTATGCAACTTCAAATTCCCTTTGTATATGTTCGAAAACCATTTTATGAGAGTCCCTAATATGTCTTTTAGAAAAAAAATCAATACTAAGAACATGATAATAGATGAAAAAGATATATACCACAGCTAGAAAGTACAAAGCTATATTAGTGGCTCATAATATTCGTATATATCTCGTTATTAAAACACCACCATCTTCTAGGTTGATGACGACTTGGTCATACATCAAAGTTAATCAAAAATTTAGATTAAAAAATGCACCTATTCGTTAAAAAAAGATTAATGACACACACCTGTGTGCCAAAAAAAGGGGTGTGCGGGGAGAGACCTTTTGATTGTTTTTCAGAGGTGAATTAATTTTCATGAAGATAAACACTATTTTGGAATGTTCTGAATGTATGATTGTAGCTTCTCTTCCAACATCTTTTTCAGCTTGAACACAAAACCCCCCAACAATATGACCAAAAAAAAGAATGATCATACAAGTTAATATGTTGGGGAAAGATGCCAACTTTTGAAGTTAATGAAAGTGGAGCCCAAGCTTAAACTTAAAGGCAAAGTGTAAATGATACAAAATGTATATCTTGTGACACCCCAAATCCTTTTTTGTTGATGCCTTATTGGTATAAAGCTCCTTATAGTTCATTAACATAGTCAAGATGTCATTTTTTTGTTATTAGGCTATAATCAAACCTAAAAATAAATAAGATAAGTCAAGTACAAGGGTTAAATAACTTCAAGAGGATCCGAAGACTTGGACCAAGTCAGCATGCTATGAGGTTTCTGTTTTCACTAATGTTGCAAGTTGATCAAAATAAAATAAAAAGGCCCAAAAATGCATATAATGTACAAAATATAACTATTTCACCAATATATAATAATACCTTATTAAGCAAACCTCTAAGAAAGCTTCTGAAGATTACACTAATCGTTTCTGGATACTTCATCGTATCTAGAAAGTAGCATAAAGTTGACTATGTATATCACAAAATTATGGTTTACAACTGAATCTGGTTTAGAGGCTCGTACCTTATTGATATACTCCATAAAAGCATGTATTGAATTAGTGTAAATAGGAGAACGACCAACAAATAATTCAAACCTGAAAATATAACAAATGAATTCAAATTCAAGGATTTGAATTGAGTTCAAATGCTAACTATAGAAAACAAACATACACACCAATTATCATAATATTTAGTCTAATTATCACACATTTAAGCTCCATCAAAAAAGACACATTTGCTTACTGGCATAAAGATATTAGTCATCACACATGTAGCTCCATCTTGTTGGGAATATATCCACCTAGGTGATATTGTGAAGATAACCCATCCCGCTTTGATTATTTAATCCAGTCAGCTAGTCAATTGTAAATTTGAGATTAAGATTTAGTTGTAAATATGATACGGTGCTCAAATATATAAATATTGAAAATTGGGAAAAACTACATATGGATATTAGTAGAAAATGCCACTTTACTATATAAGTATATCTAACTTTTGACTATTGTTGAAGATAGATGTCGTGAAGCCATATACACAAGAACCTTAACTAAATGAAATTTATAAAAGTGAAATCTAGGTAAATGCTTGATATCAGACATCTCAAATTTAGCGCATAAAGAACAAAAACCTAATCACGAAACAATCTCAAACGAACACACGATATGAAATTCATAAAATCTGCCAACTTACTCGTAGCTTAAACAGTAGTATCGAACCACTCTGTAACCGTCTAGTTTAAACGGACTGGATTTAATTTCAGCATCTTTCAACGGTCAAGATCATTCTTATCAACGGTTATACTCATCGCTGGTAATATAATATATAATATGTATCAATTCTCTTTGTATCTTAGTTTGATCATGGTATCATAACTAAAACGTTCCCGAGGACCAAAAATATTTCCACTTCTACTAAGTTATCAAAACCCAAAATATCTTGACTTATAAAAATCAAGACCCACAAAATACATCTAGAGCTATTGTTGGTCTATTTTGTTTTAACTCAAGTTTTCAGTTGTGTTTTTTGCAATTGCAACCAAAAAGAACAAGATCGAAATGACATATTAAAATAAAAAATAAACATGGTGTATAAAGGTGAACAAGAGCACGTGAAGTGAAAGATCAAATAAAAGAATAAACATGGAGTATAAATGACATATCAAATAATATTTCAGTTGTGTTTTTTGCAATTGATACGAACGTTTTTAAGGAGGCATGTTAAGAATATTAAGTAGTAAACAACTAGAACTTCTCATAATAGTATTATTAAGTAGTATTCATTGGTTGTAAGTTCGATGGTCTTATTTGTTTCTATATAAACCTAGCAAGTGTTATTGAAAATTGAGAAAGAAAACTAACAAGTTTATATTTAACAAATCCTTCTTCCTAGCTTATATCTTTTTAAGATAGTATCAATTTTCTTTTTTTGTATTTTACAAATCATTATCTCTTTGCATTGATATAAACATAAACCCTACATTGCTCTAAGACAAATATAAATCTACATGGAGAAGGTACTTGATGGTGGAATAATATTAGTTGATCTTGAAAACATGCAAATTTTTTATGGAAATGTTACAAGTAACTCAATTATTTTTAACTTGCTTTAATAGCTACATGAGTAAACCAACTTAATAACCATCATAACCAACACATATATATCATTTTACTGTAAAAATGTCTAAACTAACCAACTTTGAATGCTCTAAATCAAGATCAACGATTGACTTGAGACTTAACCTCGAATAAATGATCGTATTAAACATGATGCTTTTTTTAATTTCATACTTTTATCGGTCTTAACTAAATTTGTTCAAAACACAAAACAAATATTCGTCAACATAAAACGCGCATAGACTATGTTGAGAGGATTGATGGATGAATTATGCCAGTTTTGTGCCTCCAACCTTGTTACAACACCTATGCTAATTCTCATTGACAACAAAAAGAACAACTTATACGGTGTATTTAACGAACAAATCATAGATTATTGAAAGAAAATTACAAAATTGTAGTTTATACTCTTAATCATTCGGTCGCTATCTTATTAATCCATTACAACTCACACTCCGACCTCTTACCTTGTCACCAAAAAGATTCTTCCAACTATAGAAAACAACATGAATGTTTCATGCAACATATTTGTCATTTTGTTTGTATTCAAAACAAATGTAGGGGAAAAGACGAAAAGATCTTTAACTTGTTATCAAACCTGCAAACTACAGTATTCAAACTTTCACTGACCGTTGAGGAAAATACATCATACTACTAGAATTCTCATGAGGACGGATTTTCAACTTCTATTGTATCATCTTAGGGTTCTAACAACTCACTTGAAAAATGCTTGTCTTTAAAATGCTCTTTCCACCACTTTTATTTTTACGCATCCTTTCAAATTAGAAGATCAGTTATATTTCTCTTTTATCACACTAAAATGATAAAATCAACTCATCTGATTATTAATTATTAATATGATATCAACGAAAGCATGCCAACCAAAGCGCGAACACAAAGGATCGAAATCAACCCTCCATATTATTATTCAAAATAGACATATCAACAATATTTCCATGAAAACACCATGGGAGAAAACTCAAATTTAATCTACTAGTTGCTACTTGCATTCTGAACTCAAATGCTTCAAGTCAAGAACACATAAAACATGAAAGATGAAATGAAAATAAACAAGGAAATAAGCCAAATTTTCACAAAGTAAATAGAGAGTTGTTTCCAAATTCAAATTCAAATTCTTTTTTTTCAATCTCCCTCCCACTCAGGCTTCATAATTTCAAGATACAAATCTCTTTAATCTTTAAGATTTGTTCCACAAGATGGTGGTCTCCGCGATCATTGAGGTCACAACGTATGGATCCATGTTGGACGCAGGCCTACGATCTTCAAAATAGCCTTCCCCTCTTTCTCAGTGTCCCTGCCAACCCGAATGGATGCACCGCGGTTTGCAACACCCTGCAGAAACATTTAAAACCAAAAAATTCAAATCTTTTTCACAATGTATGATGTGTTAACTGTTGAAGTTTATCATCTGTTTGTGTGATATGATGTATATATATACCCATGAAAAGGTGTTGATGTCAGCTGTTTCATGGCGACCAGTGAGACGACGCTCATTGCCTTCACCATAAGCAGAAATGTGATCCTTGTGCCTCAGACCCATCTTCTCGATCGCTTTCTTGATCACCTCGTATCCACCTTCTTCTCTCATGGACTTTGTGCTGAAATATCATGACCATGATCATGATTAGGATAAACATAATAACATGATTTGAATACATTTAAAGAGTTGATTTGTCATATAATACCTGTAGTTTGTGTGAGCACCAGCACCATTCCAGTCACCCTGTTCACACTTGAATCTTTAATATGCGATTCTCATATCCATTATAAACATGATCATGACTCTAAAGTCGAAGAAAACTAACCGGAATTGGCTTGGGGTCGAATGAAACAACCACTCCAGCAATCTCAGTAATCCTCTGAAGAACAACAAAATCAATGTCAAGAATTCAAGATTGTCACTGATGTATACGTCAAGATAACAAAAAAAAAATAGTAATTTGAAATACCTCAAGAATATAACGAGCTACCCACAATTCATCACCTGCAGAGATACCTACTGCAGGTCCAACTTGAAACTCCCACTGTGTAAGAACATAAAAATTCAGTTTTTATGATTTTATCGGGTTAGAAACGGAAAAATGAGCCAAATGGGAGACGGGTCGGGTCAAAATGTTTGATGGTTTACCTGGCCGGGCATAACTTCTCCATTGATGCCACTAATGTTGATGCCTGCATAAAGGCAAGCCTTATAGTGTGCATCAACAATATCACGTCCAAAAGCTTTATCAGCACCAATACCACAGTAGTATGGCCCCTAAATTGAATTAAGTCGATGAATATGAAG
The DNA here is from genome assembly GCA_025506515.1 of Flaveria trinervia. Classification (NCBI taxonomy): domain Eukaryota; kingdom Viridiplantae; phylum Streptophyta; class Magnoliopsida; order Asterales; family Asteraceae; genus Flaveria; species Flaveria trinervia. The sequence goes on along the minus strand of CM046450.1, from coordinate 15,163,987 downwards.
TTAAGTTAGCGCGATATTAGCTAATTTGCGTGTATTCTGAATATGAAGACAGCAAGATTGATCACCTGTGGACCTGGGAATCCACCTTGAGGCCAACCCAAAGGCCAGTTGATATCCTTCTGCAACAAGGTGTATTCTTGCTCAATTCCATACCTATTAACATGAAAAACATCAAATTTCAGTCAAATTACTTAATTTTTCGAAAAAAGATTCTTGAAAAGAAAATAAGAGATTCAAGAAATATACCATGGAACCTCCTTCTCAACTTCCGGACTACTGAAGATCTTGGCAGCAGCACATCTCTTGTTAGTCGGGATCGGCTCACCCGCTGGAGTATAAGCATCACACATCACCTAAATTACACAAATTCAACGAAATTCAACTTAGAAAGTTGTAATCTTTAACCACCATACAAGACATAAATTCCAAAAAGTATGATTTCGAGATTCTTGAAAAAGTACCAGGATATTGTTGCCCCTTCTGAATGGATCCTTGAAGATGGCTTGAGGGCTGTTTCAATCATCAAGAACACAACTTTAAGTCATCATTCAATCAAAACATGTAACTTTAGTAACAAATTACATAACAAAATAGACACGAAGGTTACGCACTATAGAATGACTTCACTGTCTTCCCCGGGGGCCTGCCCTGTTGAAGAACCATCATAGTTCCATTTTGGAAGCTTCTTTGGATCATCAACTGGTCCTGCAATAGTCTAAAGAAGACAAAATAAATCAAAATAAATTCAATCAAATCGATTTTAAAAGAACACAATTAACTGTAGAATTCATTAATTTTCTAACAGATTTAATGAAACCAATATGCAATCAAAGAGTAGATAAGCTTACTCTAGCTTTGCTTCTGAGATCCATACCCGATCCACCGATCCTGTTATGAAATTAACCATTTTTAGATTTCTCAACGAACAAGGTCGTTGGTTACATAGAACAATAGACTTGTTTTATATAATAAATCAAAATGTTACGAAATTATGGTATAAACTAGGTGATTACTTGGGTTTAAACTTTAATCTTTAAAGCCTTTACATTAAATTTAATTCAACAATCAACAAGAACTGTTCAGTTAGTAAGCACATAGTACGGAATTCTTTGACTCATTCCACAAACGACCAACAAGTCAAACTTTTTAATTCCTCTACAATCAAGAACATAAAAGAAAAAGAAACCCCAGATCAATCTTTACATCAATTGTTATGTTTGTATGCATAAAAACTCATTTCCACTTCATTTACATCACCATCACCAAACGTGAGTGAATCACACAGAATAGAATCTGTGAAGATTCACTGTTAAAGCAAGATTCAGTTGAAAAACAGAGAGATTCATGGCGAAAGAAGATGAATTGATCAAAAAAGAAGGTGAAAATGAAGAAATAATGATGCATAATTGCATACCATATGTATTCTGCAATGATTTTAGGGGTTGAATCAGTGAGATCAAGATTGATGAGATCCGAAAGCAGGGCCATGAGATCCGATTGGGGATGCAGGGGATGAAAGAGGGGTGATGATGTTTAGAAATAGAGATGGGGGTATTGAAGAGGTGTGTTGTGCGATTTTATAGTTGCAGTTGTTCTTGTTGATGATGATGATGATACTTGATTATTATTATAATAATACTTTGAAACAAGAAATTGCAAAGTTAGAAAAATAATAATAGTTTGTTACTTTGTTAAATATGGTTTTTGGTTAATTAATATTAGAAAACTCGTCTAATCAAACAAAACGGAACCGTATATTAAAATCAACGTTATTGTTTGTATCTATATTAGGTTACACAAATTTCTTATGCTTATGCTTATGAAGCCTTGAATGTGCTTCAACATCTTATCGAGAAACCGACGTGGTCATATGTGGGAAGGATGCTCTGTTGAAGCGTATGTTTGTGGGACGATGTTTTTGGATTCAATACTAGGGGCGGATGAGGAAGAATTATTTAAAAAGTTATTTTTAAACAGTGTGTGATAATCATATGTCAGAACGGGTTAAGTTTGCACAACATTTATGTCACGTGCATAAACAATGAAATAAGAAGCAAATTACAAAGGCATGTTTAGAATCAAATAGAGATTTTAAAAATAAATATTCATCATCTACTTTATAAACTTACTCGGGTATTAACCTTTAGTGAAAAACAAAACATATTCAATAATTAACACTTCTACAAAAGCTTAAAATAAAAGAAAACACAGTAGATAATAACAATAAAAAATCTATAAATCTATAAATCTATAAATACTAATAAAAGAAGATTTTTGTGTGTCACTTGTCACAATTATAAAGCTATTAAATTCTATTTTCCCGATTCTCTCTCCTAATAAATATCACATTAAATACAAATAATATTATTCAAATCTTTTATATTACATATATACTCTTTTTTAAAGTGATCTTTCTACAAATGTAATTTGTAAGTAAATATTTTTTTATAAATAAGAATATTTTTCAAAAAAATTAAAACTAAAAAAACACAATATATTTTAAAACTTATGACTTTTAAAAAATAAATCTTATAAAAAAAGTAATTAAATTTCAAAGTTATAATAAATAAATTATTAAAAATGGCACTTTTTTAAAAATGGTTTGTTTTGAAACAAATTGTTTAAAAACCATTAAAAAACAAATAAATTCAAAAAATAATAAAATATGATATCGTTATTTTACCACTCGTATGTAATGTTAATCATACATATAACTTCTAATAAAGCACAGAATCTTTTGCCACTTGTCATTCTCTTAACTTATATTTTTATCACTTGTCAATTTTCTAGATATTCACAAATCAATTTTCACTCCAAAAATATATTATAATAATTTAAATTCTTATATAAATTTCTCTCTCTTATTAAAATTTTTTATTAATTGCTATGTTTATCTCTCTTATCTAATTTTTAAAAAAAATCAAACTATCTTCTTTTAAAATAGATTTTATAAAAGAAATTAGAAATCACTTCTTTTAATCAATATCTAAATAACAAGAAAGTAAACTTTTATATAATATAAAATTTTCTAAAACATTAAATATTTTTAAACAAAATATTTTAAATCATTTTGTTTTAAAAATTTATAAAAGGTGAAATATTTTTAAAAAAATATGAAACACTAAATATATTTTTTATAAAAAATCTAAAAATGAATGTTTAAAATGAAACCTTTTACATAAGAAAGTTAAAAATAGTATAATTATTTTATTTCTTAAACAAAAGTATATATAATTTTAATTATATTTTATATTAAAATATTATAATTAAAATAGCTACTTATACGTAATTAACATCATATTTTATCTTCAAACATTATTTTATAATACATAAGTTTTTATTAATAATTATTAATATTTTATTTATTTAATCCGTGTATTACACGGGGACTAAACTAGTGGAAAAATAAAGTGAATTAATTAAGAGATGTTTAAAAGAATTAAAAAAATTTTTTTGAAGAGGCTTAGATGAGATGGGTGTGTGTAGGAAGGGAGGTTGTGTATTAACCCAAATTTCATTTGGTTGTTAGATTTAGAAAGAGACGCTGTTTATTAATTAACACATATCTTAGAATTAAATAAAAGAACATTTAGCATGGTCACGTAACAACTTTATATTTTCCGAGTTACTATTTGTCACTTTAAGATATAAAAGCTGTAATTTTAGTGTTACTTTTTTATGTTTTAGGATTTTATATTTTTTAATATTTTCCTTAATTCTAAATTTATGAAACTTTTATTTTAATTTTTTATTAAATTTAAATTATAGTCCATTATTTTCTATAATATTGATTTTAATCATAGCTTAAATAAAAAAAATTGTGAAAAGAAAATGTAAAAAGATAGTGATGAGATTAAAATGCAGAAAAGCTTACAAAGATGTAGCGTTGAAGAGAAAGTGAAGGTTTTTTTAAAATAGAGGGTTAACTTTTTTTTATTCAAGAGTGTAACTATAATAGTTATATGTGGTAGCATATAGGATCATATGATCTTATTATCATTAACCATTAAACCTATTTTTAAATCACACTCACTACCTGACGGTAACAATATTTTTCGATCACTCAAACCCAGAAAATACACAGAGCCTAATAATATATATTATAGGCGTCCATATTCACAATCAAATACTGAGATTTAGACAAAAAAAGAATACTTACATATATAAAACACTTGCTGATCATTTGTTATTATTACTAGCAATATCATATTTTTATGTCTAGACAAAACGAATTCCTAAGTCTTGAAATTTATAATTATAGAAAAACAATACCAATAAAAGTAAAAGTTTATCTTTTGATATTTACCGAAGAGAATAAAACAAAATAAAAGATGCCGTGTACGGAAAAGGACGTCAGTATTAAGGCGTGTGACGTGTTGGTGGATCCATTGAACGTGTAATTATTAAGGGGGTGATGAGTTGGTCGTGAGATCCACTTCACCTACCACCACCTTTTGCTTCAAAATTAAAAATTGGTTTATAAGATTCGATTCCAACTTCAAACCCATTGTTTTGTAAAGTGTAAATGTTAAAGCAAAACAAAAAGTGACATTTTTACCGGATGGGCATGGGTTTTGGTTGGAGTAGGTTAGGTATGAGTTTGACAAAAAGTTTGGAATTGTTAAAAATGAAATTTGTAGGTTGTAATTGAGTTTTATATATTTTAAATGGTTTTTTTAGGATGGATTTGATGTTGAGTTTTAGTCTTGACAAAATCAGTTAACTAGTAAAATTTAACAATAAAAACTATAGAAAGACTAAATGCATAGCGAGAAAATTTTTGAGCCTAGTGGCAAATGGGTAATGGGCAATCAACGATGATGAGATGAGGTTTGGAATATGCCGCACCCCACCCAGGTTTGCAGCATACACATGACTGATTGATATGGCGGCGGAAGACGAACATTTTTTTAAATCAGTATTGTCATTACAACATTTATGTTATGAACTTTAAAAAATATCTTATCATAACTCTTTTTGCGCGCCTTAGGTTAACTTTATCAATTTCCTCCTCATGATCACCTGAGATACACGTTTTAAAATCAAATGTCAACCAAAATTATTGGTGATATGTTGACTATCTTCAAGCATTTATATACATGTCTTAAATGAGCTTATTTACACATTATACTCTACTACTCAATAGCCCTAAAATTAACTTTAAACATTACCATACCAAGTCTTAAACTTTACAAATTGTTGAGATCCCAAGGCCACTTCATGAACATATCGGTAATGTTATCTTAATGTTATAGCTTGAATGTTATTAATGCAAAACATAATTCATGATTGATCATGTAGTGTTTATTCGTATGTTATAATTCTTTAGTATGTGATTTTACAACATGATTGTTATGGAATAAGATGAATGTGTGTTCTTTCATAAGTATTTGGAGCTTAAAAAAGCTTAATTTGAGATAAAAGAAGCAGAACATAAAAGTACAAGGGCTATAAATTTAAATATCAAAAGTTGCAAAGAAAGAAGGATGGAACAGGAGGCGACGTATGATACATCGGGCTGGGGCATACCATAAGCCAGGCAGCGTATGGGTGACATATTGACTTAGCGCATTTGCTGAAAATTTCAAAAACTTTGGGAAGCTATACATTGGTGGGCCTATGATATACCTAGGGTCGGCGTATCATACATCGATGCTCTAACTAATACTGGATTTTATGGAATTTCAAGATTATTTAAACCATTGTAAGTGTAATTTGTTCATTAACTTCCCACATACAAAAATAGCTGCTCTCACCGGATTTTTTATGTTCTCAAGCCTCCCACATCATTCCAGTTCATCCTAAATCACCATCCAAATCAAAATTCAAGTCATAAAGAAAACAATGCTTGGCTAGGTTCTTTATGATCATGTAGGAGTAAACCATTTGTGCTAAGTAAGACTATTGATATGTGTTAATTAGGGTTTATGTTGAACATTGATTCATGGAATGTAGTTAAGTTTGTGGTTGATTTAAAAGATTTGTTTATAGACAAAGTTACTTACTTGATTACTTGTTTTCGATTTTCATGCATCGTTAACTCACTAAGATTTGTAGGTAATTTAATATTGATAAATATATAATATCATGAACGAATAAATATTCAAAGATCATTCATTTGTTATCATTTTAACCAAAAGCTAAGATCTTGAAATTATATTTAAACGAACCCTGATTTAAACATGACAATTGTTGATATTGCGGAATTGGAACCCCAAAGTAGTTATTTTCTTATTAATTAGTAAATTTGTTTCTAAAGTGATTACCTTTTGCAATTGTGTTTCTTACAATCATTTAAAGTTTCAATATTTAATTTCAAAGTCTTTGTTTTTAAATTGTTTGATCTAAGTTGTTAAACACTTTTCACCGATTTGTTGTAGATACGACATTACTTACCCTTACACAATAAAATTAGCTAAAACCAGTTATATAGCTTGTTTTTGAATGAGTCTCGACAACCAGATCAAAACTTTATTAATCATACCCTAAGGTTTTTTTAGAGCCCTACATTTACTACTTGTTTGATATGTGGACTTAAAACAACCTTTCAATCCTTATAATGGTAAACATATTAATCATATATCTAAAGTTGAGCCCTATTCATGTTTGCCCAACTCTAGTCACACATGATGAATACAACATACTTAATTAAACTATTGTTTAATATAATTATACTCACGATCCCAGTCTTCATCTAGGCATTATCACTCACATTGGAATAAATGTACATATGTTGTGAATACTTAACATGTTTTGCCACGTATTAAGTTATCCCAAGCACACTAAAATAACCAAGAAACGGGTCTAAATGCATTGAATTGTAGAGAGTATTCATAACACTAAGAGATCAAGTTAGAAGAATTAAATGATCTAGAACTAAACAAGAGCCTGTTATTTTAAGGGGCTTGGAAGAGCACATGGCCATGTGTTGACTAGGCACAACCATACACCGCCTTTTGAGCACAAGTGTTAGTCAACTTCAAGCACGAGTGTGTGTGTGTTATGCAACAATTGATAGTGCCACGTGTCATCATCTATTAATGACTAATGTCTTACATGGCAATGGCATAACATAATTCGCCTGAGTCACACGTGGTCATTCCTTGACACGAATGTGTGTCGTTGTTAGTGGCATAATTGTGTGTCATCTTGGCATGGTTGTGTTGAAATAAGGCATTACATTTTCCTCATGTTATAAAAGTTTCATCCTTGAAGCTTATTGATTAAATAGATAAGGATATTTCTTCATCTCATCCCCTTCTCGCTCCCAAGGTGTTTTGGGACCATGACAAGAATTTAATTTTATCTTGAATTTGATTATTCTTAGTATTTTGATGATCAATGATCAAGAATTATCTTTCAGTATAATTTAACTTCTAGTAAGGAGTTTCTATCCACACTGGCAAAATCTAAATTGTGAAAATTCTTTTACCTTTAAAGTTTTACTGGTTTTTTGGTATATTTTTAACAAATGTCAAGTGTCAGACATACTCGTTTATTTGACAGTATAGACATATTTTTCTCAAAATGGCCAATAGGTCCACAATATAACATTATTTGGTACTATTATAATGATTTTCAAGCACCCTCTATATGTGAAATCTTGTATCTTACAACACATTTGAGTATGTGCCTTGATCTAAAATTATGACCTTGACTCGCTACTTGAGTAATCAAACCAAGACCGGTACCGTAGAACTCAAATGCTCTGACGATGTTAATTAACGCCCCTAAATTTGAATCAAGTTGACACCCCACACATTAGATCATAAAACTATGGGATATAAATTCACTGGTGATTATTTTCATGGACAAATATTAATTTTTCAAGACATGAATCATTCTTATTTGATAATGCACTATGTTAATTTTAACTATATTGTCACAATTGGTATTTTTTTTTAAATATCAAATACAAACCTATCTACTCCTAACTCTAAATTTGCATCATTGTTAAAACTTAGGCTGCGTTTAGTTAGAATGAATGGAATGGAATGGAAATGAGAAATTAGTATAATTTTCAAGTAAAATTGTGTTTGAGTGAGCAATTAAAAGTAAACCCAAGGAAACGTTTTATCTCAAATTCCGTTGGTTGTGAGATTTCAAAATCCTTTCACCTAGAGAGGGAATTTGAAATCTCACAACCAAAAAAATTAAGATGAAAATTCTCTTTTGTTTTACATTTCATATCAACTCAAACATAATTTACTTGAACTTATACTAGTTTTCGAATTTCATTACATTCCTTCCAACAAAACGTAGCCTTAAACTCTCAACCTAATGGGGAGATACACATCACATACTATCGTATTACAATCCTTGGTACATCCTTAACATTAGTGGTTTTGTAAAATATTAGTGAATGACTTTTTGCCTAAATATGAATGTATCAGAAATCTTCACTTTCTTGGTTGTCTGATCGTGTCAATGAAACCAGACACAAATCATCACTAGTGGATAAGTGTTACATCGTGTCGGATCACATGTTTTTATTGCATATTTCCGCTTGTCTATAGTTCGTTTGTGTATCTTGATATATTCGTTTGCACGATGAGAGGGTAACACATGACGTAACTTTCCTCCATACATAAAATCATGAAAAACATAATGGTAATTATCTTGTCGATATGTGCATTATTTCATCAATATTTGTAATAACAAAAGTGGTAAAAATGTCGACTATCACGAACGAATATAATGTCGTTCAAAGGAAGGTGCATATTCCTAATTCCCATATTAAGATATGAGGTGGTCCTAGTAGATCAGCACTCTAGCTTTTCCTAATTTCTGGTAACTCCATTGATTGGATATAAAGCTGTTATTTAAACAAAATTCAAAAAGTACTTGGTCACTTATGTTTTACACAAAGTTCACGACTTTAGTATGTAAAAAGCAGATATATTGACTTTTTCGCATATCTTTTAAAAGTTGGGTTAATTTAATATAATTAGGTTGAGCGATACTTTCACGAGAAAAAAAAGTAAATTGGTTTAAGGTTTCTCTATGATATTAAACTTAAATCTATAATATTATATAATACAACTATTTATGTATAATTATTATTTTATTAACCTCTAAGATGTCTAATACAACCTTTCAAGCCTAGGATAAAACTGTTTTATGCAATATTAGTTTTTATTTTGTCCATACTAAATAAACTTTTAACTAATATATTATTTAATACATATTATAATACATTATTTAAAAATGTAAAGTTATTTTATTTAGTACATTAACTATTATCTCATTAAACACTCAATATATATAATTACTAAATATTTGCATACTTTTAATGATAATAATAACAACAATAATAAAATCAATGAGATCTGTCGGAGAAGAATCTCGATAACACTCATCGCACCGAGTGGGTCAACCACTATATATAATACAAAACATGATGAATAGTTAGGTTTTCTTTTTATCACAATAGTTTTCTTTTCCTTAAGAGTTAATTACATGAAAGGTCCTTTTGATTAAATCTGTTTTCACTTTTGGTCTTTAGATTTGAAAACTACAGGGTTTGTCCAAAACTTTTGAAAAAACATAATATAAATGGTCCCCGTCATAAATGACCGTTATCTTTTACCATTAAATGCATGTGAAAAGTCCTAAATACCCCTAGCTATAAAAAATTAATAATTATAATTTAACGACATATACATATGCCCCACGTGGACCAGCATCGCCACCACCGCCAGCCATCACCGTCTCCCCCACCACCGTCGGCTGCCTTACCACCACCACATTTTCTTCATCATCTTACTGGTGGTGTCTCCCTCTTTGAACCAGCATCGCCCTATCACCGCCATCACACCGTAGTATTCCATCGCCCGCCAAACTCTTCGTTGTCGTCTCCACACTTGTTGTCGGAGATTTTCCAATTGGTGCTCGGTTGGTTCCTGCGCATTTAATTCCTCTTTTGGGGTTTATAATTTGTTTGTTGATTTTGTAAACCCTGTTTGTTTTGATTTCATATGGTGCAAAAAACCCAAATCCACTATGAGAGTTAGTTCTTTAATTTTGTGGGTTAAAAATTTTTTATCAGAGTGTTACATTATAGTTTAAGAGGAGTGATATCTAATTCAAGATGGGTAGTGTTTTGGTGGTCGGCCGAGGTGGTTTAAGGCTCGATGATGGAGGTGATGGCAATAGTGGGTTTCGATGATGGAGATGGTGGTAGGAGCCGGTGGGGTTTGCACTCTTGTTATCGACGGTGGTGGTGGGTCGAGCAAAATGGTTGTTGTGGTGGTGTTGTGGAGGTCTACCAAAAAAACAAGAAAATGTGTTGGGGTTGAGGGTTAGTGGTAGCGATGTTATTCAAGGGTATTTTGGTCATATAGAAAAAATTAACAAAAAAAGATAACGATCATTTATGAAGGGAACCATTTGTGTTACGTTCTGTCAAACTTGTGGATCAACTTTATAATTTTTCAAACCTGTGAACCGAAAGTAAAAACCTAACTAACCATAGGGACCTAGGGATCTTTCATGTAGTTAACTCTTTTTTTTAAATTGATTAAAGACCTACTATGTGTTTTCTATAATTTTATCTCAAATTGATCAAAGACCTGCTTTGTGTTTTCTATAAATTTACACTTACACCCTTGAGGATTCTTGAAATTATAACCATAAAACTTTATTTTTTTCAAATTGATTACTTATTTATTTTGTTGCTTTTTTTAATTATATTTAAACCTTCAAGGTTAAATTTAACTTATCCCTCAAACTTTAGTAAAGTGTTCTTTTGTTTTCCTTTTAACCAATTCATAATAAACACATTAATTTTACTAAAATTATCATTTACGTATTTATTATTTTTTCTATTTGCTTCGAGGATTATTTTTACGATATTATTTCTTATTACACTTTATCAAACCCGTTTCATGTATGAATTTCTTTTGCAAATGATTAATACTAACATATTAATACCAACATATTAATCATCAGTTTTTCAATTTTACACACTCGTTTCATGCCATGGGTCACAAAGGGGTAAAGTCGAAATCTTTTCTACCATAGTAGCACTTAAGTACCAATAACATATTCGGCTATATTTAGTAAAAACGCACACCTTTTTTCTTCTTTCGGTTTGTTGTTGAGATGTACTATTAACTTTTCTTCTAAATTCAAAAATGATAATAATAAACTCACACTGTGCTTTGTGTTGAATATACACTTTTTCTAGTTGATATATTTCATGCTTAGTAAATACAGCTTTTCATGAGACAAGTGCTAGACAAACCCTATATATAATAACGATTTAATATTTAAATAATTAGATGTGTGGGAATTTATAGTCTTATTTTCTTCACTTATTCAACTCGATCTCGTAAACTTCACCTTTTCAATTTTGAATTCTCTCGTAAAATGTTTACTAATTCGTCTGGTTGCGATGAGCTGATAAACATATAACGTTTTTAATAATATAATCCAGTATGGTCATTTTATTCCTCAAGAGTAATTAACATTTAAAATTTCTATATATCCTCTTAAATTAGAATTTTTGGGATGGTTGGCAAAATTCTGCAAGCATAAAACTATGAGATATTAATTTATATGATAAATAATCTTTATCTACGCCGATAACTGCTAACTAGAATATTAGATGTATAATATAATTCGGAAGGTAATAGAAGACAAAACTTGATTTAGAGACTACAATAGTAGCTTCCCCAATTATGCATTAAGAAAAAATAATTACTATTTAATTTTAAGAAAACTTTCAATCCATTTCATTGAAATTATCTTTTATGGTTTCTATTTTCCGCATCAAATATGTCATAAATTTATAGAATAATTAAGTTTCACATGTCTGGCATCGACTGTAACGTATAAGTTTCACGTTAAGATTCTCAAACACCAAATTAAAAGAAAAACAATTCCAAGTTATAATATTATGTGTTCTTGTATGAAAAGGCCAAAATCTGTGTGGTTGACACACAAATTATTCCTTTATGGAATATAATTACTTTTTTTAATAAACAAAAAGGTCATTTGGGTGTTGATAAAAGGCAATGTTACGTGCTTATAATGAAAGGTTAACTTTGATTCTTTGAATAGTATATTATGTACTTATAAAAAAAATCATGACACTTGAATGGCTTATGGCTACGATTCAATATGTTGATATTTATTTTATTAGCTTTATTATTAAATTAGATTCTAAGTCAACCTACATATCACATCATGTGTGGTAAGATCCACGCACGCGAAGAAAATGTATGCGCAGAGATGGAAAATAATTTTTTAAACAACATTTTATTGTAATGGGATGATTTCTAAACTAATATATTTGATTCATATATTAAAGCTTATAGTTTATACAGGTTATAGTACGTTGTCATATAACCATTTCTTATAGATAAGTAAGGGTTATTTGATACACTTTTAATAATCATTAATAGTTTATAGTTTTTAATTGTTAAAAGGTAACTTTAAGTATAAACAATTAAGATGTAACATCAATCACCATCCTTATTTTGTTTTCAAACCATTGCATACAGAATAATAGAAGTCATATGACGTAAGTATGCATTAACTCTCAGTTTGATTAATGGCTAAAAATGAATCTACAACCATTATTTTGCTTTTAGCGATTAGTTTTGGTTATAAGCTTAAGTCGGTTAATGAAAAGAATGGTTTAGATGAAAAAACATCAGTTTTAGATGTAAGTGAAATTTTTGCGAATTTCAATTAATAATTACAATTATATATTTAATTAAATAAATTATTAACATATTTTTCAGTTTATAGAAAATAATAATCGACAACTAACAAGTAACATGTTACTTATTTAGGATTTTCACTTATTAGCCTAATCATAGTGTATTATAAGATTATGCTAAGATCATGGTGAATAAGTCATTTCATGTGATTGACCATGTGATGAGTAGTAAACAATTTACTTTTTTTTAAATGAAGGTAGATCTTGAATTGTTCTCTTATGTAAATGAAGGAGATTCTAGCGTAATTGATGAGTGTATCATATTGATCGATCAAACATTTGTATTTTTATTTCCTCATAATGATCAAATGCATTCTTTATGTCATTGCTGGATACCGAACATTATTAAAATTCAAATAGATTGTTTCAACTTATAATCAATGTTGAATGAGTTTATCAATTCATGGTTTATGAAGAATTGAATGGGTATTTAAACTAATGAAGAAATGAATGAGTATTTCAACTAATGATTTAAAGATGCACAAAAACCACTAACTATCTTGAGCTCTCTATTCGCTTCTCTCTAAAGAAGTTTCGACAATTCTTTAATATTTTCTTAACTTTTTTTCTTTGATATACAATTTGAGTTTTTGAGTCCACCCCGTTGATATATAGTAATTCGATTGTTGTCCCATGTGAGATAGAAGAGTTTCTCAAGGAAGATTTGAAATATGCTTTTAGGGACCATGTTAAATACAAGTATCTAGCCACAATTGTTAATTTTTTGTTTGTTTATTGTTGTACTCAGGGAAAATATGAATATACTCAATGGTTGAAGACTTGTGTCAAGATAGTTTTCTGAAGTGCTCATTGAAGACATAGTATGCATTTATTTTCATTCGGTTTTGTATACGCTATTATACTAGCATGTTTCTCACAAATAACAAAAGTATTGTTATTATTAACTTTTATTAAATAAATGACCCTCTTTTCTGTTTTATATTTGTGCCCTTCTACCCATTTGACCAGTTAGCCTCTCCTCCTCCACACGAGCACCCCAATCTCAACCCGCTCACAAACCTTCGTCTACTTTCACGTGTTTGCCCTTCTGCATTGTCATTCCCTACACTTTCTTCCACCTTACCTAGTAACTATGTAGGCATCCTTCCTCTCTCTTTCATCGTATTACACAGACATCTGTCCGCTAACCTGTGTGACTGTGTCACATTGAAGATGGTGTTGAATAGATTATATAATTAAAGTTTAGAAATAGTCATAGGTTGCTTTTCATATGTTCAAAGGTCAAGATACATGTATCCCGGTCAAGATAAATGTATCCCAAGACTTGTTGAATTTTCAATGCATACATTTTTTATTTCGCCATGGAAAAAACTTCCCACATGCATTTAAATGTATCATTTAGCTTTCCTAATATATCCAGATTGTATTGTGTCATGTTAAATGATCCAAAAACCCATCTCTTGTTGAATTTTAATGCATACATTTCTTATTTGGCCAAGGAGAAAACTTTCCTATGTATCATTTAGTTTAGCTTTCCTAATATATTCGGATAACACAATGTTTAATTAAGTCTTTCATTATGTTTTAAGATGTTAACTATTAATTGTTAGATATATTACAAATTACAAAACTACAATATAATAATTAACATATCCCTTAATTGAAACCGTATTCTCCGGGTATCTATAATCTATAACTTATAATAAAAAAATAATTAATTATCCACATGATCTTTTGCTAACATGTATACCTAGGAGTCAAATAGTTATGGCCACATGTACTCATCTGCTTTACTTTTAAAATATTGACTTAGTTCTTATAATTTTAGTATTCTTATTTTCTAAACAGATTTCAATATATGTATAATTACTAATAATTATTTGATATTTACTTTATCTTAATTTGTATAAAATTGCATCATTTTTAAAATAGTTTTCTTAAATAGTAAACCAACATTTTATTTCAAAATTGACGTGCATGATTTTAACAATTTAATTAAAATTATTTATTCCTAATATATATGATTCGACCAACACTGTCATAATTTGTTTAGTTTGTAACTTTATTTTAACATTTTATCATGACATACTTAAATAATAATATATTATCATTACACATACTAATTAAAAACTTCATTTATACTAATAGCATAATTTTATATTTTTATTAATCGATTTATGTAAAATGGTCAATTTAAACTCATTCATCTATTATTAACTAACTAATTCTCAGGTCAATTTTAATTTTATATGTATATATCTTTTTAAACCTTTTATAATTTTATATTCATAATTGATTACCTAAATGTTAGTAAACAAAAGTTAATTGTTTATTGTCTGTTATGTTAATTAATGTCTTACATTGCGTAACATTGATAAAAAAATATGGCTTATGTAGTGGAACAATACTAAAGTGATAGCATCACGTAATCATTTATCGAAGCTGAGATCTATCCGGAAGAACCATATGCAATTGGATTTTTATTCACATCTTAGTTTGGCATTATCAAAGAGAATGGTTCTTTCAAATTTCAAGAAGACATATTTCACTTGATATCTGTTTTTGCAATGACAATAAACAAAAGTTAAAAAAAATCACTACACAAAGTATGTTTATTTTTAGGCAACCTATTTTCACATATGATAAATTGTATGTTGTATCATCTAAAGTTAAAAGTAAACATAAACTAATAATATTAGCTAAGGTTGAAAAACTTAAATACCAAATATCAAATGTTGTATATAAAAAGATTTATGAATTTTTATGAATAATAATTATTGTATTTCTCAGTATATTATTGTTTATCACATAAATTATATGTTATATATAATATTTTTATTGATTTCTTATCTATAACATATATTAGATTAGGGGAGGGATAAAATGAGAACTTATTTTTTTATAAAAACTCTAGGAACCAATGTGAGTCATTAGTTTTCAGTGGCAAAATGGTAATTAACGAAAACATAATAAAAAATCATAAAACAAAAAATAATAAAAATATAAAAAAGTAAAATCGCAGAAGTGTTTACCTCGTTTCCCTCTATTATTAAAAAAATTATAAAAAATAAACAAATTTTATTTTTTACGAACGTCATTTTACACATATGTAATACGTAGAATTACACATGTGTAAAACATGATTTACACATATTTAAATGACTAATTTACACATGGGTAAATAACGGGTAGTTGATTTTTTTAAAAATTATATCAATATGGTAGGCGTTAAAAATTAAAAAATATTAAAATTAATGGTGAATTTTTTTTGAAAACATAATGTCGTGAAAAAAGTTGTAAATGATTTAAAAAAAGATGGAAGTGGCATGTTACTCACATGTGACTAAATTTTGTGGTTGATATTATTTTTTGAGTTCTCATGATTTTCAAGATAACCCTACCCTATCAACTTATACATATATAATATCTATTATATAGTTTTTCTAAATTCAACTTGTATAAATATAAGTGTTTAACACACAAATATCTAACCTAGTTATTTCATTATAGAAGATCCCTTTGGTTTTTGGTGAGCGGTACTAGGAAATGTTTGGTTTAAGGGTTAGGTGTTATGTTAATTTTCATAGACCATGTTTAAACATTAACTTGAGGGTATTATGTCTATTTCAAGTGCATTGGTAGTCCGCTTGAAGGAATGAGGGCAATACTCATAAATTAGATACACACCTTAACGGCCGAAGAGACTGGATTTAAAAATATTAATATGTTCTCATTTCATCGTGTTACCAAACTTATATGAATAGTGATCCTTGTGTGCAAACCACAGGTCGCCTTTAAATTGTTTACATTAATTTTTGTTGTAATATGAATTTTCTCGTTAAAGTATAGTTGATCATATATTAGTCTAAACTTTATCCTTCGAGCATTTGATCTCGATTTTAGTCTCATGGCTTAACTTGGTTTTGCTATATAATTGTTCTATACTATATTAACAAATAGGTTTAGAGGTTTAGGTAAGTCAGCATAACATGACTGTGGGACAAAGATAACAATTCGAATTTCACGTCTAGCAATCTTCAACGTTGTATAACCCACATTTTGTCCTGCTTCTTGGACAAGGGTGGCTTGACTCATTGTGGTTTATTAGAGTGGTGACCCTCATTTTTTAAAGCTCAACCATGTGATTGTTATTTTTATAGGCCAAAAATTGGATAAAGTTTATAAATAATTTATAAGATTCGAAATGTCTCAAACTAAGCAATTGTAGTAATAAGAAACATCAGTTGAGGTGGGATCGATCAATCTCCCTCAAAACATCGCCTTTGAACTCCCTCAAAACATCGCTTTGAACTAACAAACTAAGTAGAAACTAAAACATTATTAGTTATGCTCAGTGGTGGAGTTTGGGTATTTTCATAAGGGGGCGGAGGCAAAATTAATATTTTTTATTCTGGACGAACTCGTTATATATGAAATATTTACACTACCGAATTAAAAATCAAAACTACTAACGATAAAAAAAAAAACGAGAGCCCCTCCCATCCCCGTCAATGCTTCGCCCCTGGCTATGCCTCTACCTTAAATTATTTAGATTCTAAAGATCAACAGGATCAAGCCAAAAATAATATGTGGTACACATCATGATCAATGGATTGTCAATTACTTTGATCATTACTTTAAGTTTGGGTGCTATAAGAAAAGTCTATTTTTTGTTTGATTGACTTGATTTTTCTAATAAAATCTATATCCCTATGTAAAAATAAAGAAAAAATGATTAGTAATGATTTTCTTAAACTAAAAAGAAGAATGATAAAAAGCATTAACAATTATCTTCACCTCCATTTTCATCTCTTATCTCACTTAAAAAAATATTGAGGGTGTGATCTAGATCAGGAAATTAATAAGTAGCCCGATTAATATTTCAATTATAATTCAAAATATTATTGTTAATTTGTTGTTTAAAAATTTGTACCCAACGGGACATCCTAATAGATAGGTGTCTTCCATATGTTAAAAAATCATGTAAGGCGTAAGTATATATGTATAATAATGGTAGATTCAAATACATTGTAAAAAATATATAACTATTTTAGTATTTAATTAAAAACTTTATCATGTCATCTTACATGATAGCCAATCATTAAAAACCGTACGGGAAAAAAAGTCAAAATCAAAGGTATTCTAGAAGAACGATATGGTAAGGTTTGGGGTGAAAGTGGGAGTATTCTTTAATTACTATGTTTATGAAAAAGAAAACACAAGAAAATGGGAACATATGGATTGTCTAGAGTTTCATATTTTCATTCAAGAAAAGCTCAAGTGTATTCACCAACTCGAATGTCCCTTATATATTATTAATCAAACATTTTCAAATAATGTTAACTAAAGTAATTTAGAATATCTTGTATAATAACATACATCAAAATAGAAATCAAATAAATAATCAAAAGTCAAGTTGTGCATTATAAATAAGATAAAAATTATTTAAAGAATAGAATGACACGAATAACTGAGGATCATATTTGACTATTTAATTACATAATAAATTATCAATTTAGTTTATAGATTGTGTCTCATTTTGTTTTTTTCCACTTTTAACCGTATAGTTTCATCTTTTACATTTAACCCTAATATATATATACATATATATATATATATATATATATATTATATGTATGTATATATATGTATATATATGTATGTATATATATGTGTATATATGTATATATATATATATATCATTTCATATATTTTTTATCTTTTACAATTTTTTTGTTTTACGTCTTGGTCTAAAATTTTCAAGTTAACATACAGCCACATGCGTGTATATGGTTTAACGTCTTTGCATCTATTTTTAATTATGTTTCACGACCTCGTTGTGTAATATGCTTCGTTCTAAGTTATGCACATTAACATGCTGCAACATACATGTATGGTTTAAAGTTTTTACGTCTATTTTTCGTTCGGTTTTATTTCTTTTGTTTTACGATCTTTTCGGTATTGGTGGTCGCTAACGACGGTGTAATATTGATGTCATTTGGTATGGTTTTACGTCCCTACTCCAACATGTGGGGTTAAATACTAGTTTGATATATATTGAAACAAAGTTTGTGTTTATTCTAAGAGAATACATCTTTTTTTTCTAAGATACAACATCCATAGTAGTAATTGCATCATCGAGTGTGAACTCACAACCCTAAAATCACATGAAAACATGTATTGTAGTTGCTGTAAATAAGAGTTTTGTTTCCATGTTTTTTCGGTGTATTTATTGATGTATTTAAAATAAAGTAGATATTATGGTCTTTATACACATCTTTTAATCTGTTAACTTTTTTGCTAAGAGCATAAAGAGCCGTTACCACTCTTCCTTTCTTTTCTCACATGCTACATCATCACCACATCATTACTTTTCTTACTTTTCTTATTTTATCCAAGTTAGTGAAATGGTCTTACTATTTCCACAAATATCTTTAATTTATTCTTTAGTTTAATATTACTTTATAAATTAAATTAATTAAAAAGCAATATATAATTATATTTTCATAAATTAGAAAGGTACGGAATAAATAATAATACAAGAAAAAAATTACACAAAATTATGTTTTCTGGGAAAGGGTTTGTTTTTTTCATCAAGATGACGATTTTATTTTAGATCCGAGCGACCATGGGAATAGCACTCTTAAGGTGTTTGAGAAAATATAATTTGGTGTGATAGTTATTCAAATATAATTCTATACTTACATGTTAGAAAATTTTAATTCTTTAAATGTTTTAACGATCATAAATGGTAACTGTTGGATCAGATAAAGCTGGTTGCAATCAAAACAACACTTAAAATAATTTTTATTGTAACTGAATAAAGTCTTCTGAAGACAAAGTTATACTTCCGAAGCTATGTTGAATAACTTCCGAAGCTTAAGCAAGAAGAACTTCCGAAGAGGAACTCAGTCTTTCGAGATTAAGTAATTCCTCTGCCAAAGTTAAACACTTAGAAGATTCAAGACAAAGACTTTCGAAAAATAATTAGAAGATTCAAGACAAAGACTTTCGAAAAATAAAGGTCTTAAAGACTAGTAGAGATCTAGGAAGAAGTTGATTCTTCCCAAATATAAATGGCTTCGGAAAAACTTATTCTTCCAAAGCCAGTTAAATATTCGAAATAACCAACTATGAACCAGTGGACATAAGTATGATCGATCTGACAACCGCTGCCACCTCTGAGATACTAGATGGTGCTTTCCCACGCCTATGTACTTGACCATACTTTATTCCATTTACGCCTATGTAGTTGATCATACTTTATTCCATTGTTCATCTTTTATCAATTAGTACAATAATCACATTTAGTTAGTGACAAAAGGTAAGTCATGGACTTGACATGACTACCTAGTTTAGGATAGTATTTTATCGTAAATACCTTACTTCTAACAATGTAGTGTTTGTCTAATAGTAAGTTTCAACTGGTAATTTAAGTATAACCAGATGTAAATAGTAGTATATATAGTTTCTCATTGTAACTCATTAGTCATGCTTGTAAGACTCTTGTAAACTTTGAGTTGAAAAGTAATATATACAAGTATCTTGAAAATCATTTCTTGTTGAGATACATTCTTGTTGAGATACAAACACCGATCATACAGTAACTATATCGTTATGTAATAGAAAAAAAATGGATGAGTGTATCAGTCATAGGCGAAGCTTTTATGAGGTTGGGGCTAGACAGGGCCAAAAAACCAGTTTGGAAACCGGTTTGGCCAAAAAACAAGAACCGGTTTGAGGCCTCGAAACCGCCCGAAACACCGGTTCCCCTCCGGGTTCCCTTTTCAAGATTAAAACTGGTTTTTAAACCGAACCGGTTTTTAAACCGGTTCCAAACCGGTTTTCAACCCGGTTTTCAAACCGTTTACCGTTGGGTAACGGCTATATAGCCGTTTGTACCATTTTTGACCGTTTTTTGAATGTTTTTTTTACCATTATACCCCCACTAGGTTAGTATATATATGTATTTGATGTTTTGGTTGAATCATAACAACTTATAACACTCCCTACTCTCAAAAGTCTCAAAAACGCTCTCACAAATGCTTTCATTTTAAACGCTCTAAAAATCTCTCAAATGGCTTCATCAAGTGCTCAATCATCCGTTGGTTGTGAAGTGTCTTCAAGCAACGTGATGGCAACAATCCTTCCTACGAATAGGAACCCCGAAGTATGGTGCAATTACGATTTATGTCAAATGGCTAGCGGTTCAAACAAGGCTCGTTGCAAGTTTTGTCATAAGTTTTTCAAAAAAGATGCAAACACAACGTTGAAAAACCATATTTCAAATAAATATTGTAAAGCGTTAAAAGGTAAACCTTCTCAATGTCAAGCTTCGATGACAAATGAAGGAAATATTTGGGCTTAAAACGTTGATGTGGTTCGGGAGCAAATGGCGCAATTTGTAATTCAAGAAAGTTTGCCATTCAAACATTTTGACAACGAACGTTTGACTCGACTCATTCAACGAACTCTCCAACCACATTATACCAATGTAAGTTGTGGACTCTTAAAAGAGATTGTTTAAAATGTGGAAAAAATCTAAAAATGAATTAATATCTTATTTTAAAAAGTTACTAACCGGTGTTAACTTAACTAGTAATGTTTGGCTGACACCTCACGGTTTACTGGACTCGTACATTTGTGTCACCGCCCATTGGGTTGAACCCGATTCGTGGCAAATGATGAAACGTACGATTGCGTTTAATTGTTTGATTATCCTCACACCGGCCAAAACATTTTTTATCTTATTGATAAAGGTATTCAAACGTATAAATTAGAAAACAAAATATTTTCTATATCTTTGTGATAATGCGTCAAATAACACTCTTGCGATAATTTGAAATTAAAATATAAACCAATATGTAAGGGTGTGTTTTTTCATAGTCGATATGTTGCGCACATCATAAACTTAGTCGTTCAAGACGGTTTAAAAACGATTGAAACAGCTAAAATTGTTTTAAAAGAATGTCACGTGATATTTTTAGTAATAACCAAAGATATACTATATATCGCAAGTTTTGTAAAGACGCGTATATCAAATGTTTAGGCCCGAATTAGGACGTACCAACACGATGGAATTCCACTTGTAACATGTTTGAAAAGGCTATTAAACAAAAAAAGTTTAATAGCCTTTCATAATAGTTTGGTAAGTCGGAGAAAAGCAAATTCTTACCATCCATCGGGTTGGGCCATTATCGAAGAAGTAACAAAAATGCTTCAAAATTTTAAAAACGCAACTATGTGTCTTTCTGGAGTTTATTATCCAACGAGTCCGTTAGTACTTCACCAATTTATTTAATGACTTCAAAATTAAATGAAATGTCGTGTAGGGGTAGACCTTATTCCGATATGATACCTCCGATGAAAGAAAAACTTATAAAGTATTTTAAAAAATGCCTCCCGTTATTACATGTGCCACTGCTTTAAACCCTTGTTTAAATTTATCGGGGGTTGAAACTTAACTTGATAAAATTACTTTTAATTTGGATTTAGAAGTTGGTAACCCAATGTATAGTAAAACTTTAAAACTACTTTTAACAAACAATTAGAATAAATGTATGGTGTTTATTTATTAAAATATGGGGAAATATCACAAGGCATGCGTCAAATGCCGAAAGTTCGAATGATCCAATGTTTGATTTATATAATACTTTTAGGGATGAATGTAATAAACGTCAACGTGGTAACACTCCGAGTAGTGAACTCGGGAGGTATGGTCTTACAAACTTTTTATCAACCATGACTCCACAAGATTTTAAAATTTTTGACTTGTTGGCTTGGTGGAAAGATAAGAAAGATCAATTTCCCATCCTATCCACCATGGCTTGAGATTTACTAACCGTCCAATCTTCTACGGTAGCTTCAGAATCTGCTTTCTCTGTTAGTGGCAGGGTTATATCAATAAGACGAACTCGACTCACTCCACAAGCGGTTGAAATGTCAATTTGCTTGAAAGATTATTGGATGCCGCGGAAAGAGTACAAGACAAACATTCACTTGAAAGAGAACTGGAATACAAATCAGAATTATACGAAAACGATGTAGAGAGCGGATTGACACCAGGAATGACTGATGATGAAGCGACATATGATGACTACCTTCGTAACAGTTCCGGTTCTGATGGCGAGGAATAAACGTACAAGTATAATACGAACGAACAAAGAAACGACTACGTTAAATGTTTAGTTTTAAAAAGTTTATAAATGTTTTATATACTTTACCCTTGTATGTTTTTAAATTTTATAAATGTTTAGTTTTAAAGATTTTTATTTGCCCTTGAATGTTTTTTAAATTTTATAAATGTTTTATATATTTTACTTGTGTTTAAAATTGTATATATGTTTATAAATGTTTTAAATTGTTTAAATGTTATAATTTGTTTAAATGTTTTAAATGTTATATATATGTGTATAAATATTTTATATACTTTACTTGTGTTTAAAATTGTATATATATGTTTATAAATGTTTTAAATTGTTTAAATGTTTATAAATGTTATAAATTGTTTAAATTATATAAATTGTTTTATGTTTTAAATGTTTTAATAAAAAAAAACCGGTTTGGGCCCAAATCGATTTCCAAACCGACCCAAACCAGTTTGATAGGGTTGGTTTTTTTGAGTTTGGAACCGGTTCCAACCCGAACCGGTTTGGGGCCAAACCGGTTTTGACCAAATTAGACCAAACCGGTTTCGGTTTGGAACCCGAACCGGTTTGGGCCCCCAACCGGTTTGTACACCACTAGCCGAGGCCCCCTTTTTTGTCAGTAGTGTTAATTTTTGGCTCATTGGTGTAAACTTTCGGTCCGGTAGTAGAAATTTTTAATAAGTTCGCCCCACTTAAAATGGTTTACCTTCATCCCCACACCCAGTAAAGTATGGTTCAAGCTCCGCGCATTGCGGTGGCGGAGTACGTAGTGTGATAAATTATAGAATACAATCGACCTGCCTCGATTCCGAACTAAATTATATTGAAATGTAGAGTAATTCGAATGTATACCGTGGAATGAAAACATATTCTATTTGACATGACTCCAAAGAAATTACATTAAATCATAGCCCAACTCAAAGCGCATATGAAAACAAACACATGTAATAACACGTGTGTGACGTGATAAAATATAAACTACAATCGTCCGGGCTCATTTTCAAACTTAATTTATGTTGAAACATAAAATAACTCGAATATATAACACCAACAAAAAACATACTATATTTTACCCGGTACATTTCCCCATAAAGTTTAAATCAAAATGTAAATCAACTCAAAATACACTTAATAATAGGCATAAAAAGTTTTGATCTTTCCAAATAAAACTTACGTTAAAATGTAGACAAACTCGAATTCGGCTTACAATGTCTTGCATTGTGAAAAAAAATCAATGTTTTCTATTATTTGTATAGAAGAAGAATACTTCATTTAAACTCACTCGTTGAAGTGCAATTAATGCAGAACAACCAACGTTTTCAATGTTTTGAATTAAAATAGAAAAATTATATGTAAACTCAAGTGTCATACGAACACGTTAAAATAACATCAAAATGTTGAAGTATAATTTTTTAATCGATTGACATACGAATTCATTATGTGTGTTACAATGATAACATTAGCGTGATTAGGTACGTAGAAGAAAACATATGATTTACAACGTCATTGTTTTGGAGTTTAAAACATACATATAAACCATTATCATGTCTCCCTCGTTACGATTTAGTAATTAAAAAAAGTCATTTACAGTTAAAAAATATAAGAAAAATGTTATAAGAAAACTAAAAGCAGAACACAAGTTTCGAACCTGCGTCCCAGAATTTAAAAGCCAAACGCTTTAACCATTAATCCACCACCAATTTATGTGTAAAGTGGTGGTTTTGGACCACTGACATTGATAAATGAGTTATAGTATAATGTTTCTAACGCTGAAACAATACAAAGCAATATTCTATCAAGCCGGGGAGATAGATTGTGTAGAGCATTCACAGTCCATTCCTTTTATTTCTGTGAGTACGTTTTATATTTATATGGTATGGTTATAAGTGGTCGTGAGTGAATGTATGGTAAACTTACTGTTCAATTTGTATTTTGGGGAATCACTGTTCAAAACCATATAACGGTTTTAATATATTTTAAGTGGTTGTGAGTGAATGATAAAGAAAAATTAATAATAAAGTTAAAAATGAGAAAGAAAAAATAATGATGTTTAATGTAATATATGGACAAAAATAGAGGATGCGTTGTGAATGTGAATGCTCTTAGTGATACCACTCACATGCCCTAATAACCGAAAAAAGGAGACAAAATCATACACTTTTATACATATTTTAATAGCTACCATAATTTGTGAGGGGTGCTCAACAAGTATCCCTATCAACAAACATCTTAATCAAAACTTGTAACCGTGATTTAAAGTATTAAACACCAAAAAAAGCCACTAACATCATTTTATTGTTTCCTAGTGGACTCTTGTTCAAGAGCCGTTATTAGCGAGTCATTAACTGGACGATATTAGCAAAGCAAGAGCATCGTCTCCTAATTATGCAGGCTTTTGGATAGGATTAAGAATATGTTGTTTCTCAACATTGTCGATTATGTGCCAACTGATACAACCAATGATTCTTCATTGGATATTCATACTTATTCCAAATAATATTTTCATATATTAGTTTAGGTTATTTAGTTTTTTTTATCAATAATTCTTATTTTTTTAAAATGTTATGCTTCTTAATTATATACGTACACGAAGCCTATGTATATAAAAACAATCAAACTAATTTGTCCATGTGTTTTTTAATTACCTAAACATGAACTGCATATATGTAGGTAATGTAACTACACAACTGATACGAAATACGAAATGAAAAACATGTGTATGTTATGTACATAAGTAAACAAAACTCAAACTAAATTACTCATTATTTTTTGAATTTCAGAGTAAGAAAAAATATAACTTAATTAACATTTGTATCATTTTATTTCATCTTTAAATATCTTGTGATTCGATGAATAAATTATTTGTTTTGTTATGAACATTTCTCGCTATAATTTACGTTTTGCATATATCGCTCCTTTGTAGATATGAGATTTATAAACTTAATAAATTAAAACTCAGTTATATACTATGACTTAAATTTTTGAAATTTGCTAAAAAAATGACAGTTCTTGTTTTTTTTATGAAGTTTGTACACAAACAATTTTCATGATAGAATATTTTTCATAAATAATTAAGTTCTATATATATTATGTATGAATTTAATTTTAAAGCAAACAACTTTTCTTATCATGTTTGGTTTTATTGTGAAAGTATCTAAAAATGATGGAATCTTGAATCAACACGTGAATCCATCAAGTGGACCATGGGAATGAACTTTGAGGTATCGACATTCATGGTGAATCCATCGGTGTCTGTCCATTTGCACCAGTAGGCCAACATCTCTCCATTCATGATGGACAACAAACCACGTGTATGAACAAGATATAATAAGATTCAAATCAACATGTTCTAGACTCACTCTTACATTGATATGACTAAAAAATATCTGAATCCGATTGAAAACCGATTCCCTAGCATTCAGAATATGAGATTAGTTTTTGAATTTTTTATTTGTTTGGGATCGGGCTGGATTAGTTGATGGTATTAGGTTATACTCACCCGATTACCGAAATTATTTATTGAAACATGGTATAGTAGTATTAGAAAATAATAAGAAATATTAAATAGTGTGCTAAAGTTATTAGAAACTTAAATTATTAAGACTATATACCAGTGTTTTCACTTTTTAGAATGGGGGCCGGACAGTGAACCAAATGTCTTACTGGTCGGCTGGTCGGACCACTTCGAGCAATTGGACAAGAACCATAAAAATTATAATTATTTAATAAATATATGTGAAAACACATTAAAATTAAAAAAAAACAGAAAAAACCCAAATCAACCGGCTAGACCACCGATTCGAAAGCTACAACCATTTGTTCAATGTAAACCGGTTTTAAGCTCCGAAACGGATCGGAATAGAGTACGGTTCCTGATCCGACCAGTCCGGCCAACTAGTGGTGGACTGGTTAGCCCAATCCAACTGGCGGTGGACTGGTTGGTTCAGTCCGCTTTTCAAAACAATGCTATATAAGTTGTTAAAATTTTCTGTAGTATTTAATGTCTTAAGAAAAAGTCGGTGTTTAAGTGAGTTTAATATGTCCGGTTTTAGATCGAGAAACTTTTAACCATATAAAAGTATAAAACCCAAAACATGCCCGAGAGGTATAAGACATGATTGTAAAATTAGTTATAAAACTATGATTATGAAAACCTGACCCATTATTACTCCTACTCTACCATCAAAGTCAACAATAATCCATATGACACTCAACCTTAACGGGCTAAAGTTCGAACGAAACTCAACCCACCACTCAAACCCACCGTTCAAACCAAAATTGTTACTCTAATAACCTAATTTTTGTATTTATTTTTTTATATATAGGGCTAGCAAAATAGGTATCTGTTTAGACATGATTAGCAAAATAGTGCACTATGCATTTTTTATATATTTTTTAAATAATTAAAATTAAGAGTATTGGATTTATCATTTCTTCTTCTTGATACCTAAAACATATAACTATCATACTTAAACCACAAAATCTAAGTGTTAAAGGTGTTGTTTTCATGTTTAATACTTGTGCTGATCGCGTCATCTGTAACCTGTTAAACACGATTTGCCAGCCCTATTTATATACTTTATTTATGATAGGAGCATGATAATAACGTTTACGGAAAGTTTTATGATGTTTAGCACATAAGGATATGTTACAATTCAGTTAATGAGGTGATTTGAATTCTAAAACATTTTAATTAACATATTATAGAGAAGAATTTAATAATTGTATTTAGTACCTGATAATCACTGTCCTGATATGAAAATTTAATATAATTAACTAAATATAAAACTACTCAGATCTAATAGCAGTGATCTAATAACAGTTTAAGATGAATAAAAAACGATTCTAAATTAATAAACATGACAATTATAAAAACCTTAGAAAATAAACCAAGTTGGGAAACAAAGTTGGAAGCCTTGAAAACAAAAAATAGTGAATAATGTTGTGAAAGATAGTGAACCTACATATTGGGATACCTTAAAACCAAGTGTCCTACATGTCAAAAGAAAAACTTTAAAATCACGTGCCAATCTGTGATTGCTCAAGTCACTTCTTTAAATTAAAAAAATCAAAAGTTATTGTGGTAAATTAATAATTCTGTCATTTTGATAAAGACAATGGCCAAAATGGTTGAGCAGTAATTTCCTTTGGTTAAAATTCTACTCAACAATCTTTTAAATGGTATAATAGATACATATTTGGTTTCGGTGCTTGTAAATGGGTATGAGATTAGGGTTGTAAACCAACGAACGAACACGAACAAAAAACCAAATGAACACGAACCGTGTTCATGTTCGTTCATTAAAAAAATAAACTTGTTCATAAACTATCCATGAATGCTTACCGAACAAGACTTCATGTTTGTGTTCGTTCATTAAGCAAATGAAACTGTTCATGAACATAAACAAACGCAAACGAATACAAGCAAACGCACACAAATATTTATAAACATTATTGAATACAAATGTAATTTCCTAAAACACACAAATATAAACATGATATATTGATTTTATAATTAAAATCACAAAGATTATGTAATATTCACTAAATATAAATAAGTAGTTAACATAATTACCTCAAACATAAACGAACATATTATCGAACGTTCACGAACATAGTTCGTTAGTTTAACTATATAATAGAACTAGTTTTCTAGCCCAGAAAGTTTAACAACCGGCTCAATCTAACTAAATAATAGAGCTAATTTTCTAGCTCAGAAAGTTAAACAACGGGCCCAATCTAACCAAGTAATAGGGCTAATTTTCTAGCCCAGAACGTTAAACAACCGGCCCAATGAACCGATAAATGGGCTTTGTTTCAACAAAAGGCCCAATATAAAATTTCAAACGTTTTCATTCCCGCTATTGTTATCAATTCGAAAATCAGATCAGAGATTGAGAACTTATTCACAGGTACCAACAATGGCTGTCGAAATCCCTGAAGAAAAGCTTCTGATGCAGAAGATCGCTAGGGTTTTCGACGAAGCTAAAGGCTCTAAGGCATCTCACATCCGCAAGCTCAAAGATCTCTCTGCTCTTCGTTCTTCGATTCCTGTTGCTCAATTCTTCGCTGCTTTTTCAAAAACCCTAACTCCTCTCTTCACCACACAACGTCGGATCGCTTCTGTTGAAAGGATTGTGCAGTTTGTTGCTATTTTCTCCTGCATACGAGATGTTAATAATTCTGAGGAGTGTGATGAATTTTTTGAACGGTTTCTTCGGTTTCTCATTGTTGGAACTACTGCTGCTAATAGAACTGCGAGGTTTAGGGCTTGTCAGATTATTTCGGAGGTATTTGTTTTGTGTTTTGTTGATGTTTTTGAATTATGCTGGTTGCTTGTTGTAGTTAATGTTTTTGTTGTAGATGCTTTTGTGATTGATTAAAAGTGCTTTTTGTGTTAGTAATGTAGAAGAAGTTAATCAAATATAAACAGTTCGGTGCTCTGGATAAATGTAGAGGAACTTTAATATGTCAGCTTATAATTTTTAAGAAGGAAGTCACATAAGAATTATACCATGGCACGAGTCCCAGAGATCTTAGGTTCTTTGGGTTTTGTTTTATTTGATAGTGATTACTGGCCGGTTGTAATATCATTCTCTTAATAGTAGCTAAAAGTCAGGATTGTATAGAAATTGATTCTATATGTCTATTTTAATATCATTGACAATGTCCAGCCTGCAACTAAAGTGTATTTTCATAGTTCATTTCTCATAAATAGCGGTCTAGCGAAAGGACATGTGTCAAACATTCTTTAGTGGCATATTTAAGCAGCTTAGAGTTCTTTGGCAACCAACTTATACAATATTTAATATTACATTTTCATAGAATATAATGTTATGAAGTAAAATATTAAACCGTGAATCAAGTGCTTAATATAGAACTACTGTTAAAGCTTATAATAGTTCTATTCAATAAGCAAGCTATCTTTCTTTGTTACTTCCAGGGTATCAATAGTACTACAAATGCTATTTGTTACTCTATCAGTAGTTTTTCGTACACAAATGTTTCGATTCTCATTACAATCTTTAACCATTTTCCATTTTTTGAACGTTTTACTGTTAGATTATAATGCGATTGCCAGACGATGCAGAAGTAAGCAGTGAGATATGGGATGATGTGATAGATTGCATTACGGTGCGGGTGGGGGACAAGGTTCCAGCAATCCGCACTTTTTCAGTCAGGGCTTTATCACGTTTTGCAAATGATGCAGAGAATAGTGACATTCTTGATTTATTACTTGAAACATTACCTTTAGAACAGAATCCAGTGAGTTCTCCTTGCAGTTCTTTTCATTTCTAAGCATCTGTTGTATATTTGAATTGTTGACTGAATTCCTTGTGACATTTGCAGGATGTTCGTAAAACCATACTGCTGTCTTTACCACCCTCAAATGCAACATCCACTGCCATCATTAATTGCACATTGGATGTGAGTGAATCAGTGCGTAAAACAGCTTATACTGTTTTAGCTAGTAAATTCCCTCTTCAGAGTCTCAGGTAATATTTTAAATACTGCGAACCAAAATTTTATAGTTTTGTCTTCTAGTCTTAGCACAATAACTGATCATGAGCTCAATAGCATTAAGCAGAGGACAATTATACTCCAGAGAGGACTCTCTGACCGTTCATCAGCTGTGACCAAGGAGTGTCTTAAATTAATGAAAGATGAATGGCTTCTGAAGTCCTGCAATGGAGATCCAATTGAGCTTCTTAGGTATCTTGATGTAGAAACTTATGAATCCATTGGGGTTTCTGTCATGGAGGCCCTTTCGAAGGCTGGACTAGTAAAGTTGCATGGTGGTCAAAGTATTAAGCAATTCTTATCATCAGACAACAATGCAACTGAAGGTCAGTATATACTATTTAGTTACTTTAATATGAGCAGTTTATATCCTTCTTTTCCCCTTCACTACAATGTTTTTAATAATCTCATATTAAAATTTATGTATGCAAATATTGTGTATATTAGGGTGCTGTACTCAACTATTGGATGCAGAAGTTGCTTTGTATTTGAGGACTTTATGCAAGCATTTACAGACAGAGGCACAGGTATTTTGTTACAGTTTGTTCAGTAGTTCTTGAAAGTTGAAGTTGTAATTACTCACAACTTGTTACAATTATGCTTCAATCATTTACATTTTTTTCTGTAACAATTTCAACTGTTATTATGCAACTATTAATTCTATTCATTTCCTTTAAACTTACATCAGCTTAACTAAGAAATGCTTAGTGCCTTCATTTGTGGTGAAAACAGGCAAAGGGCTCTGATGCTGCCATGACATCAGGAACTGAAGCTGCAGTGTACGCATCAGAAGCTTCAGATAGTAATGATCTTTTAGAAAAGATTCTTCCTGAATCAGTTTCTGAGTATATTGATTTGGTTAAAGCTCATATGGCTACTGGTAAGATAACTCACATCATTATTTAACCTTTAAATTACAATAATCTAACTCTATGATTGTTTCAGGTCAAACTAATCGGTTTACAGCTCGTCAACTTCTTTTGCTTGGGTCAATGCTTGATTTCTCTGATGCTACCAATCGCAAGGTTGCTGCAGTCTTTGTAATAGAATTACTAAAAAACCCTCTTCAGCATGAGGTAGATGATGATGGGAATAAAGTTGTGATAGGAGATGGAATTAGTCTAGGTGGCGAACGAGACTGGGCTGATGCTGTGTCAGGATTGGCTAAAAAAGTACACGCCACTCTAGGAGAATTTGAACAAGTTGTTTTATCAGTTGTTGCTGAGCTGGCACAACCTTGCAGGGAAAGAACAGCAGATTTCATGGACTGGATGCATTGTCTTTCTGTAACCGGTCTTCTGTTAGAAAACGCAAAATCTTTACGTTGGATGCATGGGAACTCCATTGAACCTACTGAATTACTGCACTCTTTGCTACTTCCAGGGGTATGTTGTCACCTGCAATTGTTCAAATCTTGCAGATATCAAAATATATCCCTCTATGTTTCTCTAATCTAATGCTACTCTGTAATGCAGGCCAAACACATCCACTTGGATGTTCAGAGAGCTGCTATCCGGTGTTTAGGTCTTTTTGGAATATTGGAAAGAGTTTTGAGTGAAGATGTAGTAAAACAGCTTAGGCTTTCCTTTGTTAAGGGACCACCTTTAGTTAGTAGCATGGCTAGCAAAGCTTTAATGGATCTTGCCACGTGGCATGGGCCCCAGGATGTTGATAAAGCCATGAACCGAAATCTGTCCTCACAGTTTAAAGACAATGCCAAGACTATTCAACCTGTTGTTTGGTGTGATACCAATGATGACCTGGACATAGAATTGATTGATCTGCTATATGCTGGGTTTGACCGAAGCGATTTCAGTCAACCTGTTGATGCTAATGAAAATGAGTCTGTTCATGCAGTTCTAGCAGAAGGGTTTGCAAAGATCCTACTTTTGAGTGAGAACTACCCAACAATTTATGTTTCATCACATCCTATACTCTTGACCAAACTCATCAACGTTTATTTCAGTAGCCGGACTTCTGAGTTACAGAGGTTTTTACTTCTTTTTCTTATTACTATTCGATATAATTAATATTCTCCAAAACATGTCATTCAGTTATTTAACTTCTCTGTATATGAATAGGTTAAAGCAGTGCTTGTCTGTGTTCTTTGAGCATTATCCATCTCTCTCAGTGAATCACAAGGCAAGTAGAGTTTTGTATATCCTTTCATAGTCGTTATTTTTGCAGTATTTAAAGAATGCATCTTTTATATATGTACAGAAATGTATATGCAAGGCGTTCCTTCCTGCCATGCAGTCAATGTGGCCTGGAATTAATGGTACTACAGGCGGATCAAACGTGGTTGTATCCAACATGCGAAAGCGTGCAATCCAAGCTTCTCGTTTTATGCTGCAGATGTTACAGGCTCCATTATATCCAAAAGAGATTGACCAGGTTGACCAAAATGAAACCAACTTGCCAGACCAGAACAACTATGATTATGGGGAAGAAGGGCTTGCTATATGTATTGCAGCCGAGGTACTCTACAAACACACTTAGTATTTGATTATTTTCTGTTTTTGTTTTATTTCATCTGGCTGAATAGTTGTTTTTTGTCATGTATGGCAGATCTTGAGTTTCCCAAAGAAGAAAAATGCTGCAGAGAAATCCTATGTTTCAGCCATTTGTAAAATACTCGTATTACTTCGTTTCAAACAAACAGATCAAGTGGCTGTAAAGTTGATGAGGCGGCTCATGAATCGTGTTGCTGAAGCTGTGTCTGCAGATAAAGATGTTCTAAAAGAGCTAAAGCAAATGTCTGAGCATCTTAAGGCATCTGATACATCCCCAAATGAACCATTGCAGCCAGAACAAGCTAATCTTTTATTAGGTAACACTTCTTTCTATAATATTCTTGTTTGTTCGTGTTTCTAGGCATTATGTATCAATTTCTAATGTGATCTATGTGTGACATGACAGAGAAGTTGGATATACAACTGGACATTGATTGTGATGATTCGTCTTTTGAAGTGGAGCCCACACCATTGCCAAGGTCCACCAGGCCCGTGCGGGGAAGGAGACGGGCAAGGCAGGAAAAAGAATCATCTTCCTCCGACGAAGATGAAGACGAAGAAACTTCATACAACAATGTTGCTCCTGCTAATCCTGTACTGGTGAGTGTTAGATCACAAAGGGCGAGTAAGTCTGCTGCTTTGTCTAAATTGCTTTCAACCACTAAACCAGACAAGATTGATGATGATGATGATGATGAGGGTGAAGATAATGATGATGGTGATGAATCAGCAGTTACATCTGAGGATGACTCTGAATAATTAATGTGACTATGTTTTTGTTAATGTTGTCATCTTTGTGTTTGAGGTAGCAGAAATGTAAGGTGTTTGTGTATATGGGACAATCAGTATTAGTCCTTGCTAGTTTGAAGTTACACTTCACATGCTCTCATTGTGATGTTGGAAATTTGGAATATTGAATGTTGTACCTTATCATATCTTTGAGTTAAATGTTCTCAAGTTTTAGTATTTGAAAATTCATAAATTCTAATGTGGTAAAAGAGGTGAATTCTGTGGGTTTTTCTTAATTTTTAAATGACTAGATACTACTCTATTTACCTTACTTTATCCCAATAAATCAAAATAAGTTGTCACATTTTATTTTTCATATTTTTTTTTGCCATGTGTCATTTATCTTAGCAAATTTTTCATTGAATGTACATCCAAATGATGATATTAAAGGCAAATCATATTATTTATCATTTTTAAATTATAAAACATATTTGTAATAAATTAAAAACATGTTTAGTTTTATTAAAAATGTTACTTTTTAAATTTTTTTTATAAAATATGATTTTTTAATATAGAGAATTTTAATATATGATATTATTTAAAACTGTATCTAAAAAATGAAATGCTTAAAAATATAAACTCTGATAAAACATAAATTTTAAATTGTTAATTCAAAAAATGTTGTTATTGTTTCATTACCTAAAGTTGTTAGTTATATATAATTTCAATCATATTATATCTCAAATATTATTTTATAAATTTTAAATATTAATTACTAATTGCTAATTTAATATTTTCATTTAATCGTTTAGTACACCGGTTTCTAAACTAGTTATATATATCATAACTATTTTACACTAACTCAGAATATTCACATCTTATTCTTTATCGATATTATTATAATTATATTAAAAGTATTATTGTTTCTCTTTTTATTTTAATTAAATAATATGTTTTATATCTTTATCATTATTTTTTTCCTCTCAACCATTTCAAAAAAGTTAATAAAACTATAAGGGTTGAATAACATATTACTAACTATATAGATGAACAATAATATTTTTTTTTCTTTACTTACAACCATTTATCAATTTATATAATATAGGAAATACAATTATAAAAATACAAGAAACGGTATAATATATGAAATACAATTATAAAAATACAAAAATGGAATGGGAACGCTCTTAGTTGAACCTCTAACTTTAATGGTAGTTTTTACTACTCTAACTTAAAATATAATTTATTTTTCATTTTCTTTTAATTAATAATGTTTCTAAAACTTTCTGGAGAGCAATGTGAAATGTTATTCCTTTTGACTTATATCGTTTGAAAATCGGCTAACCTAATCATTGGTAATGAAATTGGCATCTAGCATGTCACACTGGAAGTTTGTTGAGCCATATATGTAAACAATTTGTTACATTGTCTATTGGTCTCAATCAACATGCAATTAGTTAATTTAATGCTAAAGATATATTAGAAACCTATAAACCAAATAAAATTAACATTATCATCTCATTGATTGACCTCATAACAAGAGGACGTGATGTAGATTGAAAGTATAAAAAATAAAAAAAGGATAGTTTTAAAGTGAGGTTTATGTTTTTTTGGCGAATTAACTATACACAAGTCTCTTATATAGTAAAATTCAAAATTATACATCTATGGTAAAGACTTTAAAAACTGAATTTAAACAAATAAGTATACGTGCGAATTTTAATCCATAATTCACAAAACATCGATAAAAATGATTTTATTTGAGAGGAAATCTGAGAAGCCTTCTTTTCATAATGTCCGGCTTGTTATGTGCTTTTTTATTTTATTCTATATGTATTCATATTTTAAGGCATTGTTAGGGGTGTTCACGAGCCGAGCCGAACCAAGCGGACTTTTGCTCGTGTTTGGCTCGTTTCCAAACCGAACCGAGCCGGTCGGCTCGTTTACAATCGAGCGGAAAATCGAATGAGCATTTTTCGAGCATTAAATTTTCGAGCGAGCGTCGAGTGAGCGGAAACGAGCAGCGAACAGTTTATATAACCCAACTATCTAGTGTGTTATTTTCATGGATCACAATACATTGTGGCTGACGATGAGATTAAGTCTGTAGCCGATAAGGCGGAGAACATATATTAGAGAACGATAACGATGAAAACGGGAAATGATCGAAAAAATATCTCTTAACGGATTAGAATTTCACTTCTATGTTTAATATAGAACTCTTTATTAGGGTGATTGATCAAGTATGCATGAATATAATTGTATATTTGTATATAATATGTCAAATCTACTAGAGTGTTGCGTATAAACTATATATGCATATTAATTCGAGCCGATCCGAACCGAGCGGACCTTTGCTCGTGCTTGGCTCGTTTACAAACCGATCCGAGCCGATCGGCTCGTTTACAATCGAGCAAAAATTCAAACGAGCATTTTTCGAGCAAATTCTGAACGAACGTCGAACGAGCGTCGAGCGACGAGCGTTTGAATAGCCCTAGTCATTGTTACCCGATAGATGTGAAAACCAATGCAGATTTGACGTTAAAGCATTTTTTCTAGCCCATTTGCTTTCATCCCATTACTTTAATTTCAAATATGACTATACGAGGAAGTTAATTAAAAGAAAATAACGTTAGAAATATTAGTTTATATAAATTTAAATATAGATTTGGACCATAAGTATACCCTACCATGTTGATGGGATACCAACCAGAATAACATGACCTTGTCCCTGAG
Organism: Flaveria trinervia; assembly: GCA_025506515.1. Lineage (NCBI taxonomy): Eukaryota > Viridiplantae > Streptophyta > Magnoliopsida > Asterales > Asteraceae > Flaveria > Flaveria trinervia. The sequence goes on along the minus strand of CM046450.1, from coordinate 15,127,652 downwards.
AATGAGGTTTGTTTGTGATTCTTCATTTTTAAAGTTTACGTAATTGTATTTATTAATAAAACAATAATTTTGGTACCACGTGTCATTTTTTTAGGGTTTTATTTTTTTATTTCCCGCCTAATTATGCATCTGTTTTTAATGTTAGTCTAGGTTTATTTGATTAAAAATCAACTTATGATACAAGAGATATTTAAATAAAATTAAAAAATTTAACCCTAAATTAGAACATATTTTTTTGGAAATAAAATCATACTTGATATTTATTCTTTTTTCAAATAATTTATCAACAAAAAACTGTAGAAATCATCTATGATTTTCTTCATCTATGAAATTGATTTCTTGATTGTGTGTTTTTATTAAATACTCGGTTTATATTTGACTATTGATAAAAGTTACGGGATTTTTTTCATCGACTACTCTCTAATTTGAAGTAATTCATGGGTATTTGTTTTTGAATATGAAATCATACATGATTTTAAAATATTTCTCAACCATCTCAGCTTTACGATCCTTACGATTTGTCTTTATAAAGTATGATGATATCGTCTTCGACAGACTTCATCAACAGTCTCATTTTGGCTTCGTTTTATCAAGTTTTCTTTAACCAAAGGCTATTTTTTGTTATATTTGAGCTTTCATCCACTGCAATTATAATTTATCATATCATTATCTATAATTGTGTTTTTTGATTAATATTATTTTACTTTTAATTTTTTGATTTGAATGCGATCTACTTCAACAATTCATTTGTAACGAGGTATTATATGTTTTTACTTTTTGAACTTTTTTATGTATTTTTATATGTAATGCCATATTATTATTATATTTGATTAGAATTCGTTTGATATGGGCAAATTATTTTGACGTATCTAAAAATGTAATAATGAAATCATACTTTTATTTCATAGTTGATTTTAACACCTTCAGATAAAGATTTTTTTTGAATTTTAAAGAAGACAATTTATGTTAGCAGTGTGTTTTGTAATGATAATAAATAAGAGCCAACGACAATCACTATCTAAAGTTGATTTGTTTCTAAACAGGGATCATGGTCAGTTCTATGTGTATTATCTTGAATTAAAAGTAGACAGAGATTAAAGTTATTAATATAGACAGTAATGGAAAATCACCAACAAAACATCAAATGTTATATACAATAAATTTTTGGGTTTATGAATTTGATATATTATTTTTCATGTTCAATTTAATTTTTTATTACTTAAAGTTTTTATTTGTAAGTTTACTAGCTTTAGTAAACCCGTGTATTACACGGGTTTACTAAATAAAATAATAATATAATAAATTTATTAATTATAAGATTGTATTTCAAGATATGCTATGATTGAAATAATAAAATAGTTATATCAGTTTTTAAATTTTTTGTTTTTAATACTTTTAAATAAATATTTTGTTATAAAACAATCGGAATAAATATGTCATTTAAAAAAATCTTATTACTCCCAGATTTGATTATTTTTTGTTTTAAAAAAACGACTTTATAAAAATTTTGATTTTTTAGAAATAACTTTAATAAATAGATTTCGTTCTTAATTTATTAAATATTAAAAAATATTAATAATATTATTAGTAAAATTAAGGTAATTATTTAATAAGAGAGAAAAACAGGAAAAATTAGGTGATGATGATTGTGGTGCGAACATGTGACACAATATTTACCCTTTTATTAGAGTAGAAAGATTTCATTCCATATTATACAGTATTTAGACGTACAAATATTAATAGAGAAACTTAATAATATTAGACTTAGCTAACGTTAACAATTATATATAAAAGTTGATATACAAAGTATTATCAATAATATTATAACTTATGAACCTTTTTAAATAACAATAATATTTTTGGATTCAACCCGTGTGTTACACGGGTCTTTAGTCTAATATTTGTATATCACACTAGTTGTCTAAAGATAAGCTGAATAGATGCTGATAATAATTTACAAAAAATCCATGTTATGAATATCCTACCAAATGCTTATTATTAATATCGAGAATTATGTATCACTATTACCTAATTCCTTATTAAGAAACTATTTTATTATATTTATTATTATAAGGAGTAACTAATTGGTTTTCAAAGATACACACTTATATTTCTCTAGTCTAAACTCACGGTTTTTCAATCATATTTTACTAAACTTTTTAAAAAATGTATATTTGTATTTTAAAACATATCATATGAAACTCAAATGACTAGATAATAAAAAAATGACTAAACATTTAAAAAAAATGAGTTCTAAATCAAATGGTTTAGGAGGAGGCTCCCCATGACTTTCCAAAGTGGAGGTCATGAGTTGGAGTCTCACTAGATGCAATATGCTTCTAGTGAGCCAAAAGTTTTACCACAGTGGGTCTTTGGGTAGTGGGTTTCCCTTGGAATGGTGGGCGAGCCGGGTCACCAGTGCTGTCTGTGTTCGCGAGCGTGGGTGGCTTTTCGTCAATGGGTTTACCCGGATAACCGGACTTAAAAATTATTTATTGCCTGTTAAAAAAAAAAGATGTTGCTATCGAAGAAACTAAAAATAACAGTTGAAAGATGCCAATACACATTAAAGAGACAAAAACACAATTTAATCTAAACTAGCAAGGACTCTTGTATACTGTTAAGTTCTAAGAAAACACAATTAATACATTATATAATAAATAAATACCACTTGTATATTGTTATAGTCTAGAATCTTGACAATGCAAGAAATATTTAATTAATACAAATTAGTAATTAAAGATAACTAAAATACAAATGTGAACGTCTATTTGAGATCAATGTAATAACACGTAGAGGTGTCTAATTTATAATTTAGAATCAATATACGAGTTTAATACTGTGAAACAAGAATAATAGTGGATTTTAAAACCACCTCCCTTGATAAGTTTAAAGTAGACCCCAATATGAGTATGATTAACCTTTTTAATGGCTAAAATCATTAATCAAGCAATTTAATTCAATGGTTCACATGACATATTCATATTGTAAGTCTTTGTAGAAGATACATATATGTTCATATGGTCCTTGGTGTTCATTTATCAATAACACCTTTAGTCTTTTTTAATAAGTGATAGTTAGAAAATAATCAAGTTCATGAAAATGATAGATATACCATCTTATTTAAAGTAAAACTTTATAAAAGAGATTCTAACATCTAAATTTAACAAAAACATTCAAGTTAGGTCATGAAATAGCAATATTTGTTATTAATGGATAAACCATATATATAGTTCCAGAAAGAAATGATCATAACTTTTAACATGCATTACCACATATATGCTGAGTGACAAATAATCTTTAGCTCATGTAATTGAGATTAGGTACCCAAAGATTTCACTAAAATAGGGGGATATTTTGAGTATAAGTCTAACATCTGATCGAAAAAAAAGGTTCCAGGTTGTGTCAGAGTTTTTTCACCTAAGATAATTGTCATCTTAAGTGTAGTTTTAGGTAACGTACTCGAGCAATGGAGATGATTGGTTAGGCCAACGACCTGCCGGTGATCCTTTAGCCGTTTAAGAAAAAAAACATATATGAGGAGTGTATTATCTAAATATAAACCCTTAAATTTATAATCTACACTCTTGGATAATGATATTTTATATATTTATATTTTTATTTATTAATTTAATTCGTTTGAAAATTACTAATATAAACATTTTATATAAATTTAAAAATGTCAACCTGACGTGTTTAATTATATATATATTAGATTAGTACCACATATATTACAATGGTTGAATAAATAAAATATTAAATAATTATTAACAAAAAATAATAAATTATAAAACGACATTTTGATATAATATATGATTGACGTTACGTGCGAGTAATAAAATGGTGAAATCATTTTTTAAACTTTTTATTTATTTATTTTTTGTTTTTTAAGAAAAGTTTTGTTTTAAACAAATTGTTTCAGAATTAACAGTTTTAAAAAAGTTTCATTTGTAGTAAATTTTTATTATTACTTTCAATTTTAATTATTTTTATTTCATAAGAAGTTTATTTATTGAAAACACAAGTTTCAAAATATATTGTGTTTTTAAAACATTTGATATTTGTTTAAAAAAATCTTATTTTATAAAAAGTTATTTCTTTAGAAAATATATTTGTAGAAAGATCTCTTTTCTAATTAATAAAAAATATTTCTAATATGAGAAAAAGTTAAATAATATCATTAGTAGTTAATGTGATATTTATAATCTAGAGAAGCAGAAAAATAAAATTTAAAAGGCCTAAAATTATGACATGTCTCCTCCAAAAATATTATTTTATTATTATAGATAGATTTTGATATAAATCTATTACAGATTGAGAGGTATATAATACACTAAATTATATTTAAAAATAAAAAAAATTAACAACATCATAATGACATTTTTAAACTTAATTATGTAACTGATCATGTTTAAAATTATAGAAAAAGAAAAACATATTTTTATAAGAAAAAAATTTAATCATATGTCGATTGTTGTATACTCACTCAGGTAGGGGCTTTTTTAATAATTTCTGAATGATTTTTTGAGTCATTAAATGTTAAACCATTAAAAGGTCTGAACAATTATTAGTTAGTGTATTGCTTAACTATTAAAAGACAAATTTTCGATCAATTCTGATAAGAGGTATTGACTATTCAACATTAAACCTATTAATCATGCAACATTAGTGTAATGTTTAACCAGAGGCAAATGTCTGTCTGAACCATTCAGACATTTATTCGCGAAACAAAAAGTCTGAATTATTAAGTGCTGAAGCATTCAGAAATCTAAATTATTAAAATACTGATTCAGATGCTGGCAAACAACTCTTTAGTCAGTTAACCTTCGTAGAGTATGGAAATCAATTGTAAATTAATACACCATGAAGGGTACTTCACAAATATATATTCTCTAGAAATAAAGGTTATTTTCAATTCTCGTTCTCATAAGGCTTATCTTGTTGTATTTCTATTCATACGATTATATTCAATGTTTTCATAAATATGATAATTTGTGAAATTGATGTAAACAAAATAAATGTGATTACATTATCTTGATAGTATTGTTTTATTCTCTTAAAAATTAATTCGTTTGAAATAAATTCACATGATTGCTGTTTAACTAGTTTGTTTTTTTTTTTGTGTGTGAAAAGTTATCTGCTTTTGTTATAACCGTAATATAACGTCCACCGGCGCCGTCTGGCGACATTACTATATTCTGCATTGGTCATATCCTATCCTATATGTTTATATTAACTTCTAATCACTGTCATCGTCCCTCCAAACAAAATTTCGTTTTTTTATTTCTTTGTTTTAGTTTAAGACTTGGATAATATACAAGAATATTCGTACCATAAAGCTTATATATGTGTGTGCTGTTAGTTTTATGTTATCAATATACTTATAGACGGAATGGTTAAAATGAGAACCATCTTTTTTACGAGAACTCTAGGAACCAATCTCAGCTACTCATTTTTTCACATTCAAATCACATGTTATTTTCCTCTTTTTTTATACGTTCGTAACTTTTTTTCACGACATCATTTTCAAAAAAAATTCACCATAAAATTCAGTATTTTTTTATCTTTCCAACGCTTATCATATTGATATACTTTTCTAATAAAATCGTACATCTGTTGTTTACATATGTGTAAATCTAGTTATACATATGTGTAGTACTGGATTTACACATATGTAAATCCGATATTAAACATGTGTAAAACGAATTTCGTAAAAAAACGAGAATTTTTTTTATTTTTTATAATTTTTTTTATATTTTTTTATAAAAGAGGGAAAGTTGAGGAACATTTTTGTGTTTTTATTTTTTTTATTTTTATGTTATTTTTTGATTTATAAATTGTTTAAATATGTTTTTGTTAATTACAATTTTGCCATTGAGAACTAGTGATTGAAATTGGTTCCTAGAGTTCTCACAAAAAAAACTAGTTCTCATTTGATCCCTCCCCTACTTATAGATTACATTAAGTTTTAATGTTGTAAATGATATAATTAGCTGATGATATAAGGAAAGCACATAAAAATAAATTTTAAAAACTGAGTTATATTTCTCTATATATTTATAATTAAAAAATATGTTGTTTTAGAACTACAACTAAACATGAAACTATTTGATTATTCTAAAATTGTTATCCGAATCCGCATCTGAAAACTTGCCAAGAACAATTGTTATGTTGATTCTGATTTTGCAACTTCAGCTGTCTAGAATTTCGGAAGTTAAGTTTACCTTCGGAAGATATGTTTCCTTAACATAAAAGGGGTAAATTGTAAATAGGTTGTTATGTTTGTTAAGCCTGATTCATGTATATAAGGATCAGTTGCTGTTTTAGAATATAGTGAATATTCAATTCAATTTTAGATAGTTTTCTCAGTTCTCAATTGTTCTCAGTATTCAATAACATTTGAATCATTTCGATAGTGGATTCATTGTCAATTTCGTTCTTTCTTTGAATCGGTTTTACAACAATTGTGAGAAGTTAGAGTTGATCATAGAATCAATAAGAATACTTCGGAAGAAGCAGGTTTTGGCTTCGAAAGAAGCTGGTTTATTCTTCGGAAGAAGAGTGTTTGCTTCGGAAGTATTTCCATAACTTCGGAAGTTAAGTTTACCTTCGGAAGATATGTTTCCTTAACATAAAGGGGGTAAATTGTAAATAGGTTGTTATGTTTGTTAAGCCTGATTCATGTATATAATGATCAGTTGCTGTTTTAGAATACAGTGAATATTCAATTCCATTTTAGATAGTTTTCTCAGTTCTCAATTGTTCTCAGTATTCAATAACATTTGAATCATTTCGATAGTGGATTCATTGTCAATTTCGTTCTTTCTTTGAATCGGTTTTACAACAATTGGTATCAGAGCCAAGTTCGTCTCAATTGAAGAAAGAAGAAGACCAAGGCTGTGATCAGATAGGAAATTGAAGAATCAAAGATGGTGTCCACGAAGTTCGATCTTGAAAAGTTCGATGGGAAGAATGATTTCGGGTTATGGTGTGTCAAGATGCGAGCGCTGCTTGTACACCAGGGATTGGTGGGAGCGCTTGCAGGGCAGGCAAAGTTGCCGGCGGATTTGACAAAGAAAGAGAAGCGTGAGATCATGGAGAATGCACACAATGCAATAATTTTGTCCTTGGGAGATCGGGTTCTTCGAGAAGTGTCGAAGGAAGACTCGGCTGCCGGAATCTGGACGAAACTTGAAAGCTTGTACATGACGAAGTCGTTGGCAAATCGACTGTACCTAAAGAAACGTTGTATACATTTCACATGGCGGCAAACAAGACTTTGGAGGATCACACAGATGAGTTTAACAAACTTATCTTGGATCTTGAAAACATTGACACGAAATTGGGAGATGAAGACCAAGCTATCATCTTCTTGACTTCATTGCCAAAGTCAGATGAACACTTTTTTGATACATTGATGTATGGTAGAGAGACATTATCAATGGATGAGGTTCTTGCAGCCATGAATTCCAAAGAATTGAAGAAAAGGAGTGATGTGCAAGAAGATTCAAGTGATGGCATGGTTGTGCGTGGGAGATCAGAACAAAGGTCGTCTAAAGGAAAGAGCCAAGTTAGATCAAGATCAGAAACAAACGAAGGTGCTATGTGTGCAATTTTGAAAAACACCTCAAGAAAGACTGTCCGGAGAGGAGGAAGAAGGGAGCTGAGTCAAGTTCAGGAAAAGGGAAAAATAGCCATGTATCAGAAGGATCGTTGGATGGCTATGACAGCTCTGATGTTCTGAATGTGTCTTGTGATGAAGACATGAGTGAATGGATACTTGAGTCAGGGTGTTCTTGTCATATGACTCCTGTCAAAGAGTTCTTTAAAGAGTTGAAGATGGAAGATTTTGGTGAAGTAAAGCTTGGGGATGATCGGCCTTGTAGAATTCTAGGGTCAGGTACTATCACTTTTAAGTTACATAATGGCACTGAGGTTGATATTAGTGATATAAGGTATATTCCTAGTTTGAAAAGGAGTTTGTTATCACTAGGGACTTTTGAGAAGTGAGGCTATTATGTTGGGTTAAAGGATGGTAAGGCTAGAATTGTTAAGGGTTCCTTAGTATTGTTAACTGGTACTAGAAGAAGTAATAATACATACAGATTAGAGGGATCTGCAGTGTATGGAAGTGCATGTGTGGCACTTATTAAAAATGATAGCTCTTTGGTGTGGCATAAGAGATTTGGTTATCTTAGTGAATAGGGTCTCATTGAATTACGGAAACAAGGCATCATTAGTGAGTTCAAGGTGAATGATGTAGGGTTCTGTGAGACATGTATTTTGGGTAAAAGTAAGAGGGTTCAATTCAAGACTGGTAAACACATTCTTACTAATGTGTTAGACTATGTTCATTCTGACTTGTGGGGGCCTGCTAGAACTAGTAATATAGGTGGAGCTAGTTATTTCTTGTCTATCACAGATGGTTACTCACGAAGAGTTTGGGTGTATATTCTTAAGCATACAAATGAAGCTTTTAAGAAGTTTGTAGAGTGAAAAACTCTAGTAGAAACTCAATGTGAGAGGAAGGTCAAGAAATTGAGGACTGATAATGGGCTTGAATTCTGTAATAGTGACTTCAATGAGTTTTGTAGAACTCAGGGGATAGCCAAACATCTTACTGTACCCGGTACTCCTCAACAAAATGGGTTGGCTGAAAGGATGAATAGAACCTTGTTGGAAAGGCTAAGATGCATAAGGATTAATGCTGGGTTTCCAAAAGGCTTTTGGGGTGAATTGGTTACATTTGCAGCTTATCTGATTAACAGATCTCCATATAAAGCTTTGGGTATGAAGACTCCTATGGAGATATGGACAGGTGTTAAACCTGAATGTAACCATTTGAGGGTGATTGGGTCAGTGGTCTACTTTCATGTTAGTCAGGATAAACTTGATGCAAGGGCTCAAAAGGGTGTTCTTTTGGGGTACCCTGAGGGTGTCAAGGGGTATCGAATATGGAGGTTGGAAGGACAAGGACCTCAGGTAATAGTAAGCAGGGATGTAGAGTTCCAAGAAGCATGGTGTATAAGGATGTGGTAGGTTAACATTCGGTCTCAGTCTCCAGAGAAAGTTGAGATTGAGGTGGAGTATGAGGATGATTCAGACAAGACTGCTGGGTCAAGCAATAGGATTGAATGTGAAGTTGAGTCCCATACTACTCATAATATTGCCAAAGATAGACCTAGAAGAAAGGTTGTAGCCCCTCTCAGATACTGGCAGGGTCATAATGTGTCAGTTGTTGCCTTCACAGCTGCTGAGGATGAGAGTATCTATGAACCTTTGAGTTTTGATGAGGCTATGTCATCAAATGAAAGTGAAAAGTGGCATTATGGTATGGTTAAGGATATGAATTCCCTGGAGAAAAATGAAACATAGGAATTGGTTGATAAGCCAGTAGAACAAAAGCTGGTAGCTTGCATCAAGTTTATCCTGACTAACATGAAAGTAGAACACTGACCCAATCACCCTCAAATGGCTACAATCAGGTTTAACACCTGTCCACATCTCCATAGGAGTCTTCATACCCAAAGCTCTAGATGGAGATCTGTTAATCAGATAAGCTGCAAATGTAACCAATTCACCCCAAAAGCCTTTTGGAAACCCAACATTAATCCTCATGCATCTTAGCCTTTCCAACAAGGTTCTATTCATCCTTTCAGCCAACCCATTTTGTTGAGGAGTACCGGGTACAGTAAGATGTCTGGCTATCCCCTGAGTTCTACAAAACTCATTGAACTCACTATTACAGAATTCAAGCCCATTACCAGTCCTCAATTTCTTGACCTTCCTCTCACATTGAGTTTCTACTAGAGTTTTCCACTCTACAAACTTTTTAAAAGCTTCATTCTTATGCTTAAGAACATACACCCAAACTCTTCGTGAGTAATCATCTATGATAGACAAGAAATAACTAGCTCCACCTATAGTACTAGTTCTGGCAGGCCCCCACAAGTCAGAATGAACATAGTCTAGGAAGATTTTGGAATGGAGATTACCAGAGATAGGAGTTCTAGGCAGCTGAAGTTGTCACAAACTTCTTATGCAAATAAAGTTTTGAAACTTTATGGTATGCATGAGTGCAAGGGTGTCAAAACTCCTATTGGGGCTCATTTCAAGTTGTCCATGAAAGATAGTCCTTGTACTGAAGATGAGTTGTCATATATGGAGAAGGTGCCATATGCTAATGTAGTGGGAAGTCTTATGTATCTAATGGTGTGCACTAGGCCTGATTTGGCTTATGCTGTGAGTCTGGTTAGTAGGTTTATTTCATCACCTGGAAGAGTTCATTGGGATGCTGTTAAATGGATTCTTAGATATCTTAAGCTTACTAAAGATTGTGGATTGTTGTTTGGTCTGAAGGAAGGTGAAGGTCGAGATAGAATTGATGGGTATGTTGATTCTGATTTTGCAAAAGACCTTGACAAGGGAAGATCCATCACAGGGTATGTGTTCAGAGTGATAGGCAATGTGGTAAGCTGGAAGGCACAGTTGCAGCATGTGGTTGCATTGTCTACTACCGAAGCAGAGTATATGGCTCTAACTGAAGCTATAAAAGAGTCATTGTGGTTACAAAGACTGGTTGCTGAGTTAGGAATGAGATTGTCTGATACAGTGGTATTTTGTGACAATCAAGGTGTTGTACAACTTGCTAAGAACAGTGTCTTTCATGAAAGGACAAAACATATTCATGTTAGATTGCATTTTATTCGTGAAGTGATTAGTAATAAAGAAGTTCTGGTAAAGCAAGTTGGAACAAATGAGAATCTTGCAGATATTCTTACAAAGGTGGTGCCAGGTTCTAAATTTGAGTTTTGTGTTACAAAGCTTGGTATTGGTTAATGTTATTATGGTGTTCTATGATGCATACTCTAAAGGTGGAGATTGTGAGAAGTTAGAGTTGATCATAGAATCAATAAGAATACTTGGAAGAAGCAGGTTTTGGCTTCGGAAGAAGCTGGTTTATTCTTCGGAAGAAGAGTGTTTGCTTCGGAAGTATTTCTATAACTTCGGAAGTTAAGTTTACCTTCGGAAGATATGTTTCCTTAACATAAAGGGGGTAAATTGTAAATAAGTTGTTATGTTTGTTAAACCTGATTTATGTATATAAGGATCAGTTGCTGTTTTAGAATATAGTTAATATTCAATTCATTTTTAGATAGTTTTTTCAGTTCTCAATTGTTCTCAGTATTCAATAACATTTGAATCATTTCGATAGTGGATTCATTGTCAATTTCGTTCTTTCTTTGAATCGGTTTTACAACAACTTAGATATCTGATTTTCGTTTGATTTCTTGAGAGAGAAAGATGAAGATTGTTGGAGTTTCCGTTTAGATTTTAGGCGTAGCTAGGTTTGGGGAGGTTAGATCAGGTTCGGTGGTAACATATCCTTTGACCACGTTTTGATCTTCCCTAAATTCCTCAATTATTCACTGACTCGGATGGTAAATTCACCATCCATGGCTGTTAAAGCTTGGTGAGCACCGACGTCGCCCCCCCTATTTTTTCGTCCGTAGTGTTAAATTTTAACCGATAGTGTAATTTTTTGACTCGGTAGTGTAAATTTTTATATAAATATCGAATCGGCTCCCCGTAAAAAAAATTATTTTCGCTCCCACCCCGTACGAAGAGTTGAAGCTCCGCCACTGTTGGTGAGGAACTTCGCAACGAGAGCAAATTTCAAAATACGGATACAAAAACACACTTAATGAATATCACTTTGATTTAAATAAATGAAAATAAAAATAAAGTTAAACAAATCTAGCTAACAAAACCGCTATGTGATAAAAATGCTAAAAACTAAAATAATAAGCAACAAAATAAACCCGAATGCAAAAACACATTAAAATATGTATCATGACGGACATTAAAATACGCTTAATCTTTGAAATATGAAATAGAGTAATGTACACATAATCTACTTTAATTAATTACTTATAACTATGCTTTAGATACTTTAAACGTTCAACTTCATATAGAAGATGCATCTTAGTATTATTACGTCCTCTTAAGGATCTTTTTTAGTTATCTTTTACTAAAGAATGGTTGAGAAGAAGGTGGGAGAGAAGTAGTTAGAATGTTAAATTTCCTTGAAGTTTCTAAAAGGACCACAATTATTATGTCACATCTACCAACAAAATGATTAAATGAAACAAAACAAAATTGAGAAGACCGGGTCTACTCTGGTCCAAAACATGAACCCGTAACATAGTTTAAACCTGGAAATAATAATATTAGTCAAACCCGTGTTGTTGAGACCGGATCGGACCGGCCGGTTCAACCGGTCCGACCAGGAATCAGATAGGTGGCCGGTGCGGTTCCTATCGACTAGTTTTAGAGTAGTTCGACTGGGCGGTTCGTCCCGAATCAGTGGTCGGACTGGGAAACCGGAACGGTTCGAACCGGATTTTAAATTGTTTTTCCTTCTAATATTAATGAGTAAAAACAAAGTATTGAACCATAAATTAGTGTGTTGGATATAAAAATATAGTTAAGTTTTATATATAACTATAAAATACATATATAAATTACTTATATTTAATTAAATATATATAACTATATATATAATTATGACGTCTTTCGGTTCTTAAATCCGGTCCGACCACTAAACCAGTAAAGCGTCCGGTTCGACGTATGATCCGGTTCTGAAAACGTTGAGTCAAACTAAAAAGGATTAAACCTATAAAAATGATGATAAATTGAATATTTACAAGTAACGGTTAATAACGTGACGTTTAAGAGTAAATAAAAATTGTTTTTTTAGAAAAACGTAAATCTAATAGATTTATTAGTAACCAACAAAAAAGAATTTGAAAGATCAAAGAGCTCGAGGCCCTTATTGTGCATGTTGAACAACGAGTAGATGACTTATGGTTTGATCCATACATGACTACCAATAATCGTTTGTTTAGTGAGTGATTTGAGCCGTAGCAACATCAACTCGAGCTCGAGCAAGTAACAATACAACCCAAGCTAACTCCACTCGAAATTTCTAACGGAGATATAGATCAAGGCACATATTAGGCTTGCTCCAATTCGAGGTAACTTGTTGCATGATGAGATTTGATAGTTTTTATTTTATTTTATCATTAAGAATCACAATCAAATTATCCTTTATATTAAAAAATCAAAGGTAATAAACATTAATTTACAAATTATCCTTTACTTTTTAGAAAAAGCAAAAAACTAAAGGTAATAAACATTAATTTACAAATGATTCTTTATATTTAAAAAGAAAAAGTAATAAACAGTAATTTACAAAGGGCCTCAATTAAACTAATATTACAACAACATGGTACCAAACTACAAATATACAAGAAAATTAGTTAATTTATACGAGCTAAGGGCCAAATTTAGTGACCCAAATCAAGTCGACTTTTATACATGTGAGTTCCCTTCAGCTCAAACTTAGTTCATGCATTGTATAGAAGCGTCTTTAGCTTTTAACGAAGTAGATTATAAGATCTAATGAGTAAGTTATAGGTCATGAATCATTTGAACACTAGCTAATAATAAATAAAAAAAATTGTTTGGTACTTTTGATGGGAAATATTTGTGCTTTTTGGACCAGATTTTGCGGTCGTATATGACCTTAAATCATTATCGGTATCAATATGATGACAAAATGAACTCTCTTTATGCTAAATATGAATGTTGTAATGTAAATTATTTGTCGAAGTTACTAACAATCTTCGATTAATAATACATTAAGTTTATTAAGTTATATATAATATTTTGTATATAGTTACATGATAATGTAGAAAGATATTTTTTACTATCATAAGTATAATTGTTTTGCTAAAATAAAGTCGCGGAAAAATGATTTACTAGAATATGTGTTTGATAAGAGGATAAAATAAAAGGAAAAATATAAGATCATAAGAAAATGTGTAATTAAATGGTTTAGACATATAGGACCCTAACTTCTGAAATATGACCATGTGCAATTCGATGTGATGACAAAATGAACTCAATTAAACGTTATGAAACTTCTTTAAACAACTTCACTTTCATAGTGTCTTAAACGGAACTCTAAATGTTACCTTTTTAACAATATTTGTTACTAATAAACACTATTTAATTAATCAACTTGCATTTGAAAAGATTTAAACTCATATTAGTTTTATAGTAGCAATCACAAACTCTAAATGTTATTTAACTAGCTAATTTACAATTATGAGTTAGACCAAAGTAGTTAGAGATTTTTGGAACGGCGAGTAGTTGGAGTTATGTTTTGAAGGAGTTATGTTTTGAAGCTTTTATACTTGAGTAGCGGGAGTGTGAATTCGAGCTTATTATCAGATAAAACATATGAAGATATTATAGTGGCTAGATGTTATAACCTAATGGAAAGATGTTCTTGTTTTGGTTTTGTTAAGTCAGATCCAAAGTAAAGATTAGATTTTCTATTTGAGAGTGTCATTTCATCTTGATCAATTGTTTGTTTTAGATTGATATTCTCAAATAGTCATATGATTATGATGTCGGCATGGGGCTAGACTTACATATTAAACTCTTCGGATTGATAATTTAAAATTCTCCCTTTGTTTCGTCACATGCTATGTCTGCAAGAGCCTAACATAAGTTGCATTCCCCCTATCTAAGTGTCCCACAATTAGGATACCAATCCACTAGTAGTTTTGCTTGAGACATGATATTGTAATAGGGAGTTATTTTCTAAAGGATAGGGTTGAATGTAGGGTTGAATGTAGTAAGTTTCTTGCTGCTTTCTAATCTTTGGTGAAGACAAATAAAGTTTTATTTGGGTCCCATGAATTTTGTCATTAATGTTTCCCTAAACCTGTATTGGGCCCTAAATGTCGGTATTTAGAAAGTCATTTAGGGTTGTAATGTCATACAGGACGTTAGAATGGTATTGGATCATAGTCCTAATCTGTGGAATCTCCTCTGATAGTTAAGTCTGGTATAAAATGTTGGAGCATAGCGATAGAGGCCGGGCTTCAATTTAAACGGGGACATGTTCATTGAGGTATGATAAGGAGTTTCCATACCACCACTCTGCTAAGGATAACCACTATATATCACTTTTGTGACGCGAATGGCCTTCCATGCTATTTATTAATTAATTCAAACTTAGGGTTAAATTACAAAATTTGATGATGTTAGAGCCCCCTTCATAAATCACCTAATCGTGTGTCCCCCATTCTGAAGTGAATCACGAAATTTGGCAGTATAGGTTCAAACTATGATTTCCATAGAAGATAGTTACATTAGTCTAGCTTTATAGCACCATATCTTGTGATACGGAAGATGCCCACCAAGAGTTTATTCGTTTAAGCATAAAAGCGTCGTGTATAAGGTACGCATATTAAATATAATACTCGTCTAAAACCGTATCAAGTTATCCGTTATCGGCTCAAGTCCATTTCTTTTAGTGTGAATGGATTATCCGGTTTATATAGTTGGGAGCTGAGTTGAAACAATTAATTTCCCTAACTATCTTTAATACGAGAGAATTGAAGTTATAGGCAAAGAATTTCAACTTATATATATTGTATTCTTTGAATATTATTATCTCTACAATACGGACCACAAAATCAATTAAAAAGAAACACAAGTAGCAAATGTGGATCACCGACTTGCGACAGAATCACGAGTTAAGAATTAAATGATCTTGAAATATGTTACGCGTTCTACGCTATTATATTAGACCTTCCTTAGAACATTTCAAATTAAACAATACGTTTTATGATTATGTTTTATATAAATAATAAAATATATCAAATAAATTAAAGTAATAGACTAACTCGTGCATTGTCACGGAAACATTAATATTGCCAAACTTATATACATAAGTTTTCTGTATCATTTAAAGTAGAAAGTTGTTTACTTTAGTTTCAAATACAAACTATATATTCTAACAATTCATATTGGTTTAAATAATGAGTGGAGTACAAAACTTGACAAATTAACAAACAACAAAAACCAGAAATTCAATGAAAACAACTCCTTAATTGACATATATAACTGATGTAGGCATGATAACACGAAACAACTAAAAACTCATAGGCGAGACAAGGAACTGCATGTATGTGTAAAATGGAGAAGCAAAATTAGTAATATAAAATGTTTAAACAAAGTATTAAGGAGCATAGGGGAAGGATAATGGTAGCAACAATTTTGTTCGTAAATAGAGGTGTACAAATCAACTTTATTTGCGAAACCGTTTCGTTTTTAAATCAAACCGTTTTTTTAATACGTACAAACTTATTATCTTTCAAACCGGTTTTTATCAAGTTTTTCAAACCGCTCAAATCGGTTTGGACCACTTTGAAAACCCGGTTCTTTTTAAGAAAAACGTTGTTTATCCGTTTAATCAGTTTTTTAAATTGATGCCAGGTTACAAATCCATATACAAACCGCCGGTTCGGGTCGGGCTAGGAACCGATTTGGCTTAAACCCGGTTTGGTTTATTTTCAAACCGGTTTTTTGTACACCTCTATTCATAAGTAGTAAAAATGAAGATTAATAGCAATTAGACTTTGGTAGTAGTATTGTTACTATTCATGTTTTATTGGTCGATAGTAACTTTGTTTTTACCAATGGTGCATTCTAATGATGTTCTTATCGATATAGTTATGAGTGTGTCAAGTTAATCGCTAGTTGTCATGTAGTTTCCTAAAGTATTTCAATGATCCATTGCATCGAGTCAATCCCCATATAACTGAATAATCTAGGCTTATTTAAATTATAGAATTCACAAGAAAATCGGTGAGATTGTCACACAGAAATTACACACCTGTTCTTGTAACATTTGTCTTATCTGGTTAAAATTTTTAAAGTACCACTAGAATAACATTGAATTTGGAAGTAATATACATGATTTAAAAAATTATCCATGACGACTTCATTTCTAAAAACAAAACATGAATTTCACAAGTCGTGTTTAAGTTATATGATTTTATATATGTCTTAGTTAGGTTTGATACATATATATGTGTAAATAGATAATTTTCTAGACTTCTAGTTTAATTCATTTTAACCCTAACGCCATACGGTTAGCAATTGTTGATTTATCATAATCACATGATCCAAAGTTTAACTTTTAATAGAATTAAGTGATCTTGATTTTGGGACCGTAAGATCAAATGTATAAAACTATATATACGAGTAACTAATATATGGATAATTGTTATTTTACATTGACACAACTAAAAAACATCATAATAGAAAGAAAAAAAACAGCATACATGTAATGTCTGTTGGTCAATAGGTATGATGAACTCATGCTACCAACAAACCCATGTGCTTGACTCCCTAGTCATCGGCTATAAATATGTAATTAGTGTGCTGATTATAATTATATTTATGTTTTGTATATATCATTTCGATAGAAAATATAGAACTGCACATTTATGTGAAATACAAGTTCATATATCTTTTAAATACAAGTTGTTTAATATTTAATAACCAACAAAGGTTTAATTATAAGTGGGGTGACCTGATTTAATTTATTTTATTGCAAAGAAATCTCTCAGTTTCACAAATTTTTTCGTTATACTGATTAAAATATTATAAATAACATTTTAAAAAATCAAAATAACATGAATGATAAAAGAGTAGAGCCGTAGAGGTACTCATGTATGCACCAAGATCATCGGCAATAAATAGACAGTGGGGCAAAATATTTTATTAAAAATTTAGAGTATTTACGTCGGGTTATTTATCATTATTCTTATTACTTAGAATTTTACTTTATTCTTTAGATAGTTTATCTTATTAAAATCTTTCAAGTCTTCGTATCATATTCATATTCAATTAAATAATATTTTTTTCTTCTTTTTGTTACCTTTTCTTTTTCTTCTAGTTATAATCACTCAAAAATTTATGAGTAATAAATATGATAAATTAATAGTAAGTCTAAGACAAATGAATAGTAAGTCATAGATAAAGTGAGTCTTTAATACAGAGATTAGGTTGTGATTACTCTTAGAGCATGTACGACTAGTTAGGGTAAATAATGTTGTCTAAGTACTAATCAAATAAGATGTTAAAAATGTATGTTTCTATTCACTTTAAACTAATTAGGGTAGTAGGGTTGTCGATCTCGTGTAATTAGTAGTCGGTGTATTGTAAATTGATTTATAAGAAATGTAGAGATTAATGAAGAGGCTGATGCAACCTAAACATCTTTAGTCTTTCCTGCATGCTGCACAAGTGCATTGAAGTGGAATGCTTCGGAAGTTTCACATATGCAACAGAAACACTCTAAGTGTGAAATCTTCCGAAGCCAAGACCAACATCTTCCGAAGCCAAAGATGAAGTCTTCCAAAGCCTCAAAGACAAAGTCTTCCGAAGCTTCAAGTTCATGAAGACAGATTTCTTCCGAAGACTTTTTGTAACATGCTTTATCTGATGTACCGTTCCATAAAGCTGGACACCTTTCCGCTGCAACTCTGCAAGTCACCAACTAACATGGTTTGGTGAAAAGGTCTATGCTTTTGGTAACTGTACATTGAGGTCTTGAGTCTGTAATTTTCTACTTTATGTACTTTATCCTTTTTGTAATAGATAAGGATGTGAGCTATGGCATGTCATAGTCACTAGTCAAAAGGCAATCTGCCTTTTGACTCTACAATTGATTTTGTGTGTGTCTAGTCACTTGTATCCAATTGGCTTTCAAAGTATAGCCGGCTGTAGGATGTTGTATAAGTATCTCATGTTCTTGTATCTTTCGAATATGCTTTTGTAACACTTGTAATGGAACATAGAGAAAGCAATATACTGCATTCTTGAAAACCAAACATTTGTGTTCTTTGTGTTCTGTCTCATATATTACTTGTGTTCTTAGTGTCACCACTTGGTTAATCCAGTTTACTGTTTGATCTAAGTTTAGTTTATCTCCTCTTTGTGTTGTTGTGTTGTAACTCTTCACCCTTCAACGATCCTGCATTTGGTATCAGAGCGTTCCAGGCTCTTGATATAAGATCTCACCATCTTTAGATCCCTCACACACACAAATACTAAACTTTTCAAATGGCAACCATTTCCAAAACTGATATGGAAACTGGAACCATAAACAAGTCCCCACTGATCACTCTTGATGAGTTTGACACCTGGTGTTTAAGAATGGAAGGTTTCATCAGGTCTCTTGATTCAAGAATGTGGGAGTCTATTGAGAATGGACCTTTCATACCCAGCACACCTTCTGCTACTGGTGCTGGTATGATCCCCAAGATGTGGCTAACTACTCTGATGAAGATATGAAGAGAGTAGAGATAGACAGAAAAGCCATGACAGCTCTTCAAACTGCCCTTCCAAACTCTATGTACAGAGGTTTCAAGAAGTGTAAAACAGCCAAGCAGCTGTGGGATGCACTGAAACTGATGTATGAGGGTTCTTCTGAAGCCAAGGAGAACAAGAAGGATCTCCTGAAGCAGCAGTTTGAAAACTTCACCTTCAAAACATGTGAAACCATGACTCAGCAGTACTTTAGGTATGTTGAGATTGTGGATACCCTAGTGGATGGAGGTTTCTCTTGAAAACAGAGACATTGTAAGGAAGTTCATATCCTCACTTCCTAGGCAGTGGACACACTACTGTGTGGTGATCAAGAGAACTGAAAATCTCAAAACTCTTACTCTAACAGAGTTATATGAGATTCTTAGTGGATACCAGATGGAGATGAACATGCAAGGTTCATCTGGAAACTCCAACAATCAAATGGGTTCAGCCCTACATGTGGTTGAAAGGGATAGCATAGAACCCAAACATCATCTCTTATGCTACCCTGACAACTCACCAAGGGTCCTTTCATCACCTTCCTAGAGACACCAAAGGAGAACTACACTCAAGGAAGCCCATTCCAAGAGACAAGCTCTTCTTAAGCTTTTGTGTCTTCTTATGAAAGCTGTGGCAACTCTTTTTTCACTCTTGAAGACCTGGACTGTACCCATCTAGATGATCTGGAATACATGGAAATAGTCCAGCAGATGGCTCTTCTCACTCACAGAGCCAAGAAGTTCTACAAGAGGACTGGAAGGAAGTTTCCAAGCAATACAACCAGTGGAAAGTTTGGACTGGACAAAGGCAAAGTCAAATGTTACAACTGTAACCTGATGGGCCACTTTGTCAGAGAGTGTAAGGCACCTAGAACAAATGGTGGCCAAACACAATCCAAACCAAACTACACTGACAAAGCTCTCCGTAATGAGAAGTCAAAGCAGCAAGCTGCCGTTGCTGTTGAAGAAGAGCTTTGACTGGAGCTTTCAGGTTGAAGATGCCTCTCCAAACCAAGCACTGATGGCAGATCATGATGAAGCCAAGGTATTGGAACATCTCTGTACTCCTGATGCATTGCTAAAGTTAACAGGTACAGGTCCTATAACTTGGAACTGAGATCTGATATTGAGTCCTTAAACATTTTAAAATTTGATTTTAAAAAGTCTAAAAATGATTATAAGTTGAAAATAGAAGACTTAGAGAAAACCATTTCAGTTCTAAAACATGAACACATAGATTTTAGGACTCAAATTAAAGACCTCATAACCCAGTTAACTGAGTGCCAGGCTGAGCTTGTGATCAGCAAAGCCAAGGCAGAAAAGAGTGTTCTTGAAGAAGAGACCTTCAAGAACATGATATCCTCATCCCTGCACAACAAAGTGTGTTATCAAAACTACAGGGACTGGGATCCAATGAGATAGCTCCTCCACACAAAATCTTGTCAGTAAGATCTTCTAGGTGTGGAACTTGTGAAGATGAGCTCCTCTCATAGATCCTATGAGTGAGGAGATGAGAAGAGATAGTGAAGAATCCCTCTACAAAGAGTGAAGAGGAGGATTCCAAGAAGGGCCACTATCCTTCTGAGGAGAAAGTGAAGACTGTGATGACCAAGTCCATGAGAAAGAACTTGATCAGAAAGAGAAAAAGAAAGGCAAGGAAGGCTCAAGAGATAAAGGCTACTTTCGACTCTAAGCAGAAACAAGTTTTATTTCTGCAGGGTTTAAAGTGGTAGGGACTGAAGACATCAATCAAAACTCTGCTAAGAGTTCTGGTTCTTGCTCAACTCATCTCATCAGCAAGAAGAAGACTGATCTGCTGTGCACCGCTGCTGCACAGCCTGGTCCATCAAACTCCAAGCATAGTTCTCAGCCCAAGAGGACTGTCTCAGCATCTGCAAAGATGAAGGTGGAGAAGGGAAGTGACCAAAGACAGTCTCACTCCTCCAAGACAAGGCTCTTGTGAAGAGAAAATGAATTGTGTTATGTGTGACAGCACCACTCACATTGCAAAGGATTGTCCCTTCAATCCTAAAGGTACTGTCTTTACGGCCAAAACAAAGGCTTCAAAGAGTTCTAAGAAGATTCAGGCTTCGGAAGGAAAACAAGTTTCCTTTGGAAGTTCCAAATCTAACAAGAAGGGAAGTGGAAAATTCTCTTCGGAAGAATATTTGGTCTCGGAAGAAATGAGTTCCGAAGCACTGAAGTCTGCTGCAGTGTTTGCAGAATCTTCCGAAGGTTCAGTCATCAAAACTTCTGAAGCTCCAAAAGCTTCTAAATTTTTGAAGGTCAAGTCCAAGACTCCAAAGGTGGTGTGGACGTCTAAGAAAGACCAAGTGACTGAGATTTCTCCATCAAAAATAGCTCAAGATCCTCTTAGTACGACAATAGGATCTATTACTGTTAAATTACCTTCTGCAAATGAGCCCAAGACAAGAAAGGCTTGGGTTTCCAGATGTACTAATCATTCTCTTTTGTGCAGGAACAGCTAAAGACAGACATAATGTCTAGATCATAGACAGTGGCTGCTCCAGGCACATGATTGGTAAAGGTCACTACTCCAGAACTTTGAAAGGATTGATGGAGGACCTGTTGCTTTTGGAGGAGATGAAGGTGGTTACATTTCTGGTAGGGGCAGGGTCACAAATGGTAAGCTCAGCATAGAAAATGTAAACTTTGTAAAGGAGCTTGGATACAATCTTCTGAGCGTATCTCAATTTTGTGATTAGAGTCATAACATGAATATCCTGCATTGTTCTTAAGCCTGGTGTGGTCATTCCTCATGAGCATATCCTGCTTAGAGCCCCCAGGAAAGGAAACATGTACAAGATGGATTTGCAAGAAACATTTCCCTCTGGAGAAGTTTCATGCTTTCTGTCTAAAGCCAATAGTGATGAGTCTTTCCTATGGCATAAAAGAATGTGCCATGTAAACTTTAAGAACATGAATAGTTAATTAAGCATGACTTGGTAACTGGAATGCCAAAGAAAGAGTTTACAAGTGATGACCACTGTGTTGCATGCCTGAAAGGAAGCAACATAAGGTATCTCACAAGCCTAAGGAAAAGAACTCAATCACTCCCCTTACACTTGTTATATATGGATCTCTTTGGCCCCACCAGTGTAATGAGTTTAGGAAGGACCTTATACTGTCTAGTGATCACAGATGACTTTACAAGATTCACTTGGGTTTTCTTCCTTAGAACTAAGGATGAGACTCCTGAGATTCTGAAGAATTTCATCTTAAAGATTAGAATCAATCTCATCACAAGGTCAAGATCATAAGATGTGATCAAGGAACCGAATTTAAGAACCATATCCTTGACACATTCTGTGGTGAAAAGGGTATTACAAGACAATTTAGTGCTCCCAGGACTCCTCAGCAAAACGGTGTTGCTGAGAGGAGAAACAGGACACTGATTGAAGCTGCAAGAACCATGTTGTCTGACTCTAAACTGCCCATCACCTTCTAGGCAAAGGCAGTCAACACTGCCTGCTATGTGCAGAACAGAGTTTTAGTAGTTAAGACTTATGGCAAGACTCCTTATGAACTTTGGCACAAGAGGAGACCTTTCATTGGTTTTCTCAGGTCATTTGGATGTCCTTGCACCATCTTGAATACCAAAGATCAAATTTCCAAGTTTGCCGAGAAATCAGATGATTGACACTTTATTGGATACTCTTCCCAAGCTAAGGCTTATAAAGTGTACAATCTCATAACTAGAATTGTTGAGGAGTCAGCCAATGTGACTTTCAATGAACACACACCTTGTGTTACTGGTTCTGGTCCAGATTGGTTGTTTGATCTTGATTTGGTTACCAACTATTTTAACAAATCTTGTGAGAATGTTTCAGGATCTGCAAAATTTGAATACAGATGATCCTGATCCGAGCTAGGAAGATCTTCAAGACACATATATCTTCAGCTCCAGTTGGAACCACTTTCAAATGAGATTTCTATCAACCTTACAATGACAAATTCAGCTGATACATCTGGTATGCCTTCAAATTCCAGCTCAGAGGCTCTACAACCAGATAAGAACACCTCAACTGTGGAAGACAACAATGGTGATGGTGACAGTGACCAAGAATTTCTTGATGCCACTAACCACACCACAGATGAGAACATCAATGATGTCACACACTGCTTGGATCAAGTTTCACTTGAAAAGTGTGCTGATGTGGTGGGAGAAACATCTATGCCAGATCTAAATTTCTCAAATTTAGATCTTTCTCAACAACTTGTTGTGATCCCTCAGCTTAGGATCCACAAGTCTCACCCTACCACAAACATCATTGGAGATGTTATCTCAGGGGTAAAAACAAGAGGACAAAACCATGAAGCAAATGTTTGTCTTCACTCTTGTTTTCTATCCCAGATAGAGCCAAAGAAAGTTGATGAAAGTTGGGTTGAAGCTATGCAACAAGAGCTGCTTCAATTCAAAAGGCAGAAAGTTTGGAACCTTTGTCATCTTCCTTCTGGGAAGACTACCATTAGAACCAAATGGGTGCTTAGAAACAAGAAAGATGATAGAGGCATCATTATCAAGAACAAAGCTAGACTGGTTGTTCAAGGATACACACAAGAA
Source organism: Flaveria trinervia (assembly GCA_025506515.1). NCBI lineage: Eukaryota > Viridiplantae > Streptophyta > Magnoliopsida > Asterales > Asteraceae > Flaveria > Flaveria trinervia. Next base: position 15,103,829 of record CM046450.1, on the reverse strand, counting down.
GAAGGGATTGACTACACTGATGTCTTTACTCCAGTGGCAAGATTAGAAGCTGTTAGGATATTCTTGGCATTTTCTGCATCCAAGAACTTCAAGGTTTTTCAACTTGATGTGAAGTGTGTCTTTTTGTATGGAGTGATAGATGAAGAGGTTTATGTCAAACAGCCACCTGGTTTTGTAGATCCTGATCATCCTGATCATGTCTTCAAGCTTGACAAAGCTCTCTATGGGCTACATCAGGCACCCAGGAAGTGGTATGAGACACTGTCTGAGTATCTCTGTAAACATGGATACAGGAGGGTTACTATAGATGGAACTCTCTTCATCAAAGGACAAGGGAAAGACATATTGCTAGTTCAAGTATATGTGGATGACATCATCTTTGGTTCAACTAATCCAAAGCTCTACAAAGACTTTGAGAAGCCATGAAAGACAGATTTGAAATGAGTACCATGGGAGAACTAAATTTCTTTCTGGGAATTCAAATAAAGCAAGTTGAAGATGGCATCTTCATAAGTCAATCAAAGTATGTTTAGGACATACTCAAGAGGTTTAATATGACTGACTGTAAGATTGCTAAGACACCCATAGGTAGAAACCACTCTCTTGTTCCTGATCTTGAGAGGGAGTGTGTAGATGAGCATTTATACAGGGCTATGATTGGGTCTCTTATGTATCTTACTGCTAGCAGGCCTGATATCATATTTGCTACATGTATTTGTGCAAGATATCAAGCCAACCCTAAGATGTCTCATCTTATCACTGTCAAGAGGATTCTAAGATACCTCAAGGGTGCATCAACACTTGGCCTATGGTATCCCAAGAATTCTGACTTTAATTTGTATGCCTATACAGATAGTGATTATGGTGGTTGCAACATGACTGCAAAGTCTACATCTGGGGGATGTCAATTTCTTGGTGGAAGGGTTGTCTCATGGCAATGCAAGAAACAATCCTATGTCTCCGCATCAATTACTGAAGCTGATTACATTGTTGCTACAAGCTGCTGTGCTCAAGTACTTTGGATTCAAAATCAGATGCTGGACTATGGGTTAAACTTTAAGAGACTCTCATTCACATAGACAACAACAGTGCTATCTCAATCATAGAGAATCCTGTGCAGCACTCAAGGACAAAGCACATCAATATCAGGTATCATTTAATAAGAGATAACTATGAAAAGGGATTAATTAAACTAGTCAAGGTTCACACAGATAAACAATATGCTGATCTGTTTACAAAGGCTTTTGATGAACAGAGATTTAAATATCTTATATCAGCTATTGGGATGATAAACCTTGAGTAAGCTTTTCTTAAAACTAATTCTTATTATTTCTTAAAATATGTGTGTCCTAAGTTATCTAGTTCATCACTTTCATAAGCTCATGTTTTCTTTGGATGAAAATTTCTTTTTGAAGACTTTCCTTAGATTTTTAAAAATTTCTGATACTTCAGAAGTTTTGTTTTTAACTTCGGAAGTAAATCATGCCTTCAAATTAAATAACTGACTAAGAAGTTTATCTTCGGAAGAGTTTTCAAAATTTATCTTCCGAAGCTTAAATATTTGTCTTAGACACTTACTAAATTTTAAGGACCATTTACTTCCGAAGCAAAATTAACTCTTGGAATCTTTGTCTACTTACACACAAAGCACTCAAGCTTTAATTTTTCTTCTGAAGCAAAATTTTCAAATCTCTCAAGAAATTCTTCCGAAGTCATTTTAGCTTCGGAAGCTTTTTAATTAAAACTTACGAAGATAATTAACCTTCGGAAGCTTTTTGACTTCCAAGAAAACTACTTTTTGAGCAAAAAGTAAACTACTTTTTCAGAGGTGGGACCGAACATCCGGATTTCAAAGTTTATCCTCTTTCATTAAACTTTATCTAAATCCCTCTCACATATAAACTCAACGGTTTCCCCTCTTTCTATCATCTGTTCTTCCTCCAAACCTAAAAACCCAAATTTCTCTCTGAAATTTCTTTCTTTCTTCTTCCTTCGTCCTTAAGCTACTTCAAAATGGCCAACCTTGCTCACAAAAATGATCCTAACTTTACCATGCAGCTACACAGACAACACAATCAAGTTGCTCTGTTATGCTCTGAGAAAGATCCTCATTTCTCAGAGGTTTGTCGTTTCTTGTCTCTGTCGAACTACTTCACCCCCCTCACCATTGATCCTCCACTCTATGAGGATCAGTTGCTTGAATTCTGGAAGACCTGCCAAGAGGTCACTATGGATGGGGAGAAGGCACTATCTGCCACAGTGCAGGGGAGAACAATCTTCATCACTCTGGTCATCATCAACAGACATCTTCAGCTGGATGATGAAGAAGGTGTGGAAACTGTTAATCATTCCTTTGAGCAGATGGGGTATGAGGGAGATTTCTCTATAAAGACCTTCAGGAAAGGGAATGTCTCATCCCAATGGAGATTCCTGCTCCATGTGATCATCCACAGCTTATCAAACAAGCATGGTGGATGGGACCAGATTCCTGAAGATCTCTCCTTCATAGTCCATGGAATGGTTCAAGGGGTCAAATTCAGATACTCTCAGTTTGTTTATACAAATTTGCTTGCTAATTTAGACTCCTTAGAATATTACATGTTTCCTAGATATGTCCAGTAGATTCTTAACTGTGAACTGGGCTCACAGTTAAGGGAAATAGGTAACATTCTTAAATTGGGACAGATGAAGCCCGGCATCTTTAAAATATTGAGAAAGTCCACTGTTGGATTCTCTGGGGTAGAAACAGCCCTAGTCCTAAAAATGTTAGAGCTCATTGCTCAAGGTGATAACCTAGCAGCACAAGCTAGTGTTGAACCCACACCTGCTACTTCCCAACCACCCACACAACCTCAAATCTCCATCACCTACCAAAGAAAATACAAACGAACTCTCCTGCTCAGACTATTCAGTCTGTGGAGGTCCCCATACACTCACCCATATAGGAAGAAGTGGACACTGGAGCTCCCATTTCTCCTAAGGAGCAGACCACTCCCATCTCTTCAAGAATCAGTGCCGAGGTTCCTCATGCTCAGCCTGATGAGCTCATTAGCCCTACTGCCTTAAGCCATCACTTTGAGTCTCACACTCAAGTGATCAACCTTCAGGGGACAGTTACCATCTCCAGCCTATAGATCTTAACCAACTCATTCCCAACCTTGACTTCTATACTGATGAAGATATAGGTTTCAGTGAGTATAATGAATCTCTCTTCTTTCCCTCTACTCAAAGAGAGATGAGTACTACTGAGTCTACTACATCTATCTCACATCAGTCACCTACAACTGAGGTGGACACTACTGAACCTGTTCAGGATGTCCATATGAAAGAGGCTCTCACTTCTGAAAGTGACTACATCATTAAGACCTCAACCATGGCAACTCAGCCCACTGACATCTCAACTGAGACTGCCAGTGAGTAGAGGAAATCCAGTAGCCAAGAACTTAGAACTGGTCATGAGAGAAAGGACTCTGGTCCAATCTTCTCCACCCCCAGTGATTCTTCTGATAAAGATGAGGGGGATCTAAGACTAAAAGTGCAAAAACTGTCTAAAACATGCACTTACCTAGTCTCAAAGGTCAGTCACCTTGAATCTCAGGTGACTACCTTACAAAACAGGATCAATGATCAGCAACTTGAGATTTCATATCTTAAGGAAAAACTAGCTGGGAGACCCTTAAGGAGAGCTCAACCAGGAACACAAGAACATGTGGATGTGATTGACCTATCCTCTAGCTCACCTCTGCAAGTGTGTGATGCTACCAAAAAGGGGGAGAAAGTCATTCCAGCCACAGAACCTGGGAGTTCCTCCGAAAAAATGGACATTAAGGACTCACCATCCTCACTTGCAACTGTGCATTCTCAGCAACCTCCTCTAGTTCACATTGATGTGGACTACACAGACTCCTTCATACAAAGTCTATTTGAGGATGGGATACCAAGGGGTATGTCACCTTCATCATCCTTCAATCACATTATTGGGTGGAGGTATGACAACAACAGGAAAGCCCTTATTATCAGAAGAGTTCAAGGACAACAAGATGTCTTTAATTTTCAGAACTTGGACTACTATGAAGGTCTGGATCTAGTCAAAATGCCACTTGTCAACCCAAGCCAATCAAGACAAGTTGATAGACTGGCTAGAAGAATCCAAGACAGGATCATTGCAGAGTTCAGTCTAAGAAGGAGACTAAGGCAATCAGGCAATGTCATCGGTCAACTGGATGTTGAGGCAGACCCTAAGATTAGCTTCATATGGGAAACCTTGACTGAAGGCCTAGTGACAGAACCTGAAAGCCCTGTCTCATCATCTCCAACTGATGCAGAGATCCATATTCCTTCTGAGACACCTGCTGGTGAAGGTGCTTCTTAACCTCTCTCTGGCCTGAGCTCAGATGCTGCAACAAGCAATGAAGGCCAAAGCTCTCTCCACCCTGAGTCACAAAGGTCTGAGAGTGACAAAGGGAAAAGAAAGATAACATCTGAGGAGATTGAGGAGGAGGAGAGAGAGGAAAAAAAGGCTAAGAGGAGAAAATTCCTCTTCAGAGTCTCCAAGACTCATGGAATCTGCAATCAGGGCTGCCCCCAGACCAGATACTCAGAATGATGAGTTAAGGGCATTCAGGATCAACTATTTGTAGACTAGGAACTATGACATAGATAATGTCATTTCTCTCCCCTTGGATGAATTAAATGAGCTGGTTGATCTGGAAAGATCAAGAAAGAAGAAGGAGACAAAGATGCAAACTCCTAGTATAAGTGAAAGAAGAGAGAAGAAGAAAAAGACTGTACAAAGGTATGCCTACCCTCTCACCAGTTCAAGAAAGTCCTGAATAAGAGGATATGGTTCAACAAGAACCTCAGGTAGATAAGGATGAAGACATAATCAAGATGATTAACTACCTGAGTATCACAGGCCTCTATCAGGCAGATGCACTCCTTCCCTTACCTTATGAATATGTTGAGTTTGAGTACTTAAAACAACTTGAGCTTGATTTAGTCAAGGAAAGAAAGACAACAAAGAAGAAGCTGAGGGAAGAAGCTGCAAAGTCAAGAGCCATCATCCAAAAGAGCATGAAGAAGTCTGCTGATAGGCAGAGGATGATGAGCTTCTTGAAGCTGTATGGATTCTCCGGAAGGAGACTTGGACCCATGTCTCTATCCACTATGGATGAGCATATCAGGGTAATCAAGCAGAAGATTAAGAGTGGAGAGCTCGCTGACTTACACTCCACTCCAAGTCAGGCCCCACTTGAAATGGAGGTTAAGGTTGAACAAACAAACCACACAACTTGGACCTCCTGCTAATGCTCAGCAAGCTTTATCTTCTTATCCACAGCAGGGTCAACCTCCTTCTCCATCTGAACCTGAGAAAGAGGAAGTCCCAACTGAGAAAGACAGTGAAGATCAATCTGGTGTTGCAGGCTAGTCTTCTCAGTTAAAATTTGGAAAGAGAAGGAAAAGGATGGCTTCTAAACCAAAGTCTAAGAAGAAGAAGCCTGAATCCCCTTCTGAACCTCAGGATGAATCAGAACAGCCTGAGGATGTGCAACCAGAGGAAGCTCAATCAACTCCAACTTCAGTAGCTCCTCTAGCATCAGGAAGACCCATCTTGTCTTAGACATACACCACAAATCCAAAAAGGTGGCATGTTATTAGAGATCAAGGCATTGAAGACATCTATACATGGCAAGATATGTTTCAGTTGCCTCTGCATGATCTCTTTGACATGAGAAGACACTTTAACAGCCTGAAGGATCCTGATCATCTTATGAAGAAAGGAATGGTGATCATCTTAATGAGGACTGTTAATATCAGAAGTTTTCTAAATGTTTTGGTAGCATCAGCCTAGAGGGAGTTTGTAGAGATTAATGAAGAGGCTGATGCAACCTAAACATCTTTAGTCTTTCCTGCATGCTGCACAAGTGCATTGAAGTGGAATGCTTCGGAAGTTTCACATATGCAACAGAAACACTCTAAGTGTGAAATCTTCCAAAGCCAAGACCAACATCTTCCGAAGCCAAAGATGAAGTCTTCTGAAGCCTCAGGGACAAAGTCTTCGAAGCTTCAAGTTCATGGAGACAGATTTCTCTTGAAGACTTTTAGTAACATGCTTTATCTGATGTACTGTTCCATAAAGCTGGACACCTTTCTGCTGCAACTCTGCAAGTCACCAACTAACATGGTTTGGTGAAAAGGTCCATGCTTTTGGTAACTATACATTGAGGTCTTGAGTCTGTAACTTTCTACTTTATGTACTTTATCCTTTTTGTAATAGATAAGGATGTGAGCTATGGCATGTCATAGTCACTAGTCAAAAGGCAATCTGCCTTTTGACTCTACATTGATTTTGTGTGTGTCTAGTCAATTGTATCCAGCTGGCTTTCAAAGTATAGCCGGCTGTAGGATGTTGTATAAGTATCTCATGTTCTTGTATCTTTCGAATATGCTTTTGTAACACTTGTAATAGAACATAGAGAAAGCAATATAATGCATTCTTGAAAACCAAACATTTGTGTTCTTTGTGTTCTGTCTCATATATATTACTTGTGTTCTTAGTGTCACCACTTGGTTAATTCAGTTTACTGTTTGATCTAAGTTTAGTTTATCTCCTCTTTGTGTTGTTGTGTTGTAACTCTTTACCCTTCAACGATCCTGCAAGAAAGGATTAACTAAATAATCAAATTACTTAAACTATTTCCTTTTGACTGTTAACATTGGATTTTTGAATGATTAAGAAAGTAAATTAGAAAATAAATTGCAAATGATTAAACTTGATTAAAAAGACATTATGAGAAGAGTAATCCACTCTGGGATTAAGGTTTGGTTTTCGGTAATCAATTCGTTCAACTTGGTGGAAAATCCTCAATGGGAATTCTATGCATGTAATGATTAAGTGATATAGATACCAATTTAATTAACAATCAAACTTTGCAATCACACAACTTGCGTAAAATTATACGACATTCAAATCAAGATTAACCAACACAACCATTTAAATATCAAAACACAAGTCAAACTTATAAAAAACTTAACGAGTTCTAAAGTTTAATCCCAACACAAGTCAAACACAAACGAGAACCTAATCACACAAAACCTCTTACCCGAAGTAGATCACGAGAAAATTAGTCGCTCATTGTTCTTGAGTGATCATCAAAATCATTGTTGATTTGCATAATGGATGATTGAATGGTGCTAGAATGATGTGGAATGATGAATTTCAGGCCTAGAAACTCCTAAAATTCATCCAAAATCGTCTTAGGTCGAATGGGGGACAAGTGGTAGGTGAAACCTAACAAAAACGTAATTTTATAAGTGTTTCCCGGAGGCCCTAGCGTAGGCTACGCCAGCCAGCGTAGCCTATGCTAGGGGGTATTCTGCTGTTTTTTGCTGAAGTTGGCGTAGCCTACGGTGGCTATAGTAGGCTACGGTGAGAGCTTTTCTGCTGCACTTTGAATCTTTATTTCTTGACCTCTCCAATGTCTTGTTTCACTATGTAAGCTTCCAACTTGGTTATTTTACCTACAAAAGCACTTTAAACTTTTAACTAATCTATTCAACATAATCAAATGCATAAATATGTGTGATTATACTTACTATTTAATATTTAAACATTTAAAATGTCATTCCAACACCTTAAATTGTCACACCCCAACCTTGACGGCGAAAACATCGAGATGTGAGGGTTAAGATTGTTCACAGCCACATAACGCTAAATTTAAATTCAAATATTAATATTATAAGTTTCAAGTGGAATACAATCATATGTCTCAAAACATGAAATAGTTCTAATCAAAACAAAGCATAACATAATCATTTTATTCATTAACTAGGTCCAAATCCAAGTTTATTGCAAGCTTCAAATGATGACTTCAAACTTGGGTATTTTCTGAAACATGTTAAAAATAAAGGGTCAACTATTTTCATACATAATATACAAAGATTACAAGTAGCAATTTATGTCATAGGTTATGAGTTAGCAAGTTTATAGAACACATATAGTTACAACCAAACATCGACTTGATTACAAGTTTATAAGATTGGCTAAGTGTACTTGGTTCTCATGATGAACAAGTCATACGTAATCAGGAGCCGGCAATACATCGGCTTTAGCACCAAATAGCCTTGTCAGGCCCAAAGATCTAAGACGTTTCCAAGCTAGCAATAGTTAATGATTGTAAACAAAATATGTATCTCATATAAGACTTACAATAACACAAATAACCATGAAAAAATAAAAGTATGAATTGCAAGTGCTTTACAAGTATCAAAAGGGTTACAAGTGTAAGTTGATAAGGTAACATGTTTCACCCAAAAATAGTGTGAAATAATATAAAAAGGGGCAAGGAAACTCACATGTCAAATAAGTATGTAATGGAGATTAATAAGAAAAAAATAAACATCGTTCCAAACGTACACCTTCACAAGGTACCTATATACATATATTTACAAGATTTAACATCTAAATATAGGTTTAACAATTTAATAGAGGTCTAGGGTTTTAAGTGGAATTTGAGATTTTTTTCAATACGTTAAATATTTTTAATAAGGTAATTTACCATTTATACATTTTAAAATTAAACCATTTGTAACAAATAAAATTTAAATATAAAATTTCAATAGACACTTGAAAATAATCATGATTTAAAAAGGTAGCGTTTGGAAAAATAATAATTTATTATTTATTATTTAAAATTCAATATAATAGAAATACCAAGAATAACCTTTGTAAAAAGGTTTTTATTACAAACTATTTAGTTACCTAAATTTTAACAAAAATTCAGAAAATTATTTAGTGTCTATAAAAATATTTAAAGTTTACAAAAACTATTTTTATAATTATTAAAAATTTTCTATAATTAAATTAAAGGCTAAAAAAGCCTAAAAAATAGATGAAGGAGCACGGGTTTGAACCCGGGACCTCATGGAGGAAGGGGTAGTGACTTAACCAGTAAACTAGGCCTTGGCCTTGGTTTACTTTGATTTCAAACTCTTTTAAACCAAATTAGAAATTCCCCTTTTTCACCAAGAACCCTAGGTTCGTTTGGATCCAAATCGAAGAACCAAACGATTGTGTGAATGTTGGTAACCATGAGGCTTTTGTTCCCCATGTATAAACGAGCGAGTAGACGTATTCAATTACCCGATTCGATTTGAAACGATGCTAATGACAACCGAAGAACAAGTCGCGACCGTAGATATCCCATGGATGAACAAACCTCAATGGTAATCAAATTAAACTTGTGGGTAGTTTCGTTGATGAGTTAAACTTGAAACCCCTTATCAATTCGAGTTCAGAATGTTGGATGGGTGGTGAACAACTTAGCTACAGGTTGCGATGAAGATATGGGTGGTGAACAATTTGACTATGTTTGTGTTCGTAAGTGAAAAATATGCATATATGAATATGTGTATCTATGCATACATATGTATGTGCATCTATACATAAAATTCAATGCAAAACAAGCTTTGAAATGTATCTTTAAAATACAAAACAACTTTAATTGGAAAGCGAAAACATAAATGAACAAATTCATAATGCGAAACAAAACCTAAACGATGTATAAGACTTTTGATTTAAAATAATTAGTAATTTTATGGTAAAGAAATATTATAAACAAATATGCTTTGAGTAAAATAAAAAAATAAAATAAAATATGTGGCTAAAAATGGTTCCTTTGATTCTTTACAAAAAGTTGGTTAACTTTTTAAAAATAAAAATAAGAATATGTGGCTATAAATGGTTCTTTTGTTTTTTTCCAATTTTTTGATTCTCATTTGAATACATTCTTTTATATATATATATATATATGTATAATAATCAGACGCTAATCATGTAAAGTTAAATTCAAAATATAGTGGCAAAAACATGAATAGAAAGAAATTCTTTATTCATTTGGCATGACTATTAATTATAGAGTAATGCCAATCAAAACACCATCAAACGATGAAATTCCTTAATTTGCAAATTGTATCATAATCAATAATAACATTTAACGAGAGAGTTGGATAGAAGTGACTTGATAAGCGATGAGGATGAGGTATGACAGAATTGTGGCAGAAACATAGAGGAACGAGGAGGGGGAGGGTTTTGTCATGTGTTGATGATAACATATAAACTTCTTCATTTTATCTTTTTTCATGTTTTGTGAAAAAGAAAATTAATTTTGTTCAATCTTGAGGAAAGAAGCCAGTTTAAATGTATGGTTCTTACATGAATTTAGAACAAACACGTATTGCATCATACAAGTTTGCTTTTAGAAGACATGTAAATACGCTATTCAAGTATCCTAGCCTACAAGATCTTGACGTTTCAAGATCGTGTGATTTACATGATTGGTGTGTTTTGTGTTTTCAACTTTTAAGGAGATAAAAGCAAAATTTGTGGTGCCACAATTTTGATTTTTTTATAATTCCCAAAAGTGCAAATGACTTGTAAAGTGTGAAAGTAGAAAAGACACAGCTATTAGAATTTGAAGGTAAAAGAGTTGAAATCACATAATCTCAATTGTGTAATGAATCTCACTTGTTTAACAGTCTTTTTAATTGAAATCATGTTTTAAAAACATATAAGGGCATATGGTACCCGTCCTCATGAAGAAATCGGGAAGTTGTCCCTAGTTATACCATCTAGCTACCCAAGAACTATAGCGCGCCAATTTGTTTTTTAATATTACATGAATTTAAGTGGCTATTTTCATATATTAAGTCCGTGTGATATATCATCCTAACGAGTTTACATGTAGAGTTTATATAATCACTAAATAGAATTGAAGTAACACTAATAGAAATGATTTTTAAGCCTATATAATCATTTTTAATCACAAAACATTAAACCGCTTTTAGTGCCAGTAATTCCAAATTGAATGATTGGTGATAGAATTTGTGGCTTCCCTACGTTCCACTCCTAATTATGCCCATGTTTCCCATGCGTTCATCCGTAACTTGAGTAGAAATTACTTCCCTTATATTATTTAAATTTTAATGGGATACAGATTAGAGAGGCGTCTTTCCACCAATGTTCCCTTAGAAAGTTTTGTTATATGGTTGACTTATCGTTAAAAAACAAAACAGTGCTGTATATTTATCGTTAAAAATTTTTTTAAAGTTGTAAGTTGGTGGGCACTATGTTCTTGTGTTTGTAAGTCTAGTTTTATTTGAGATGATTATTAAGTAAAATATTTGTCTTAAAAGTCTCACTCCTCTCTAGTTTTTTTACTTTTTAGAAATTTATCATTTTCGAACGTCCTTATTTATTCTCTTTAAAGTAATAAAGGAACATTTCTAGAGTGTGGCTTTTGATTCTGTCTTCATGGTGGGTTTTAGTGCCAATTCTCTTATACAAATTTACATCTAAATACCCGTGTAAATTTTTAATACAAATTTACGTTAAGTTTTAGACCCATGATAAGATATTTCATCAGGGTTGGTCGGGTATGATCCATGTTAGAATATGAGACATATCACTAAGGACGGACCTCAGTACCTCACCACCATCCGTAATAGTGGGTATGAAAACCAAAAGTATGTTAAAATTACAAGAATCACATAATTTACTTAGATATAATGTAAAAAAAGATAACCACAAGTGGTGGGAGAGATCAACAATAACGGTTTCATAACCAATTTTAGCAATAGATGCAAATGCATTATGTGGATCTCAGAGTTCTTAGCATATTATTTGTTCTGAAACAAAGTATTTTGTATACGTGTGTGTACATGCACACAACGACCAATAAATATTCAGCTTCATATTTTGTGTTGGCTTGACTAATGCCTACCTCTGCATCTTATAAGAAGATTCTTCTTTCAAATGTATGAAACCGTTGATTTAAAACTAACAAACTTTGACATTTGGAAATAAAAAAATTAAAGATACAAAATACATAATGGCTACGTAACATGTGACGCAAGGGTTTCAAGAAGCTGTTTTCAGGTGCAATGCCGTCCAAAACGCACAAGATGACATGGGTGTCTAGAACGATTCACAAATAATTAAATAAACATCTAAAACATTTTTCTAAGAACAAACCGCAATGTTTTGAAAACCAGATTTGATGTTATGTTGGACCGGGAACCATCTAAAGTGTGTGATTGGATGTATTCAAACTAACCAGTCGGTACAGGTTGAACATGTGAAACAGTCTGGGTGCTTAGGTCGAATTTTATTATTTTTTACCATTCAATGTATGATTTGTATGTTACTTTATTTTTTGTGAACGGTAGGTTAGTGATTAAAAATTAGTAATAATTTATCAATGTCAAGACATGAACTTTGGACTTTTAAGAAAGGTCAAACCTCTTATGTTTTTGTATTAATCCTTAATTTATTATTAAAGCAAAAAAAAATAGTTTGATATCACGATTTAAATTAGCTATTTATATTTTTAATTTTTGAATATTAGTAATGTTTTTCTGTTTTTTAAACCGGCCGACCATTAAACGGTTACAGACAATTAAGAGGATATAATTAAACAAATCTCAAGACTAACGTTATTTACATTTACTAGCTATAATTATGATAAATATAGGAAATGAATATTTAGACACCTCAAAATTATAAATTAACACCCCAAATTTTTATATGTGTCGTATAGCCCTGTACGTGTCATACAAGAGATCATATAGTTCTATACAGGACGTATAACCCCTCTGGCAGCCATTTGAATTATTACTCGTAGTCAGGTTCAAATTTTGTTGTATGTGTCCTATAGCCCTATATGTGTTGTATAGGGATATGAGACGTATAACCCTCTGATAGCCCCCCCCCTGAATTTTCCTTGTTTTCAATATTTTCAACCATATACGTCGTGTATGGTGCCATACGAGGCGTATACTAGGGTGTCAATTTATAATATTACATGTATTTATATTAGGAACCATATAATATTCGGCTTTAATTTCACTTAAAATAGTATTTAGAGTAAATTACTATTTTAGTGCATGTGGTTTGGTGGTTATAACGATATTTATCCATTAGTTTAAAAGCGTCCAGTATGACCATTGTGGTTTAAATTTTGTCGCAATTAAATCTAAATTGTTAACTACATCCGTCTCTCTTTTATTTTATTTTTAAAAGACAATAATATTCTTAAAATAAAAGTGTTATTATCTTACAAATAAATAAAATATGGGTCCCACTCCACACTATTATACCAATCATTAATCACATCCTTTTTTTTATTTGACCACATCTAAACCATCTCCTCCACCACCACCCATCAACAACCACACCGCCACCACCCATCATTCGTCGGCAAACACCATCAGCACTCGCTCAGATCTGAACACACCCTAAACCCCACTCGTTCCTCGGATCTAAATCAAACCCTAAACACCATTAGCAAACACCATCATCACCTCCCCCCACTAACCTCAACGCCCAACCTCGATTAAAGCCATTTTCGGTGTCCAACTATAACTTCATCTTCCTCTTTTTACTAAACACATATCTGAAGAAAAAAAGATGATTCTTAATTTAGAATGGTGGTGATGTGATGGTTCTATGAGCGAGGGTGGCGGTGGTTGCAATGATAGTGGTGTGGGGTTGTCGGGCAAAGTTTAGATGGAACATATCTGAACCACCTTCATCACACACACACAGAGAAAACAATATAGAAGAGGATATGGTGGTCATGGATATGGGGATGGTGGTAATTTTTGAAGAATATTTCAATTTATTAGTTAAAACTTTTTACGAACTTTTGGTAATTTTTGTCTCATTAAACAAGTTTCTAAACAAGTTATTTCGTGTACACATATATCTTAAGAGGTTTGTGTTCATGTTTGAGAAAAATGATACGATAAGTTATCGTGTTGTGTCTAATCTATTATGCTAGCCGTAGCCTTACCTAGCTCTCACTTGTCGCCCCGAACCCTAAAATCCAAACCCACCGATAATCATGCTTGTTGACAATCAACGGTCTCTGCTGACCACACTTGCCGACAAAAGGCTTCTCCACCATCTACGCCTGCTATCAACCACCAATCATCATCGCCGACCACGTCGGTTCAGGACGCGCTCGATGGTGACTGTCGGTTTTCAACAACACGTGTGATCAGTTGGTGGCATGCAGGACCGGTGAAGGGGATCAATACAACAATTTCACAAGTAGAAGAGACTTTGAACACTTAGTAGATTAAATAAGGAACCAGTTAGGATGAAATTATGAAGACAAGTAACAAAAACAATAAACAAGAACACTCAAATATGGTTTTTAAGAATGATGTATATCGCTCTCAAGTTCTTACAAGTGTTACAAAGTTTACATTTAGAATACAAATACTTGAGATACTTTATACTATATTTTACAGCTAGCCATACTTTGAAGGCCAGCTGAAAACACTAATCTAAACAACAAGATCAATGTAGAATCAAAGGTCAAATTTGTTTTGACTAGTGACTATGACATGTTATAACTCATATCCTTATTTATTACAAACAGGATAAAAGTACATAGTTAGAAAGTTACAGACTCAAGACTTTAATTTAGAGTTTACAAAAGCATGGAATTTTCACCAACTCATGTTAGTTGGTGAGTCTTCAGAGATGGCAACGGAAAGATGATTCAGCTTTTGTCAAAAGTATGTTAGAGAAAACATGCATTCTTTATGTTTGGAAGAAATTGGTCTTTGGCTTCAAAAAACTTTGGATTTGAAGCTTCGAAAGACTTCGTTTTTGAAGCTTCGGAAGACTTCATCTTTGGCTTTGGAAGAATTGGTCTTTTGGCTTTGGAAGAATTGGTCTTTTGGCTTTAGAAGATTTTATACTTCATATAATTCACTGAGTTATATCAAATATTACGAAATACTTTCCTAGTACTTGACATGTGCACGCTGAGAGCTCTTTGAGTTATTCTTTGGTTGCATCAGCCTCTAAGTGTAATCCTAACATGGCGGTTGTGGGGTAGTGTTGGTTTACGACAACATGCGCAGTCGGTGGTTGTGGTTGATTGTTCGCGGCAGCAGCGACGACAGTTGGTGGTATGTAGCAACGGTGATCAGTAGTAATGGAGGTAGTGGCGGTTTGCAATTGGTAATAAATTCTAATTACTTTATAAGTGTTTTGTTACTAAAAATATATTTGAAATTTAAATTCCTTTTATATTCCCTTGAATTACAAATCCTTTGGAAAATATTAGATTTCAAATACAATTCTCTGTAATTCCAATTCAACTTCTATTTTCAATTCTAATTCAAACAAATTAAAACCACCCCTAAACTTAGAAATCAACGTTATAAAAAAAGAGTTGCATCCTTTAGGAATCTTATTAATCTGAAAGAACTCGGTCATAAATTCCATAGCATCCAAGTGTAAATGAAAGAAGAGGCACTTGTTTAGGAATCTGATTCTAGATGTTTTTTGTTTGACGAGTAAGTTGTAAAGTTCCCTTTATACATTTGATTCTTCCCTTAAGTTCCTATAGACCTTCGTTGATCAAATCTTCCCATGAAACCTTCTAGGCTCGGTACTTGTTTCATTTCCAAAGCTTTTATTTCAACAATGCATAGCGACTTTCATTTCTTGATGTAAACTGACTTTTCTAAAACAAGTTGATGTTGATTGAAGCGATTATGAAAACGTCAACGAAGACATAGAAACACTTGTTACATATTCTTTTGTTTGTATTCAGAGCATTAACGGATTATGAAAAGTTAATAGCACCAGATACAAACAATGTTCCAGCTGTTAATCAACGAGTGACGAAGATACAAGTCTTCCACAAAATAACCTATTGATTTTTTGTCACTATTAACAAGCAAACAATATATTTAAGGACCACGATGTACCACAACGAACGTGGCATCAAAGGTCTATGTAATGTGACCCATTAAAGACGTTGCACATAGTCAGGGTTGTTGAATGGGTCATGTTTGTGGGTTGGCAGGTCCAACCCGAACCCAAACTCATGTCAAACAAGTAAACCCGAACATGATATGGAAGTTTGCGGGTTGACACGAATACACCTTGTTCAACCTGATATTTTTAACGTTTGTATTTTTTTGCATATTAATACTTTAAAGTCACTAGAATATATAAAATTATATATATATATATACACACTATATATGTATATATACATATATATATAATGCATAGAAAGGAGTATTTTAAGATACCACAAAATTAAGAACACTTATTATATTCAATGCATAAGATACAACTATTTTTTAGGGTAAAATTGTATTGATAACATTATTTACACATTATATTTTATAATTAGTTACATAATAACTTTACAGTTACTAACATTTGCATTAAATTTTATATTATCTACCCATAAACCAAAAATTCTTAATATGTTTTAAGATCCCAGTTATATATTTAATATATCACATTTAAAAACGTTTTGAGATTACAACTTAATCTATGTTTATTCTAAATTTTTTGGTGTAAACTTTTTGTTAAAACGATTTGCATTTTGTGAAATACAATAAGTAAATGCGTATATACAAGTCGTCATACAAAACTCATTTATTTAGTTTTTAAATTTTAGATTATAAAAAACATAATAAACTTTTCTAAAACTACTACAAGAATACAAAGTATTAAATGCACGTGTTAAATGTAAAATGTCACCTCGTTATATTGCGCGGGCACCCCTATAGTGTGTGTGTATTAGGTACGAAATCTTATTTCAATTTCAAGTTTTAGTTTAAAAGTTTGAAATAAAACACCAAGTAAATTAATATGTGACATAAAACATATATAAAATAATAAATTAATAAATGGGTTAAACATGTGAACCCGTTAACCCATTGGGTTGACCTAACACAACCCGGCTAGCTAAACGGATAGTGGGTTCGACCTAAAACTAACTCAAACTCATTCATACCAAACCCAAACCTGTATATGTCATTTTTAATTCAGGTCGTGTTTTCGTGTTAGGTCCCAAATTTACATGCCTACGCACCGCTCCGTTAGGGGCGTTTAGATGGTGGGGCGCGAAAGCTATAGTGAGCATGAAGGAGCTTTAGACAGTACTACTACATATTAAAATAAATTAAAAAAAGTGAATGAGGGAAAGATATGGATGAGATTATTGATACATAAAGTGAATGGTTATAAAGTACATCACATGGCTCAAGAGTTACGACACCAATTTATAATATTGACAATTTACTATTACTCAATAGGTAAAGTCGATAGTCACACCTCCATCCAGAGGTATACAACCGGTTGAGGTTTAAAACCAAACTGGTTTTTTTTATCATGAGGTCAAACCAATTTTTATTCAAACAAATTTGACTCACTGAATACTAGATACTGTTTACTCGATTTGGACCGTTTTGAAACCGTTTTTTAAAATAAACTGGATTTTTACTTGTTAACCGGTTTCTAATTTTTAAACGTGGGGCTACCAAATTAGTATACTAACCGGCGGTTCGGATCAAGTCGGGAACCGTTTTGGCTCAAACCGGTTTATTTTCAACCAGTTCGGTTTTTTTACCGATTTTTTTCCGAACCGGTTCCACTTGCACACCTCTACCTCCACCTTTTAAAACATATTTATATATTACTAGCTACCAATTGTTTTATGCATAATGGTATTGTACATTATGCTTAGGGAATTTTTCAATTTGACTTTTCACTTATAACCCAAAAGTTTTATATTTTGCGAAGTAACCTTCTAAAATATGATTATTTTTAGTTTAAACCTAAAACTACTCATCTTTTGTAATTTAATCTCATAAAATTTTATACTTTTAACTTTGGTCCCCTATACTTTTTTTATTCTTCAAATTTTCAAATTAGCATGACACAAACATGTCCGTGCAACTCATTAATTTTATGTTTCACTTTACGTATCATTCTAAATTCTGTGAGTTAAGACAACATAATGTACGTGCGTCGTCTATCGTTTTTACGTCTATTTTCTTCATTTATCAAGTTTGTCGCAACGCGTGAATCCTAAATCGACTTAGTTATGTTTTTATATGTTTTACGTTTTGGTCTTATTTTTTCGTATTAACGCACCGTAATTTTAGTGTTGATGGTAATTAATGATGGTGTGAAACTGATGATAAAAGTTTAATTCTAGTTTATGTTCATATTAAAATATATATTCTTACATATATATAGTTTTAGTGTATTTTAATTCTTTTCTTCTTGCTTATATAAAAGGTTTCGAGAATTATAAGTTAACTATCGGTTAGCGTCATATGTCGTGAACCTTGCGACTTTGATTCGATTCTTTCTCCACTAATATAATTGTCCCACCCATTGACACAATAACTATCGACATGGTCTTGATATAAATTTTGCTAAAAACCCAGTTGTATTGAAAATTTGGTTTTTTAAGGAATCGAGTGACGGTAATGTGCTAACACAGTAATAATGAAACCGATATCAAACGAAATAAATTAATTCCCGATACTATTATAATATACAAACATTTTTGTAAAACTACTACAAGAATCGAGTGACAGTAATGTGCTAACATCGTTGTATTGAAAATATGGTTTTTTTCATCTGTGTATCACACGAATTTATAATTTAGTTGTCTTATATGTAATATTGATTGCCAAGATCGAGGAGCTACAACTTCATACTTTTATTATACATGCTTAACCACGTTTATCTTATCGTCGTAACATGCATAACGAAATTCACAATTTCGACGTACCATGCAAACTTAATCTCTAGTTTAGGGGCTATTTGGCATTTTCTGAATAACTGATGAACCAATTAGAGGTTGAAATCATTAAGTGCCGAACCATTAAGAGGTCTGAACCATTAAAAGCCGGTATATCGTTTAACTATTTAAAGGCAAATGTTTAAACCAAATTAGATAAGAGGTCTTAACTATCAGCATTATAGCTCTTAACCATTCAGAATTTGTAAGGCCCCGTTCCCGGAGACCTCACAGTTGGTCAATCACAGCAGTTTAAACATTAAACATTATAATTATACAAACTTAAGCAGCGGGAATAATTTATCAAAAACCATTCATTTCATTTAAAACACTGTTGTTAAGCAATACATCATCGTTTAACTGATTACAAAATAATTGTTTTACTGAATTACAAAACAACAGCAACATAAAATACAAATGGATGTCAGTCTTTCCCTGCCGAGTGGCTTCACCCTCGTGTCATCCCCAGCAATAATTACCTGCCAACTTAAAATGTATAAAAGTCGTGGGTTCTAGTTTTAAAAGTAATAAAATACTTTCTGTATGTTGTAAATGAAAATACTCTTTCTATGAAATACAACTCTTTACTTTTTATACGAGCACACATTAACTATATGAACAGATATTGTTCGTTCTCTTTACTGTATGCCTTGTTTACTCTGTATTCTTTTATCTTTATCTTTCGCTATCTGTATGGACCAGTGAGCAATACTCTAAACTGTATTCGCGGTGAAAACTGGTGATGGACCATCTATATCCCTGAAGAGGGTTCTGTTTACTGTATACAAAGCCGACCCAATCACCTAGGGTAAGCTCCAAAGGTCTTTCCAGTCTCAATTGACTGGCCCTGGGTGCATAATAGGGAAACTAACCCGCAGCACAGTTAAGCTAACGACAACACGGTTGTGTACCTTCTGTAAGCTTGCAAGACTTGTTAACATTTTATTAATGTTCCTCTTCTCTTATTTATTGCTCTTTCTCTTTATTATTACAATATACTTTACGTTACGATAATAAACATACCACGTAAAGTCACACACTATAAGTAATAATAATAATAGCAATAATAATAATAAGGAACAATCATAAGGCAATCATAATCATGCATGAAACCCATGATTAATAAGCCCTAGTCAAACCACGGTCAAAACCCTAAGAGCACAAACTCCCAAGAATTCTGTAATAAATGCTAAGTGTTGGGCGCTTAGACACTATTTTGGCGCATGAGCCCTGTTTGGGCGTTTCATTACTATGCAAGCGCATCAGTCAACACTTAACTGCTTTAACTCTTAGGCGCATGAACAATTAAGGCGCATGGACACTATTCGGGCGTATGAATACTTAGGCGCATGGGTTATTCGAACGCATGGACACTTAGGCGCATGGGCCACTTGGGCGCATGGGCACTATTGGGGCGCATGAGCCTACACTTAGTCGTCCGACTAATATTTCTAGGCGCATGGACTACTGTTCAGGCGCATGGGATACACTTATCATTTCTAAGGCAAATTTCAAGCGCATGGGCTACTGTTCAGGCGCATGGGATACACTTACGTTCTTCTAAGGCGTTCCCAGGCGCATGAGCCTTATCTAGGCGCATCAACCTTCTGTATAGCATGTTTCTAAGATGTTTTCGAACCCAATCATCAAACCTTTATGTTCTATGCTTACCAGGCTATTCTAACATGAACAACCTATAAGCATTCAAGAATCATCATCTAACATGCATAATACATACGGGTATACATACATAAACATTGTAAAATCATTTTATTACATTTTCAGGCCCAAAGAGAGTTTAAAACAAGTAAAACCGGGTCTAGAACTCACCTGGTGCAACTTGGGTGTTTCTTTCTTCTAACCCACTTGCAAATGAGTTCAAACACCTAAAACCCCACCAAACACACACACCCGAGCACATACACAACACATAAACATATAAACATATAACCGGGATAAAACCCGTCACAACACTTAAAAACCTTGAATTCTTACCTTGAATTCAATTTCTCTTCTTCTTCTTTTCTTCAGCGGAGAGTTCTGCTCTTTTCCTTTCTCTCTCTCTCTAAAACCGAAGTGAAAGTGATGTGAAAAGAGGGTGGGCAGCCATGCCCACCTTTACACCATCTTTTCAAAGATTTTGTCCTTTTGGACACTTTTAGTCCCTCCACTTGGGCTTTATTGCTTTTCTTTCTTTTATTCTTCATTTCTTGTCTTTTTTAAAATAACCGGGTGTTACAAGTCCACCCCCCCCCCCCTTATATAGGTTTCGTCCCCGAAACCTGTTATTCCTCAAACAGACGAGGATAATGCTGCCTCATCTCCTCCTTAGTTTCCCATGTAGATTCGGATCCCTTCTTGTGCTTCCACTGTACACGCACAAGAGGAACCACTTTATTTCTCGGTCTCTTCTCTTTATGATCGATAATTGCCACTGGTTGCTCCACATAATTGAGCCTTTCGTCTACTTCGATATCTTCCAGTGGAACAATCATGTCTTCATCAGCTAAACACTTTCTTATATGAGATATATGGAATGTCGGGTGAATCCCACTAACTCATCTGGTAACTCCAACCTATAGGCCAACTCTCCTACTCAAGCAATGATTGAAAAATGGCCTATATATCTTGGGCTTAATTTGCCTCGCTTCATGAATCGGATAATACCCTTCCAAGGTGAGACTTTCAACATAACCTGGTCACCCACCTAGAACTCGATCGGTCTGCGTCGTTTATCGGCATACGACTTCTGCCTATCTTTAGCTGCCTTCATAAAGGCTTTAATCTTTCTAACTTCTCAGTCGTAGCCTCGATCACCTCGATACCTCCCAATTCTTTCTACCCAATGTCTCCCTAACATACGAGTGTTCTACATCTTCTACCGTATAGCATCTCGTCTGGTGGCATGCCAATACTGGCATGATAACTGTTGTTGTACGAGAATTCGGCTAACGGTAAGTGGTCATCCCAATTTTCCCCAAAATCAATCACACATGCCCGAAGCATGTCTTCCAGTGTCTAAATGGTCCTTTCTGACTGGCCATCAGTTGGGGGATGATAAGCCGTTCTAATATGTAACCTCGTCCCCATGGCGTCGTGGAATTTCTTTCAAAATTTAGATGTAACCGGGTGTCACGATCAGACACAATAGACACCGGCATACCGTGACGAGTTACAATTTCCTTGATGAATAGATCCGCCAACCTCTCAAATGAATATGTCTCGTGGATCGGTAGGAAGTGCGCACTCTTCGTCAAACGGTCAACAATCACCCATATGGCACCGTACCCCTTCGGAGTACGTGACAGCTTCGTAATGAAATCCATGATGATGTGCTCCCACTTCCATTCCGGTATATCCAAAGGTTGGATCCTCCCATACGGCTTTTGATGCTCGGCCTTCACTTGCAAACAAGTAAGGCACTTACTCACATACCCCACCACATCGTGCTTCATACCCGGCCACCAATAATCCATCTTCGTATCTTGATGCATTTTTGTGCACCAGGGTGGATGGAGTATCGATTTTTGTGGGTTTCATCCATTATCTTCACCCGTAGATCCCCAAAATGAGGAATCCACACTCGTCCAAATCGGGTTTTAACACCGAGTGTGTTTTCACCCAATTCCCCAACCAGACCTCTTATCCTTTCAGAGTTAAGATGATCTTCTTTTAGTTCCTCATCTTGAAACTCTTTGACTTGCTTCATTACATCAGAGGTCATGATCAGTTGATATGCTTTCACCCAAATCGGCTCGGGCCTCTCCTTTCGGCTAAGGGCATCAGCCACCACGTTGGCTTTGCCAAGATGGTAATGGATCTCACAATCATAATCCTTTATAAGCTCTAACCATCGTATCTGCCTCATGTTCAGATCCTTCTGCTCGAAGAAGTACTTCAAGCTCTTGTGGTCAGTGAAAATGGTGCACTTCATCCCGTACAGATAGTGCCTCCAAATCTTTAGTGCAAAGACCATCGCTGCTAATTCCAGATCATGAGTAGGATAGTTAACCTCATGCACTTTTATTGTCGGGATGCATAGGCTATCACCTTACCTTCTGCATCGACACACAACCCAACCCCGAGTAAGAAGCATCTGAATAGACCATCAAATCCTCGCTTCCTTCGGGTAATGACAAGACAGGGGCTTGGGTCAGTCTGGTCTTCAACTCCACAAAAGCCCTTTCTTGCTCTTCACCCCACACAAACTTTACATCCTTACGGGTCAGCTTAGTCAAGGGGAGGCTATCTTGGAGAAGTCCTGAATGAACCTTCGATAATATCCCGCTAACCTCAAGAAACTATGAATCTCGGATGGCGTCGTTGGAGACTTCCATTGCATCACAGCCTCCACCTTAGCAGGGTCTACCATAATCCCCTCGGGATTTACCACGTGACCTAAGAATTGAATTTCGCGTAACCAGAACGTACACTTGGAGAAATTGGCATACAACTTCTCCCATCTTAAGGTCTCCAACACCTCCCGGATGTGTCCAGCGTGCTCTTCTTCGCTCTTCGAGTAGATCAGAATATCATCAATGAACACAATCACTGATCTATCCAACATCGGCTGACACACTCTATTCATCAAGTCCATAAAAGCAGCTGGCGCATTGGTCAGCCAAATGACATAACGAGGAATTCATAGTGACCGTAGCGCGTGCGAAAAGCTGTTTTAGGGATATCCTGCTCCTTCACCTTCAACTGATGGTAACCAAATCGAAGATCTATCATTGAAAACCAACTGGCACCCTGAAACTGATCAAACAAATCATCAATCCTCGGTAAGGGGTATCGGTTCTTCACTGTCAGCTTGTTCAGCTCACGGTAGTCGATGCACATCCTCATACTACCGTCTTTCTTCTTCACAAAAACACGGAGACACCCAAGGAGAGATACTCGGTCTAATGAACCCCTTATCAAGCAGCTCCTGCAACTGCTCCATCAGCTCTTTCATTTCTGTCGGAGCTAACCGGTACGGTGCTTTAGCAACGGGTTAAGCACCGGGTATCAAATCATTTGGAACTCAATCTCGCGATCTGGTGGCACGTCGGGGAAGTCTTCCGGGAATACATCCGAAAATCCGCACACCACTGGTACCTCAGATAATTGCGACATCGACGCATCCACATCTTTTACATAGGCCAAGTAGGCACTACATCCACGTTTCATGTACTTCCCCGCCACTGCCATCGAAATCATCTTCGGGATCATAGTAACGCGATCTCCATAAATCGTAACCAAACTCCCATCGGACGCAACTAATCGAATCATCTTCTTGCGACATACAATGTTTGCTTCATAGGTTGCTAACTAGTCCATCCCTAGTACTACATCAAATCCACCTAGGGGCATCACGTGTAACCTAGCAGCAAACCTATGACCTTCTAGTTCTGTGGCACAGTCCTCTATCACATCAGTAATTCTAGTGGACTTACCCATAGCAGTTTCTACATCGAATGGTTCACTGACCTTTCTACTACTAACAGGCAACTTAGCACAGAAAGTAGTGGAAATAAAACTCCTGCTATCACCGGAATCAAACAATACAGAGGCATAAATTTGGTTTACTAGAAACATACCGGACATAACATCGGGATCGGCTCTACCTTCCTCCCGGGTCATAGTGTAAGCTCTAGCACTTGCCCTCTGCCCTCCTTCCTCCGGCTTCTTATTCCCCGCTCCCGAGCTCTCCGCCCTCGGCTTCTTACAGTCTCTAGCGATATGGCTAGGCTTGCCACACCTGAAGCATACATTCATTCCCATCCGACACTCACCAGTATGCTCCCTTCCACATTTGCCACACTTCTTCAACCCTGCACCAGATGTGACCACACGTTGGTCACCCACCTTCGCCACCTTATTATTTGGAGCGGCTCCACCACGTCCAAACCGTTTCCCATTCCAGTTTCGGTCACCACCACCCTTCTTGTTCACCTCAGCCACCACCACCTTGCGCTCATCATATAATCTACCAGCCAAATCAACCGCCAATCTAAAAGTGCTCGGCCGGGCGGCGATCATATGCCTACGGATATCCGCCGGCAGCCCCTGGATGTATCTCTTAATTTTTTGCGGCAGTGGTTTCACTTGATCGGGCACCAGTCGCGCCATTTCATTAAATTTTATGGTGTTATGCTGGTGTGTCATCGTTCCCGCCTCTAGCTGCAAGAACTCTCTTTCTACCTTATCCATCTCTCTGCGGGGACAGAATTCCTCAATCACTAACTTCTTCAGTTCAGGTCATCTCATTCTCCCAATGGCCCTGCTACCCTCGGCTTGGACAATATTGTCCCACCAGCACAAAGCCGAGTCCACAAAAGAGTGGGTAGAAAATTTCACCTTCTGATTTTCACGGCACTCACTGATATCGAGAACAGCCTCCATTTCCCTCACCCACCGGTGAGCAACAGCAGCAGTGTCGTTTCCATCGAAGGTAAGGGGCTTGCATCTCATAAACGCCCCGTAGTTACAGCCTCGTGTTGCCTCCGGCGCAGGCTCTTCTTCCTCCTCTTCATTATCAAAGAGAACCATTTCCGGCTCCGGTTGCTCTCGTTCTCCTGAGGACCTGTTCTTCTCCTTTCTATCCCCTTCCCGTACTGCCTTGATAACTTCAGTCACTACAGACGGTAAGATTGTCTGCATGACCTGATGAACTTCTTCCAAAACAGCCTCCTTTACTGAGGCTCTCAGATGGACGCTCTCGTCGCCACCCTCCGGATGAGGGGTCTCTGGTTCTTCATGAACCACTTTCTCGACTTTGGGTCTCCCTCTCTTGGGTCGCGGAGTAGCACCATGACTTCCACCACGAGAGGCTTTCGAAGATCTATCGCCAGCCATCCTCTAAACACACACTATAAGATTCAAACACTAACGCAGTCATTCAAGGTAACACTCAGTTTATGTCAAGTATAGTAAGTCCCTAATTACAGTGACCAGTTGTGATTAGCCACTTACTTTACTCTTCATACCCCAAGCATCCCCTATCCTGACCTAATCAGTATATAAATCTACTAAATCACATAAATCAAATAGTATGCGCACATAATACAGGTTAACATTAAGAAAAGACATACCTGATGGCACGTAGCTACTCAGACTAACATCCCTCCATTCGTCTCATTTTTAGTTTAAGTTTAGGTTTTAAAAGTTTATTTAACCCAATTCTCTTAAACTTTGGCTTTGATACCAACTTGTAAGGCCCCGTTCCCGGAGACCTCACAGTTGGTCAATCACAGCAGTTAAAACATTAAACATTATAATTATACAAACTTAAGCAGCGGAAATAATTTATCAAAAACCATTCATTTCATTTAAAACACTGTTTTTAAGCAATACATCATCGTTTAACTGATTACAAAATAATTGTTTTACTGAATTACAAAACAACAGCAACATAAACGAATGGATGTCAGTCTTTTCCTGCCAAGTGGCTTCACCCTCGTGCCATCCCCAGCAATAATTACCTGCCAACTGAAAATGTATAAAAGTCAGCGTTGCTGAGTGGGTTCTAGTTTTAAAAGTAATAAAATACTTTATGTATGTTGTATGTGAAAATACTCTTTCTATGAAATACAACTCTTTACTTTGTATGCGAGCACACATTAACTATATGAACAGATATTGTTCGTTCTCTTTACTGTATGCCTTGTTTACTTTGTATTCTTTTATCTTTATCTTTCGCTATCTGTATGGACCAGTGAGCAATACCCTAAACTGTATTCGCGGTGAAAACTGGTGATGGACCATCTATATCCCTGAAGAGGGCTCTGTTTACTGTATACAAGGCCGACCCAATCACCTAGGGTAAGCTCCAAAGGTCTTTCTAGTCTCAATTGACTGGCCCTGGGTGCATAATAGGGAAACTAACCCGCAGCACAGTTAAGCTAACGACAACACGGTTGTGTACCTCCTGTAAGCTTGCAAGACTTGTTAACATTTTATTAATGTTCCTCTTCTCTTATTTATTGCTCTTTCTCTTTATTATTACGATTTTATGTTACGATAATAAACATACCACGTAAAGTCACACACTATAAGTAATAATAATAATAGCAATAATAATAATAAGGAACAATCATAATCATGCATGAAACCCATCATTAATAAGCCCTAGTCAAACCTCGGTCAAAACCCTAAGAGCACAAACTCCCAAGAATTCTGTAATAAATGCTAAGTATTGGGCTTAGACACTATTTTGGTGCATGAGCCCTGTTTGGGCGTTTCATTACTATGCAAGCGCATCAGTCAATACTTAACTACTTTAACTCTTAGGCGCATGAACAATTAAGGGGCATGGACACTATTCGGGCGTATGAATACTTAGGTGCATGGGTTATTCGGACGCATGGACACTTAGGTTCATGGGCCACTTGGGCGCATGGGCACTATTGGGGCGCATGAGTCTACACTTAGTCGTCCGACTAATATTTCTAGGCACATGGACTACTATTTAAGCGCATGGGATACACTTATAATTTCTAAGGCAAATTTCAGGCGCATGGGCTACTGTTCACGCGCATGGGATACACTTAAATTCTTCTAAGGCATTCCCAGGCGCATGAGCCTTATCTAGGCGCATGAACCTTCTGTATAGCATGTTTCTAGGATGTTTTCGAACCCAAATCATCAAACCTTTCTGTTCTAAGCTTACCAAGGCTATTCTAACATGAACAACCTATAAGCATTCAAGAATCATCATCCAACATGCATAATACATACGGGTATACATACATAAACATTGTAAAATCATTTTAATACATTTTCAGCCTCAAAGAGAGTTTAAAACAAGTAAAACCGGGTCTAGAATTCACCTGGTGCATCTTGGGTGTTTCTTCCTTCTAACCCGCTTACAAATGAGTTCAAACACCTAAAACCCCACCAAACACACACACCCGAGCACATACACAGACACATAAGCACAAAAACATATAACCGAGATAAAACCCGTCACAACACTTAAAAACCTTAAATTCTTACCTTGAATTCAATTTCTCTTCTTCTTCTTTTCTTCAGCCGAGAGTTCTGCTCTCTTCCTTTCTATCTCTCTCTAAAATCGAAGTGAAAGTTGTAACATCCTGTAATTTTTCCGTTCTTATTTTTATGTTGGTGCGTGGCCTCGTTAGTAATGTTTAAAAAAAATAATAATAATAATAATAAAATAATAATAATAATAATAATAATAATAATAATGATATATAATAATAATATAATAATAATAATAATAATAAAACTTGAATAATTAAGGTTTAAAAAGTTGAGGGGGTCTTAATGCAAATTATGAAACATCAAATTAAAATTTTAAGCATAATGTTATGAAACACAAAGTGGAGGGACTAGTTGTGTAAATTGTCCAAACTCAAATCGGGTTTCCCCGCTTTTCCGGCAACGGCGCCGGCGAGCTCCGGCGAGCTCCGGCGAAGCCACAAACCACCATTTTTATCGGTTTTGACCCAATCAAACCGCCCAAACCTCTCGGCCTTGCGATTCGAACTCAAACCCTACCCAAATTTGAGTTTCCCGCTCGTGCTATACTTCCAAATCAAACCGAGGATTAACCGAGTAAAATTCGAATCAAATCTCGTTTGGAATCACTAAATCAATCAAATTAAACACTTCCAAACTTAATACGCGGCCTAATCAATCCGCAAATCAATCAACATTTCAAGATAACAACCCGAATCTCTTAATTTGGGTAAACTTCGAACGCGGTTTCAATCGAGTGTGTTAACCCGAAACCGTGTAATCGAAGCTATATAATGGGGTTTACTGATTCATTTTGAAGTTCTTAAACTCCCTAAACCCTCAATTGCGCAGAATAATCACTCAATCGAAAAACCCCAATTCAAGAACACCCGAAGCTCAACTCGAACTCGAAAACCCTCAAATCCTCACCAAAACAGGTAATTAACACCTGTAGTCTACTCGATTCGGTCCAAGGATCAAAAGCCCCATGATGATTCGTATGATTAACATCGAATCGAGGGTCGATTTTGGATTAGATGAACCTAGGGTTCATCGGATATGGGGGAAACGGGGAAGCCTTGTTTAAAATTAAAAGAAACCGAAGTGAACCACGGCCACGGCCCTGGTTCACTGGTTCCCGCACCCCATTTCCCCAAGGGAGACCCGGGTTCGACCCCGGGCAACCCCCTTTCCCTCTTTTACTTATTTATTTATTTCTTTTTCTCTGTTTTGTCTTTTTTTTATTTCTTTTCTTTTCTTTTCTTCTTTCTTATTATGTATTTCTTTTTATATTTTAATTCTGAAAAATTTCTAAGAAATTGATTTTTTTCAGAATTTATTTAATCATTTTTGTATTCTTTTTGTTATTAAATCAAAGGTTTATGAGTATGTTAAATTTAAAATACATTGTGGTATTTTTTTTTCCTTATTTTAAATTATTTAAAATAATGTTGTTATGTGAAAAGATAATAGTTGTGTAAAAATATTTTAGACATATGCATGTATATATATAGTATATATACATACATGTATATATTGGCAAACAATTTGTATAATTCCTTATTCTACCTATATACATATATTGTAAAATATATGTATGTATATATATGCATGTATATAGATTGTCAAACAATTAGAATGATTAATTACTTATACATATTATACTTATATAAGCATATCAAAGTAAGTATACATATATATAATATTTATTTATTTATTTATTTATTTATTTCTTGACTTATTACAATCAATACAACCTTCATAAATCGGTTAACGTACGATTAATTTTCCTTATTAGCCGTTCTCTTTCGCGCGATAAATCTAATTATCATTTCGTTCCATTAACCCGATTCACATTAATAACACGAAATAAATTGATGTCAACCTCTATTCAATCCATAATTAAGAACCTTAAAACAAAATAATCATCAAACCGATTATAACGCGTTACTTTATTCTTATTTAGGTGCCTTGTGACGTTGTGTTGGAAATCTTATTCGTGGTTATTCTTATTTCATCTTCAAGTCTTCTTATTATCATGTGAGTTCTTATGCCCCATTTACATATATTTTACACCTTTCGGGGTGAAACATGTTGGTTATACAAACAAACTCATACCCGCTTTGATACTTATTACGCACGTGCAATTCTTTACATAGTCGTGGTTATTTGAATATGTTAAGTTGTATATGAGATGTGACATACGTGTGCAATCATTAACTATAACTAGCCTGGCGAAGTCTTAGATCTTTGGGCCTGACAAGCCTATTTGGTGCTAAAGCCGAGGGATTGCCGGCTCCTAGGAGCCGTATGCTTGTGCACTAGGGAACCAAATACACTTAGCTAATCATGCTTACTCTTATTATCCAGTCAAGGTTTGATTGTAACTATGCATGTTCTATATACTTACTATCTTGTGACCATTGACTAGAATTGCCACATTCTTTCTCATGATATATACTTATTATTTAAAACCATGAGAACTCACCAACTTGCTAGTTGACTTTATTTTCAACATGTTTCAGGAAATGTGCAAGTTTAATGGTGACTGAAGAAACGCTTAAGCATAGGATATGGACCTAGACTTAAATGAACATTTGGATTCCTATTTTTTTTTTTGTTTATTTATTGTTTTCTTGTAAGACGTGGATGTATGTGATGTTTGAAAACAATTGATTAATGGCATTTATATTTTAACATAGCGTTATGTGGCTGTGAACAATCTTAACCCTCACACTTCGACGTTTCCGCCGTCATGGTTGGGGTGTGACAGATTGGTATCAGAGCCCATAACTATAGGGAACTAGGTTATTAGAAATGGTGACCTAGACTATAGTTTATGCATGATCCTTATAGGATGGCATTCTTATGAATACATACATATTGTTTTGCATGCTGCCTAACGCTATGCCTTATGTGCAATGTGATGCCTTAGCATAGATGCCATCTTGCACGATTACATTTTGTTACTCGTCTTCCCTAGACTTATATTAAACATTGATTCTCCCCGACAATTTCGATTACTTAAATCCTTCCTCGTCTCTAAGTAGAACTTATTGATAGAAAATTTCTTAGACACAAGGTCTAATCCTATAAATATCTCATCAAGATTTTTGATTCCATGAACCATAGGACTAGTGTGGTACATAGACACCTGTATCCTGGTTTTCCTGGCAAAAGGCCCTCGGGCTAAGGTAAGCATTTCGTATAAATCCTACGGGACCAGTCATGCTTACCTGGGGATTTCCGGGATGAGTGATAAACTATGGCCAACATACACCAGTTTCTGAGGCGAATGGGTCAATTCATCTTGACGTGTCAACGTTTCCAAAATGGTGATGCGTCATCAAATGGAATCATACCGTACTACCCATGATTCTTACTTTAACTGTCCATCCTTATTACCCTTTTGACCGATCCTAATCCAATTTATATTTTTCCAGCATGTCTCGTCACCATGGAACCCGAGGAAGATCCGACCGTAAGCTTGCCGCCATGATTGCCCGGCAAATGGCTGCGGTCATCCCGACTATGGTGGCTGAACTCAGCAGCACCATGATCGCCAACGTCACAAGCAATAGTAACGGCCAAGGGGAAAATAGTGCAAACCAAGGCCGTAACAACCAGACGTGCACTTTCAAACACTTTAGTTCGTGCAAGCCTCCCAGTTTCAGTGGCAAGGAAGGTGCCACCGGTCTCCTGGAATGGTTCGAAGGGATGGAGAACACCTTCGTCAACTGTGAGTGCCCTGAAGCGCTCAAGGTGAGGTATGCCACCAGTATGTTGCAACAAAGGGCCTTGACATGGTGGAACAGTGAGAAGAGGAACCGAGGTCCCGACGCGATCTTGGCTTTAACGTGGGAGGAATTCAAAAACATAGCCATTGCCAAGTTTTGCCCGAGAAGTGAAATCCAGAAATTGGAGGAGGAATTCTGGAACCTGAAACAGGATGGCGGGAACCATCTGGCATATTCTACCCGTCATCACGAACTGAGTATACTGCTGCCACACATGGTGGATACTGTTTCACGGAATGTGGAAAAATTCATTAAGGGTGTGCCGCCCCAGATCCAGGATGCCGTGGTGGGCAGCCGACCCGCAACCCTGGAGGAAGCTATCACTATCACTGCACAGTTGACAGAGAACCACATCCGAGCAGGCACCATGTCTGCGAAGGGTGCCAAGAAAACTGAGAAGACGGTCCCCGAGGAGGTCAAGGTGGATAACAAAAAGAGGAAGTTTGTACCGGCACGGAACTACGCCGTGGCCGCTCCTAAGCCACCCCAGAGACAGTGTGTTCCCGGGACTGCACCGGCAGCACAAGTGCCCGTGGCAAGGGCTTATGCAGGCCCTCTACCCTTGTGCAACACATGTAAGTACCATCATCCGGGGAATCTCCCGTGTCGCATCTGCACACTATGCGGCAAGTACGGGCATCTCGTGGCAACGTGTCGCCGAGCAATGGGGAACGCAGTGACGGAACCAAACCGGGCCTGCTACAATTGCGGAGAACCGGGTCACTACCGACCCCAGTGCCCTCGTCTTGTGGGCAATGTTCCACAAGCTCGCGGGCGTGCCTTCAACATCAATGCAAACCAAGCTCAGGCAAACAACGATGTGGTGAACGGTATTTTCTTATTAATGATACCTATGCTTCGTACTATTTGATTCGGGTGCCGATAAGAGTTTCGTTTCCTTAGAATTCGAACCGACACTTGCTAAAACTCGTGCGAATTTGGGAAGACCTCTCACTGTTGAAGTTGCCGATGGGGAACCAATCACCGTCGACGTGGTCATCCGCGATTGCCTATTGTGTCTCGACGATCATAAATTTCTTATCGACCTCATTCCTATGAAGCTCGGGAGTTTCGACGTTATTATTGGCATGGATTGGTTATCGAAGAATCATGCTGAGATCGTTTGTTTTGAGAAGTGCATTCGCATACCTTTACCGTCCGGGGACACGTTGAAGGTGTTCGGTGAACGGTCTTCCAAAAGACTCAAGCTTATGTCATGCACTCAAGCCCGAAAGTGCCTGAGTAAGAGTTATCCAGCATTCTTGGCTTACGTAGTCAACACCAAAGTCAAAGGAAAGAACTCAAGGATGTTCCAGTTGTACGAGAATTCCCTGAAGTTTTTCCTGACGACCTTAGTGGGTTACCTCCTATACGGGAAGTTGAATTCAAAATCGACTTGATCCCGGGAGCGAGCCCCGTGGCCAAAACACCTTACCGACTCGCACCATCTGAAATGCAAGAACTCTCTAGCCAACTCCAGGAATTATCCGAGAAGGGTTTTATCCGCCCTAGTTCTTCCCCTTGGGGAGCACCTGTCTTATTTGTGAAAAAGAAAGACGGGTCATTCCGCATGTGTATCGATTACCGGGAGCTCAACAAGTTAACCGTCAAGAACCGGTATCCCCTTCCTCGTATCGACGACCTCTTCGATCAACTTCAAGGAGCTGCAGTCTTTTCAAAAATCGACTTGCGTTCGGGTTATCACCAACTGCGAGTACACGAAGACGATATCCCAAGGACCGCATTCCGCACTCGGTACGGGCATTACGAGTTTATGGTTATGCCTTTCGGCTTAACCAATGCTCCTGCAGTCTTCATGGACCTTATGAACCGAGTGTGCAAGCCATACCTAGATAAATTTGTCATTGTGTTCATCGATGACATTCTTATCTATTCCAAATCCCGCACCGATCATGAACTTCATCTCCGGCAGATCCTCGAACTGTTGAAGAAGGAACAACTATACGCAAAATTCTCAAAATGTGAGTTTTGGCTTGAAGAAGTACAATTCTTGGGACACGTTGTGAATAGCCAGGGAATTCACGTCGACCCTGCAAAGGTTGAAGCTGTTAGGAATTGGGGTACTCCCACGACTCCAACGGAAGTTCGATCGTTCCTTGGCCTAGCCGGGTATTATCGACGATTTATTGCCAACTTCTCAAAAATCGCAAAGCCACTCACATTCTTGACCCAGAAGAACCAGCCGTTCGAGTGGAAATCCGAACAAGAAGAGGCGTTTGAGACATTGAAGCATAAACTATGCAACGCTCCTGTTTTAACGCTACCAGATGGAAACGACGATTTCACAGTATATTGTGACGCGTCGAGACAAGGTCTTGGTTGCGTCCTCATGCAACGGGGAAAGGTAATAGCCTACGCCTCGAGGCAATTGAAGGTTCATGAGGTAAATTACACAACGCACGATCTCGAGCTCGGAGCGGTGGTCTTTGCCTTGAAAATCTGGAGACACTATTTATATGGCACACAATGTATAGTGTACACGGACCACAAGAGCCTCCAGCATGTTTTCAATCAGAAGGATCTCAATATGAGGCAACGTCGATGGGTGGAGCTAATTAGTGACTACGACTGCGACATCAGATACCATCCCGGCAAGGCAAATGTCGTAGCTGATGCGTTGAGTAGGAAGACGCACCAAAAGATGGTTTCCGTCCAAGAGATTCGCGACCGTCGGCAATGGTTCGATACTTTGGGAGAGTTTGACACTGAAGTTCGACTTGATGTCAACAATGCTACCGTGTTACTGCAAAATTTGAGGATCGATTGTGACCTCGAGTCAAGCATCCGAGAAGCCCAGCAGGCAGTGCAAGTCGAAGAGAGTATGAAAGATGAACTTGAGCCCAATCTTGTAGCCCAACTGGAAGCAAGAGCCAATGGGTTGATGTATTTCGCAAACCGAATCTGGATTCCCAAACGTAATAACCTTCGGGCTTTTATCATGAATGAAGCACATCAGACTCGCTATTCTATCCACCCGGGCTCCGATAAGATGTACATGGACTTGCGGAGTCAATATTGGTGGCCGGAATGAAACGAGACATAGCAACCTACGTTGCTAAGTGCCTCACGTGCACGAAGGTTAAAGCGGAACATCAACGTCCAAGTGGCTTACTCGAACAACCCGAAATTCCCATGTGGAAATGGGAACATATATCCATGGACTTCATAACCAAGCTACCTCGGACACCTCGTGGGCACGATAGCATATGGGTAATCGTCGACCGATTGACCAAGTCAGCACATTTCCTACCCATACGCGACACGTATAAGACATCAAGGCTAGCTCGGATTTACATCGACGAGATCGTAAGCCGTCACGGTGTGCCCCTTCACATCATATCCGACCGAGACGCCCGATTTACTTCTCACTTCTGGTCTTCCATGCAAGAACTTCTGGGTACGCAGTTGGATTTAAGCACAGCTTACCATCCCCAAACCGATGGTCAAACGGAGCGGACAATCCAAACTCTGGAAGACCTGTTGCGTCTCTGTGTTCTCGATTTTGGTGGCGACTGGGATACGCATCTACCACTCGCAGAGTTCTCCTACAATAATAGTTACCATTCAAGCATCCAAATGGCACCGTTTGAGGCACTTTATGGTCGTAAGTGTCGTTCCCCGATTTGCTGGACCGACATGGGCGAAAATCTTATCACCGGTCCCGAACTCATACAAGAGACGACCGATAAAGTTGCTATCATCCGCAAGAACTTGGAAACGGCTAGGAGTCGACAGAAGAGCTACGCTGATAAACGTCGCAAGCCACTAGAATCCAAGTTGGGGAGATGGTCCTTCTCAAGGTCTCGCCATGGAAAGGTGTAGTTCGTTTTGGAAGAAAGGGTAAGTTAGCTCCGAGATTTGTAGGACCTTTTAAGATCTAAAAAGGGTCGGGAAGTAGCCTATAAACTCGAACTACCCCCCGACCTTAGCGGAATTCACCCGGTCTTCCACGTCTCGAACCTGAGGAAGTGTTTGGCCGACGATGACTTGCATGTGCCATTGGAAGACATCCAGATCGACGAGTCCCTGCATTTCGTGGAGAAACCAGTCGAAATCATGGATCGCATTATGAAGAAGACTAGGACCTCTACTACCCCAATTGTAAAGGTTAGATGGGAGAACAAACGGGGAGCAGAATTCACTTGGGAGCGTGAAGATCACATGAGGAAGACTTATCCTTCTTTGTTTTTGTAACTTTCGTTATTTGTAATTTCGGGACGAAATTAATTTAAGTTGGGGAGACTGTAACATCCTGTAATTTTTCCGTTCTTATTTTTATGTTGGTGCGTGGCCTCGTTAGTAAATGTTTAAAAAAAATAATAATAATAATAAAATAATAATAAATAATAATAATAATAATAATAATTAATAATAATATAATAATAATAAATAATAATAATAATAATAAAACTTGAATAATTAAGGTTTAAAAAGTTGAGGGGGTCTTAATGCAAATTATAAACATCAAATTAAAATTTTAAGCATAATGTTATGAAACACAAAGTGGAGGGACTAGTTGTGTAAATTGTCCAAACTCAAATCGGGTTTCCCCGCTTTTCCGGCAACGGCGCCGGCGAGCTCCGGCGAGCTCCGGCGAAGCCACAAACCACCAATTTTTATCGGTTTTGACCCAATCAAACCGCCCAAACCTCTCGGCCTTGCGATTCGAACTCAAACCCTACCCAAATTTGAGTTTCCCGCTCGTGCTATACTTCCAAATCAAACCGAGGATTAACCGGTAAAATTCGAATCAAATCTCGTTTGGAATCACTAAATCAATCAAATTAAACACTTCCAAACTTAATACGCGCCTAATCAATCCGCAAATCAATCAACATTTCAAGATAACAACCCGAATCTCTTAATTTGGGTAAACTTCGAACGCGGTTTCAATCGAGTGTGTTAAGCCCGAAACCGTGTAATCGAAGCTATATAATGGGGTTTACTGATTCATTTTGAAGTTCTTAACTCCCTAAACCCTCAATTGCGCAGAATAATCACTCAATCGAAAAACCCCAATTCAAGAACACCCGAAGCTCAACTCGAACTCGAAAACCCTCAAATCCTCACCAAAACAGGTAATTAACACCTGTAGTCTACTCGATTCGGTCCAAGGATCAAAAGCCCCATGATGATTCGTATGATTAACATCGAATCGAGGGTCGATTTTGGATTAGATGAACCTAGGGTTCATCGGATTTGGGGAAACGGGGAAGCCTTGTTTAAAATTAAAAGAAACCGAAGTGAACCACGGCCACGGCCCTGGTTCACTGGTTCCCGCACCCCATTTCCCCAAGGGAGACCCGGGTTCGACCCCGGGCAACCCCCTTTCCCTCTTTTACTTATTTATTTATTTCTTTTTCTCTGTTTTGTCTTTTTTTTATTTCTTTTCTTTTCTGTTCTTCTTTCTTTTATTATGTATTTCTTTTTATATTTTAATTCTGAAAAATTTCTAAGAAATTGATTTTTTTTCAGAATTTATTTAATCATTTTTGTATTCTTTTTATTATTAAATCAAAGGTTTATGAGTATGTTAAATTTAAAATACATTGTGGTATTTTTTTTTCCTTATTTTAATTATTTAAAATAATGTTGTTATGTGAAAAGATAATAGTTGTGTAAAAATATTTTAGACATATGCATGTATATATATATGTATATATATACATGTATATATTGGCAAACAATTTGTATAATTCCTTATTCTTACCTATATACATATATTGTAAAATATATGTATGTATATATATGCATGTATATAGATTGTCAAACATTAGAATGATTAATTACTTATACATATATATACTTATATAAGCATATCAAAGTAAGTATACTATATATATATATTATTTATTTATTTATTTATTTTTATTTATTTCTTGACTTATTACAATCAATACAACCTTCATAAATCGGTTTAACGTACGATTAATTTTCCTTATTAGCCGTTCTCTTTCGCGCGATAAATCTAATTATCATTTCGTTCCATTAACCCGATTCACATTAATAACACGAAATAAATTGATGTCAACCTCTATTCAATCCATAATTAAGAACCTTAAAACAAAATAATCATCAAACCGATTATAACGCGTTACTTTATTCTTATTTAGGTGCCTTGTGACGTTGTGTTGGAAATCTTATTCGTGGTTATTCTTATTTCATCTTCAAGTCTTCTTATTATCATGTGAGTTCTTATGCCCCATTTACATATATTTTACACCTTTCGGGGTGAAACATGTTGGTTATACAAACAAACTCATACCCGCTTTGATACTTATTACGCACGTGCAATTCTTTACATAGTCGTGGTTATTTGAATATGTTAAGTTGTATATGAGATATGACATACGTGTGCAATCATTAACTATAACTAGCCTGGCGAAGTCTTAGATCTTTGGGCCTGACAAGCCTATTTGGTGCTAAAGCCGAGGGATTGCCGGCTCCTAGGAGCCGTATGCTTGTGCACTAGGGAACCAAATACACTTAGCTAATCATGCTTACTCTTATTATCCAGTCAAGGTTTGATTGTAACTATGCATGTTCTATATACTTACTATCTTGTGACCATTGACTAGAATTGCCACATTCTTTCTCATGATATATACTTATTATTTAAAACCATGAGAACTCACCAACTTGCTAGTTGACTTTATTTTCAACATGTTTCAGGAAATGTGCAAGTTTAATGGTGACTGAAGAAACGCTTAAGCAGGATATGGACCTAGACTTAAATGAACATTTGGATTCCTATTTTGTTTTTTGTTTATTATTTTTCTTGTAAGACGTGGATGTATGTGATGTTTGAAAACAATTGATTAATGGCATTTATATTTTAACATAGCGTTATGTGGCTGTGAACAATCTTAACCCTCACACTTCGACGTTTCCGCCGTCATGGTTGGGGTGTGACAAAAGTGATGTGAAAAGAGGGTGGGCGGCCATGCCCCCTTTACACCAACTTTTCAAAGATTTTGTCCTTTTGGATACTTTTAGTCCTTCCACTTGGGCTTTATTGCTTTTCTTCTTTTATTCTTTATTTCTTATCTTTTTTAAAATTACCAGGTGTTACAGAATTAGTATAATGCTTAACCATTCAGAGGCAAATGCTTTAACCATTTAAACATTTGCTCGCAAAACAAACAGTTTAAACCATTATGTAGGGCTGCAAACGAACACGAACAAGACCTTGTTCGTATTTGTTCGTTAAGAAATAAACTTGTTCATGAACTGTTCACGAACACTTACCGAATAAGATTTCTTGTTCGTGTTCGTTGATTAAGAAACGAACATATTCATGAACCGTTCACGAACACTTACCGAACGTAAATGAACACAAATAAAAGCAAAGCGAACACAAACAATTGTTCATGATCATAATGAACACAAAGAAGCTCATGAATACAAACAAATACATATTATTATAGCTTTATTTTAGAATAAAATTCATATTTTTATTACAAGCATTACACAAAATCAATTAAACAAACAAATACATATTTTTATTATTCAAAAATACTTGATATAATAGTGTAAAAATAACTAACACAAAAATCAAGGATACAAACGAACACATTAATGAACATAAATGAACACATTATCGAACTTTTACAAATGGAAATTAACAAACATAAATGAACACATTATCAAACGTCCACGAACATAAATGAACAAACATGACTTGTGTTTATGTTCGTTCGTTTAACTAAACGAACAAAATTTTCTTGTTCATGTTTGTTTATTTACTAAACGAACGAACATAAAAGAACTTTCCGGCGAATGGTTCACGAACTGTTCGTTGAACGTTTAATTCGTTTGTAGCTCTGCCATTAAGTGTTGAACCATTCAGATATCTAAACCATTAAGTGGCTGATTAAAAGACTGTCAAACAACCCCTTAGTTATTTCCTAAGAGCACTCACATCTCATCCATTATTTTAATCGTTATAATTAAACTAAAAATCACTACTTTTTTTCTTTTTTTCAATTAAATAATATATTTTTATACATATTTCATTATCTTTATTATCTCGTTCACTCACAACCACTTTTAGTAATTTAAAAAGTTATAAGGGTTGAACAATAATTCTTTAAATTTACAGATGCACAATAACATTTTATCTCTCATCTACTCATAAACACTTAAAACATTCCATATAATTTAAAACTTCCATTCACATAATTTTAAGGATCAGATCGTGAATGTTGTAAGAGCATTCACAATCAATTTCTTATATTTATCTATATAATTACACTAAAAATACTATTTTTCTCTCATCTTTCTAATTAAATAATATTTTTATACATTTATCATTAAATTTTCTATGTCCTACACTCATAGCAACTTTTAAAAATATTAAAAAAATTATAAGGGTTGAACAGCGGTTCTTTAAATTTACAGATTGAACAAGAACATTTCTCTCTCTTTCACTCATAATCACTCACAATCACTCACAACCATTCATATAATATAAGGATTACACTCACATAAATATATTAAACGAGTTGTAACCCGCTCCTCATCCTAATTCATATCAGTACACTAAGCATCATTATTTTCTCTCATATTTTTAATTAAATAATACTATTTATTCATTTTATTATTTTTTTTTACTTCACTCACAACCTTTAAAATATATTAAAAAAACATATAGGAGTTTGAAATATTTTTTAAAAATATTGATTGAATAGTAAATTCTCGGTATATTTCAATCACAACCATTTATAAACGTATCATATAATATAAGACATTACATAAATTTAATGAATGGATTGTGAATGCTCTAACTTCCTGACCAACCAGAATAATTAAAAACTTAATTTTTTAATAAACAAGATTTTTATAAACAATAAATTTTATAAGAAAATCTTAAAACAAATATTTAAAAATAAAACTATTTAGATAAAATAGTTAAAAATAGTATAATTGTTTTATTTCTTGAACAAGTACGTATATATAATTTTACACATATCTTATATTAAAATACCGTACAGTAACTTTTCATGTTTATTACTAACTATAATTCGTTTAATAAATAAGTTTGTAGACTATCTATTTATCTATATATCTATCTATATATTGTTTATTTATTTGAAATAACTATTATATGTAATTATAATTATATTTATCTTCAAACATAGTTTTATAATTCATAAATCTTTATTATTAATTATTTATTATTTTATTTATTTAAGATACGTAATATACAAAATACTAGTTTATAAAGATATATTTACGTGATGATTCTCTAGAAACACCATTTGTCATCACGTCAATAAGATATTTTGTGCTCCTAGAAGCTCCATCGTATTTGATTCAATCAAATCTGGAAGCCGGTAACACCAAAGCTGGAACACACGACAGAAACCTGTGGATTTAGCTGGTTCCCAAATTACTGCATTACAGATTACTGTTAGTTGGGGCCACGTGTCAGTCACCGCCACGTCACACCCACCGACACGTGTCAGTCAACACCCACATCAGCGTATGTAATCTTCCCTCTTCGTAGTTATTTCCACTTTGCTCTTTACACCTAGGTCCCACTTGGCCCCTCCTCCATCATCTAGATCTATATATGTGTTCTTCAGGCACTCTCATCTTCAACCTCAAGTGAGATCTTGTTTTCTGCTTCTATTTTTGTTTTCTGCTTCTATTTTTGTTTTCTGCAATCGGTTTTTGTAATCAATCTTTAGTTTATTGAAGATGGTGGCTATTACAGTGGCTCGTACCGGCAGACAGTTGCAACGTTACCATGGCCTTCAACGTGTAGTCGTTGGGTTAGTATCTTCATATCTTGAAACTTAGTTCATCAATGATTAGGGTTTGATTTTAGGTTTGGGTGGGTGAAATTTGTGTAATTTGAAGTGGGTTTTTCCTAATTTTGTAATTGGGGAAAATTTTGATTTCTAGGGTTTTGGTGGTATAACTGAAATTGACTGAAATTGGTTGGGGTTTTGATTTTGTTAGCCGATTTGGTGATTTTGTAGTAATTGGTGTGTGAATTTGTGCAGATGCATACCTTACAGATTGAAAGGTAGTGTAAAGAAGTTAGGATAGAAGATGCACTCGAGGTGCTTGTGATAAGTGCTCAAAGAAAAGGCAAAGGAATGTTGTTTCCTAAGGTGAGTTCATTGTTTTTTATTGCAAAATGCTTCATAATTCTGATGTTTAGGTGAATCTTGAACTGTAAATTGTTACCAACTGATGATCAAATGTTTAACAGGGTGGTTGGGAGTTGGATGAAGAGATTGAAGAAGCAGCTCTACGCGAAACAATCGAAGAAGCCGGAGTATCCGGAGAAGTTGAGAGTGAATTGGGTAAATGGTGCTTTAAAAGCAAAGGGAATGATGCATACTATGAAGGTCATATGTTCCCTTTACTTGTGAAGGAAGAACTTGACCAATGGCCTGAGAAAGACATTCGTCAAAGATATTGGGTAGGTTCTAAAAGGCGAAAAGATTTAAACTTTTACAAGTTTTTCAAAAAGTTTTATGCTTACAAGTCTTTGAATATGTTCTTCAGATGAGTGCGTCTAAAGCTAAGGAATCTTGCCAGTATGGTTGGATGAAAGAAGCACTGGACTTGCTAGTGACCCGACTCCAAGTTAACCCGAAGAAGTTGGAAGATCTAACTGTTTGATTAAGGCACCCTGATTTGTAAATAGAATTGCACTTTTTGATCAGGGACAGGACCCTTAAGGATGTTGGCTCAAAACTTCTGATTATTATCAGTTACCACAAGCTGTTGCAGTTTCGTGAGCCCAAAGAAGATCAAAGATACAGTAAACCAAAAGTAGCAAAATGCAAGGTGTAAATCCCGAGCTCGTGTTACAATTTGTTCGTTTTTGCCATAGACTTCAAGCAGCCTGTGAGGTTATGGTTTTCTGTAACATGAAGACTTGAGAAACAATGCATAGAAAGATGAATCCACCCTTGCACCAAAGATGAGCAACTTTTGTGCATCGTTACGCGTTGACTCGCGTGCTACACTTAGAATGGATCTCCTCAGTTGATTTTTTATGGATTTGTATCACATGGTTCATCAACAATGGAAGTTTCATTCAGTACCAAATGAAATGTTATCATGTTCTGTTGTTTTCTTGGTCATTTCATGTGTTTGTAGGCTGTTTTTAGTTCTTCAATT
This sequence comes from Flaveria trinervia, assembly GCA_025506515.1. NCBI lineage: Eukaryota > Viridiplantae > Streptophyta > Magnoliopsida > Asterales > Asteraceae > Flaveria > Flaveria trinervia. Next base: position 15,061,270 of record CM046450.1, on the reverse strand, counting down.
AAGGTTTTCAAGAACATAAGGTCAAGTAGGTAGGATCAGATAATCAGATGTGTAATTGTGTTAGGCATGTATATATGAACTTACATTATCAATCAACCAATTAATTTTCATGAATTGAGAACCATGCATTATGTATAATTGTATGTTTTTGTCTGTCGTTTACATAAACGACCACATTCATTTGATCCAACTTGAAACAATATTATACAGTTCAATGTGGAAATAATGTAAAGTTTTATACAATGTAAAGTTTTATACAACTTTAATAGGATGTGACAAGAGATTTGAATTATTCGTGTTGTTTAAACATATAAATTTAACACATCACGTCTAATTACAAAGAAGAAAAGGAATAAAACATTATTTTGGAATGGGACCATTAACTGAATGTGATGTGAGGTGATTATAATTATATGTATCACCAACTACCAAAGTCGTCGCTATTGCAATGGGTCATCTATGATAGCTACTACTTATCACGATTTGCTTCCACACATAATAGTAGCCGTTAATTCATCTCCTTCACATGATTTCTGGCCTACACACGTTAAAACAGTTGTCGTCTATTCTCATTCGATATGATACCATACGCTTCAAAACTGGATAATGTAAGCGCGTCAACTGTTATGAGCATAGGACGAAGTAAAAGTTAGGTCCTTTTCAGTGGTTTCTTTTCAGTTAACACGTCTCGTTTTAATTTTCTTTTTTTTTTTGAAATCTGGCTTGATTGGTATTTTTGATTTTGATTTGAGATGGAATCAAACATTTTTACTAATTTTAGACACCAGCTCAAAATTTACAGTAGTATTCTAATTCTTTTGAAGATTTATATTTTAATGAGCTTAAAAGACCTTATATTTTTATCGTGTTGGCTTGAAGGATTATAGAAACTATAAATTAGTCGTATTCTCGCATATAAATAATAAAAGAATAATGACTAAACATGACGCATCTTCCCAATCACAAACCGTCCCCAGCAGTTGTTCTCCGCCAGCTTCATCGTGCTCAAAACTACAACCACATCACCAACCACTCTAACGATCCGCCCTCAACTTCACCATAGTCAGCCACCCCCGCAACAACAACTAAAAGGTTTAATAGATTTATTCGATAGAACATTCCAAAAAAGATTCATATAATAGAAATACTCCAATATTTTGGCACCCTGCAATTATAAATCAACACTCCAGAATTATATGCAGGTCGTATAGCCTTCATATGCATCGTATAAGAGATCGTATAGCCCTATATGAAGCGTATAACTCATTTGACAGTCCTCTGAATTTTTTCTTGTAGTCATTGTCGAATTTGCTATATCCGTCGTATATGTATCGTGTAGGGGGGTTGTATGCAAGACGTATAGGAGGATGTCGATTCATAACGATGGTTGTCATAATATTATGATGTGTCTTTAATATTATGACCCGATAGAAACCTTTCAACAAACATGATAAATAAAATAAAACTAAGTAAGCAAGTCCATGAACTAAAGGCACGCGAAGGGGTTGATAAAAGATCTTTTAATATAGTTAAGGGAATGCATGTCCAAATGAAACACAATAAAACAAAGATCAATTGGTAATTTTAAAATATCACGTCTATAAGATAAGAATACTCTTAATCAAAACAGAAAATGACGTATTCTTTATCTTTATGCTTTTAAAAACAAGATTAAAAAACTAAATTAATTTAATCTTTATCTTTTCATTTCGTCGTTGTTAATCTTTCATCTTCAACAATTCAGGAAAATAAAAAAATCCAAATAACACCAAATTATATATGGGTAGTTGTTGTATATAGATTATAGACAGACCCGTTTACTACATTTATTCACTACTCTCCACCCCATGACGGGTTCAAGTGTCACGTTTTATTTGTTTAATTTGATTATTGTTAGTTGCTTTATACCTATGCTTTTTTTTAAATGTTGGTGGAACTTTACGTGTCTATGTCTCGGTAGTAGGGAGTGTACTCCATGATTAGATCATGGAGTCATGGGTTATTTCATTTCTTTATATGTAATCACGTGTGCTTCACTTATTATAGAAGAAAAAAGGTATTGAGTTTTAGAACGAAGAATCTACGGGTATATTTAATCGAGATGGTGTATGTGTATCTTCGGTTGGATCTTACAACCCTAACTTTATGTTTTGATGGAGAGTCTGTATCCAAACCTATCCGCTCAATGTGATTTCAATGTTAATATTTACCCCAACCCAGGTTTAAATTAGTCGTGGTAAGTGTACCCCCCATGTACTCTTACTCAATATACCCCCTCCAACTTGAATACATGCGTATACAATATCTTATACAGACTTATACATGCTCAAATCAATATATACAGGTACAAGCGCTTATACCAAGTGTGTACATACTATATGTCGCAACTTTATTTTTCCGAGTTTTGATATTCATCAATATCAAAATTTTATACAGTGTAATTAAAACATAACTAAAGTTGGAAAGATGTCTAAACAAGTTTTCGACCTCCAAAATACAAACTCTCCCCCCCCTCTCTCTCTCCTTCTTTCCCCCTCTTTATCTTTCTCTCCCTCTCTCTTTCTTCCTTCTCTCTCTCTTTCTCCCTCTCTTTCTCCCTCTCTTTCTCCCTCTCTCCCCTTGCTCTATCCCTTCTCTCTCTCTCTCTTCCTCCTATCTCCCATTCTCTCCCTTCCTCTCTCTCTGTCTCTCTCCCTCTTTCTCTCTCCCCGTGGGGTTCATTTGTAGCGAGCCTAATAGTGTTGGTTTCGTAGGAATAGTTTCACAAGTCCTTCAAGATATATATATAATATAACAACGATCCATCTACCCCAACATATTGATTTTAAATGTTGAAATTAAGTCAAAGAAAGTCTAAGATTCTTTTTGATTCGTCTGACCATGACTGGCTGAACCGATCAGCCAGTCAGTACGTTTGTTGTTGCTGACTGGGTCATCTGACCCGGAAATACCATCTGACCAAACCAAATTCTTGACAAGGCTTACCAAAACCTTTCCCCCCTCCTCTCCATATGTTACACACTTCTCCCAGCTCTCCCATCGGTCGCCTCCATCCGCCGGCCTCTCTCATATCAACAAAAGACCAAACCAGTTTTGATAAGAAACCATTTGATAAATGGGAAAAAACAGGATCAGATTTAACTGATTTCAACATATAGTATCTAAAAGTAATTTCAAACCAACAAAATCAATTTGATTTTATACTGTTGTTATCAAATCATAATCCGGTTCACATGTGGACCAATAGTAACATTTCAACTTGCATGGGCTGGATCGCAAATTTTATAAAGGTTTCAAAACAAGTGGGCGCGTGTTCACAAAATTTATGAAGCTTTCGACACAAGTGGGGTCTGGTCAAGTTCTAAGCACGTTCCAAGTTGCACCGCCAGAACTTAGAAGCTTCTTACCACTTTGGGCCCAATATCTTCTGGCCCAATATTTTATGGCCCATATATATCCTTCTAGGCTTTCTCGCTTAAGCCCTACGGTAAGACGGCCCACTTGAAAAATCCAACACCAATGGTTCAATACCACACCAAAGTCGCCACATTTTTAACTACGTACATACTTCTTATTTAACTAGTCTTTGACGTAAAATATTATTATAACCACAGTGGGTTTCTAAGCTAGTTCGAGCTCGGTTCGTCTATATTTCTTATTTATTTAATCTTTTTGTTTATCATCATAAGTTATATATAACTTAATATAATCACTTTTGGTTAGCCACTTAACACATATCGTAATGATAAATGAGTCGTCTTGTCCTGAACATCTCTTGAATTCTCAGAACTTTTGTCGCTTCATTCCCGTAGGGGCAATGAACTCGGGTCGCCTTCTTGCTGTGCAACCTGAGGCTTTGGGGAATTCGGAATAGGTGACCTCTCATCTTGGGGTGGGCTTACTATTTAGATGCTTTCGGCGGTTATCCGCTCCGCACTTGTCAACCAAGTGTTTACCATGAGCACGATAACTAATACACTAGAGGTGCGTCCTTCCTGGTCCTCTCGTATTAGGAAAGGTTCTCTTAATGCTCTAATGCCCACCCCGGATAGGACCAAACTGTCTCACGACGTTCTGAACCCAGCTCACATACCATGCTATAATGCGCGAACCCAACCCTTGGAACATACTACAGCCCCAGGTAGCGAAGAGCCATCGAGGTGCCAAACCTTCTCAGAATTTTATATATAATAATAATTACTACGTAAGTATATAGTTTATAAATTAAATGAATTTATATAAATAACTGGTTATTTAGCTCGTAAATCTAATAGAGTGGAGTAAAACTTGAGCTTGAACTTAAGTTTTACTTGAATCAAATTTTTAGTGAAGAGATTTCTAGTATGTCGTGATTTTTAAACTAATGAATCACTGGTGGTTTCTTTTTTTTTAACAAATACGATTGTATGATTATGCTTCGAATGATATATGTTATATTAACCGGCCACACTCATTTTCTAGTCAGTACCGCACGGTACCCCCAACTCTCTCATTAGAAAACTCATAACTAGAAAACTTATTAACTCAACTCATAACTTAGAAGCACAATTCATTTTATATTATATGTACTAGGTTAGTATCCCGTGTATTACACGGGTTGAATTAATAAAATAATAAATTATTAGTAATAAAAATTTATAAATTATAAAATCAAGTTTGAAGATAAAATATAATTATAATTGCATATAAATTACTATTTCAAGTAAATAAATAATAGATAAGTTATAGACACATAGATATATATAAATAAATAGATAGTCTAGAAACTCATTATTAAACAAAATATAGTTAGTAATAAACACGAAAGTTACAGTACGACATTTTAATATAATATATGTATAAATTATATATACATATTTGTTCAATAGATAAAACAATTATACTATTTTTAAATCTCTTATCTAAACAGTTTCATTTTAAATATTTGTTTTAACATTTTGTTACAAAGTTTTATTGTTTATAAAAATCTTGTTTATTAAAAAATCAAGTTTTTAATTATTTTGGTTGTTTTAACAAAACTACTTTTAGAAATTCTGTATTTTTATAATTATTTTAAAAAATGACTGATTTAAAATATTTTGTTTCAAAAAGTTCAATGTTTTAAAAAAATATATGAATTTCAATTTTATTAATAAATTTTATTTTTAAAAATATAGTTTGATTTAAAAAAAACTATAAATGAAAGAGAAAAATGTATCAATTGACCAAATTAATTTTTATAAAGAGAGAGAAATTGTTTAAGTGTTTAAATTACTTTAATACCCTTTTGAAGGGAAAATAAAGTAAGAATACTTAAAATAATGATAAGTGTCAAAAAGGTAATTTAAAAAGATGACAAATGGTAAAAAAAAATCTTTTATTAATATTTATAGATTTATAGATATATTTAAAAAATATATTTATAAACTATAACCCAATCGAAAACTTAATCAAATTATGTTTTAAACTAAATTTAATTTCTTTGGTTATTTTATTGACCCGATTACTTAGTTAGAAGCCTTTTTTCAGAAAACAAAATACTTAAATCTCAAGGGGTATGATTCATTATTACTTGTTTAATTATTTAGATGGTCAACTAAGCAACTCAAATATGAGTACATTAAATAAAATATAGATGCCAAAATATTACAATGCGATAAACCAATTTGCTATAAAAAATGCTACGCGATCTTTACGATCTACCAGTTTACTATTACAGTATATCATTGTAATAATATAATTTTGCTATGTTTATTACAAAACATTTGTTTTTGTTCACAAAAATTACTTTATATAGGTTTATTCGTTAAGACCAAGGGATCATTTTTTTCGGCTTGTCCAGTGCACTAAAATCCCCAGGATCGGCTCTGATTGGTGGATTGTAGTGGTGGTGTTTATATGTTTTTGTTTGTGATCATGTTGATAGAGCGATTGAAATTTATCTGAGTTGTTAAAGAGATGTACAGTGAGATTTATTTAGTTATATGTGAGTATGTGTTGGGATTAGTTAGTTTTGTTAGTTATAATTGGTTGGTTAGTTGATAAATTTAGTTGGTAGTTTTAAGTTTAAGTTGTATAACACTAAGGGGCTATTTGGCCATTTATTAACCATGAACAATTAAGATGTTTAAACTATTAGAGCTAGTATATCACTTACCTATCAAAAGCACATGTCTGACCAATTTAGATGAAAGGATTTAATCATTTAGTATTACGATAATGCTTAACATTTGAGAGGCAAATGTCCGAACCATCTAGATATTTGCTCGCCAAACAAACAGTCTGAACCATTAAGTATTAAACCATTCATACATCTGAATCATTAATAGGTTGATTCAGATGATAACAAATAGCCTTAAGATCGTATATATAGATATGGATGGATGCATTTTTAGGCTTATCGGTTCCCCTAAGATTCTGCCAATGTTTATGCATGTACAAGATGGCCATTGTGAACAAATCAATGATTTTGTTAAAAAACAACAAAATTCAAACAATGGTTTGACTATAGAACACCTTAATGAATAACTGCAGTTTTTGCGAGACAGATTTGGGTTTGCTAATTGTGGCTTGTATTTCATTAAAATCTTACTAAAGTGATCATATTTATATTAAGAGTAAATTATACGGATCGTCCCTTATGTTTGCTTAAATTTTACCTTATGTTTCTAGAGTCTAAAAATTACATGTTAATTCTAAGGTTTGAAAAAGCGTAACTCGTTTCATCCTTGGGTCGAACAGCCATTAGTTTATTCCCTTAAGTGACTATTTTGTCATTTTTTTCTTTCTCACTTTCTCTCAAGTCACCCACACAACCCATCTCAACCACCACCACCAATCCACCACCACCAATCCACCACCACCCTTTTCACGACCACCACCACCATTCCTCGTTGTCGTCACCACACAACCCCATTTCTACAACCACACCACACACTCCATCTCCACAACCACACCACACGCTCCATCTCCACAATCGCCGGTCCAAACTGCAAACTGTCACACACACAAACACACACCCTCAAACTACAGACTATCACTCAAAAAAAGTCCTACAAATACCCATATAAACAACTCGATATCTATATCCATCTGATATGGCATATCAGACATTTTCTGGCGACAACAGTGGTCTGATCAGCATCTCTGTTGGCAAAACCAAGAGGACCTCCACCTGTAGGAGAATCTTTACCTGCCGAAGAATCTCCTACAAGATGTGCACATCATTTTAGAAAACTTTCCACCAAAAAGACAACCACAACGATCCTCCGTTGCCGGAAAATGATTCAGATGTTACCATCGTCAGAACCAAAGTACAATCGGAGATGGGGTGTGTGGCGGCGGCAACGAGGAGTGGTGGTGGACGTCATGACAAGGGTGGTGATGGTGTCATGATGATGGTGGTGAATAAGATGTGGTTGTGTAGGTGACCTGAAAAGAAAGTGAGAAAAAATAAGTGTAAAATAGTCAATTTACAATTACTTAATGAAATAAACTAACGGTCGTTTGACCCATGGATGAAAGACCTTAGGACTAACATGTAATTTTTTAATCGCTGGGATGAAATGTAAAATTTAAGTAAACCTTAAGGACGATCCGTGCAATCACTCATATAGATAAAAGTCTTTACCCCGAACATTCAATTACATTTGGTTAGCTTATCACACTTTCTAAATCTTGCATTGTTAATCTCACTTTGGAAATACTTTTTCTATTTGTTCCTATATTGTGTAATGGGACAAATGCGTTCCTCTATTTTTTTAACACTTCTTGCACATGCAGTGACTAAGGTTCTAGTACTAATGTTCCATTTTACATTTTCCAATGTCAAAACCCCCTTGTAATGTTGTTGTTAATGGTCGTACACGGCTTGATAGACTTGAGTAGACCAGGCATTTTCGACCCAAGTGAATACATTTAGGTGTTTATATAGTAATAATAAAATAATGTGTTAGATTGAGTTAAGTATATTTCTATAATGGTCAAGTTGGGTATCTCTAAAACTAAAAAAAGTGATTAACAGGTCAAGATGGTTCATAAAAAACAAGAACAGGTGAGGATAGGTTGATTAGTTTTGCTCATAACTCATTTTTCTCCAACTCATTTTTTCTTCAAAATTCACACATAGTCTCACATCTAAGAGATAGCAATAAACATATTGGATATATGAACTGATCAGGATTGTTTTACGGATTATATAAGATGAACGGATTGGCAAACGGGCGTCGTAAACTGGAGCTCCATGATGGGGTAAAAGATCACAATATACCTGCACAACTCACGTCAACCATCACCATACATCTTATCATTTTTTATTTATATTTTATAAATATTGCTTAAATTTTAATTTTAAATGTGTTTGTCTAGCGTATCTTAAGGTAGGGCTTATCGAGCCGAGCTGAACCGAGCGGACCTTTGCTCGTGCTTGGCTCATTTTCAAACCGAAACGAGCCGATCAGCTCATTTACAACCGAGCAGAAAACTGAACAAACATTTTTCGAGCGTTAAAATTTAGAGCGAGACAAACACATTTAATACCGAGTGGCGAACAATTTCTACAACCCAACTATTTGTGTGTCATACGATTTATACTTTAGCAAATAAGGTTTAATGACTAAAATTCAGCCATATTTCATTACATAATATTTTTATAGTTGACAATACGTTGTGGCTGACGATGAAGTAAAGCTGTTTCCGATAAGACGAAGAACATATTACAGATAATGATGACGATTAGAGTAGGAGATGATCGAAAAAATATCTCTTTAAAGGCTTAAGATTTCACTTTTATGTTTAATGTAGAATTTTTTTAGGTTGATTGTTTAATTATGCGTAAATATAATTATATATTTGTATAAAATGGATCAAATCTACTAAAGTGCTACGTATAAACTATACATACATATTAATTCGATCCGAACTGAACCTGGCGGACGAGGTTGATAGAGCCAATGAAATTTATTTGAGTTGTTGAAGAGATGTACACTAAGATTTATTTAGTTATATGTGAGTATGTGTTGGGATTAGTTAGTTTTGATAATTATAATTGGTTGGTTGGTTGATAAATTTACTATTACAGTACGTCATTGTAATAATATGATTTTGTTATGTTTATTGCAAAACGTTTGTTTTCAATCAAAAAATTAGTTTATATAATTTTATTTGTTAGGGCCAAGGGATCTTTTTTTCGGCTTACCCGGGTACTAAAATCCTCATGACCGGCCTTGTTATTGGATTGTAGTGGTGATGTTTGTATGTTTTTGTTTGTGATCATGTTGATAGAGCCAATGAAATTTATTCGAGCTGTTGAAGAGATGTACACTGAGATTTATTTAGTTATATGTGAGTATGTGTTGGTATTAGTTAGTTTTGTTAGTTATAATCGGTTGGTCGGTGATAAATTTAGTTTGTAGTTTTAAGTTTGAGTTGTATAACACTAAGGTTGTATATATAAACTAGGTAGTCCCCGTGTAATACAAGGATTTAACAAATTAAATACTAAATAATTATTAATAAAAATTTATGCATTATAAAATCATGCTTGAAGAAAAAATATTTTTATAAGTACGTATAAATAGCTACTATAAAATATTATGATTTTTAAATATATTGTTTTAAGAAAAATGATTTTTTTAAAAATTTTGTTATATTCTGTATTTTATAAAATTTTTATTTTTAAAAACATGTGTTTTTATAAAAAAATATATTCTTAATTTATAAATATATAGTTTTTAATTTGAAAATGACATGAGTAATATTATTAGTATTCAATATTATTATTAATAATATAGAGAAATGAGAAAGCAAGTATAATGAAGTTTACAATTGTTTTACGCTTCTTTTAACTTTTTTATAGATAGATAGACATGTTAAACACTCATTAAATAAACAAATAAAATTTTAATATAAAATAAACATGAATAGTTACAGTATAATACTTTAACGTAAAATATAACTAAAATTACATATTTGTAATAGTTCAAGAAATAAAACAATTATACCACTTTTTAACTATCTTATGTAAATAGTTTCATTTTTAAACATTCGTTTATTTTTATATAAATCTTGTTTTTTTAAAAATAATTTGTAATTATTTTGGTGTTTCAATATTATGTTTAAACCCAAACAATTAAAAATATTTTGTTTAAAGAATATTTAATGTTTAGAAAAATTCATATTATATAAACCTCTAGTTTTTTTTATTTAGATTTTAATTAAAAGATATTATTTTTAATTTTTTCATAAAATCTATTATAAAAAAAGATAGTTTGTCTTTAAAAAATATATAAGAGAGAGAAATATAACAAATAATAAAATTTATTCTTAACAAGATAGAGAAATTGTATGACTATTTAAATTATTATAATACTTTTTAAGGGAAAATTATATGTGGATATCTAAAAAAAACAAGTGGCAAAACATGAGGTAAAAGAATGACAACTAACAAAAGAAATATTGTGTTATTAGATGTTATAGATTATATATATGAATGGATAATTTTAGGGTTATTGGTTCCAAAAATTTTCAAGTTCAATAAACCAACACTTTTTTTATGTCAATGTTTATGCATGAATAAGACGGCCATTCGAACAAATCAATGATTTTGTTAAAAAAAACAATAAAATTCAAACAATGGTACAATTTAATGAATAACTGTAGTTTTGCAAGGGCACATTTGGGTTTAGTTAATTGTGGCATGGACTTCACTAAAACCTAACTAAAAGTGATCGTATTTATATTGATCTATTTTTTCCGAACATTCAATTACATTTGTTAGCTTATCAAACTTCTATATCAAGCATTGTTAGTCTCACTTTGGATGTTCATGTTCTTATGCTTACTTCAATACAGGTTTTTTGTTTGTTCCTGGATTGTGTAATGAGAATATGGATTGGTTTATTTTTCTAACACTTATTGCACATGCAGTGACTATTGCACATGCAGTGACTATTGCACATGCAGTGACTGAGAGGCCACCGGTAGTTATCGGTGAATTGCTTAAAGGTTTATGCATTTGGTTTCAATAAACGATTCTAGTCCTAATGTATCATTTTTCCTTTTCCAATGTCAAATATTATTTGTAATGTTGTTGTTAATGGTCGTACTCAGCTTAATAGACTTGGGCATTTACTGCTTTATAAACTGAAAAATTATATTATGTTTTCTCATTCATATTGTTATCAAATTGGACACTGATGTGATTTTGTTCCAAAGCTGGGAAAAATCATGTTCATTTTCTTGAGTCATAAAGAAACATCTAAATTTGAATCTCCTCAATTTATATTTGGGGACCTTGTGAAACTTCTATCTATAATGGACAAAATATCTTCTCACGTACTATTGTAGATGTGTTTAGTCAAACCACTTGGACTTGTCTATTGACTACTAAAAGCAATGATTTCCTGTTGAGATGAATGAAACTCAGTTTGGAACAAAAGTCAAATGTGCAAGATTGATAATGCTACGAACTTAGTATTATCTTTTGAACATGAAGATCATCAAATTGTATTAAGGTGTAACCACCAATTACAATATACAACCCATATTTATGTTAGTTGAAGTACTAACTAACTAATTCATATTTCACTTCTAGTCCCTACACTATGAACTATACATTCTAATCACAAAATACAAAATACTAAACAATACAATGAATTAACTAACATTCACCTCCTTAATTCTGCATTGTTCCAACTCCTAACTTCAACTTCATTTCTGCAAACTTGATCCTTGACAAAGCTTTAGTCAACACATCTGCCTTTTGTTCTTCTCCACTTATATGCTTTATCACCACTAGATTCTTTTCAACACATGCCCTAATATAGTGATACCTCACATCTATGTGTTTAGAACTACTATGGAATACAGGATTCTTCATCAATTGAATAGCTGATTGTTGTCTACATACAACAAAATAGGACCCATCTCTTGATCTGTCAACTCCTAGCAAGCCTTTAAGCCACACAGCTGCTGAGCTGCGGTTGTAGCTGCCATGAACTCTGCCTCACAGGAAGACAGAGCCACTGTGGCCTGCTTCTGACTTACCCAACTCACTGGACCACCACACCAAAAAGAACACCATCCCAGTAGTACTCCTTCCATCAGACTTAGTAGGAGCATGTGAACTATCACTGTAACCAATCAGTTCTCAGCAGCCCCATACTCATACCATATTCCATCTTCCACAGTCCCCTTCAAATATCTAAGAATAGTCTTGACAACTTGCCAATGTGATGCCTAGGATCTGCCATAAACCTACTAGCAATCCCAACTGAATAACACAAATCAGGTCTAGTCTGAGTAATATACCTCAAACAACCTACAATCCTTCTATACTGAGTCACATTCACAGACTCACCATCTTCATCTTTGCTCAACTTTACCCTGGATTCATAGGAATCTTTGTGGAGTTACACTCCCACATCTTTTGATCTTCAAGAATCTTCTTAGCTACCCAGATTGAGTTAAGAAAATCCCTTTTACTGTCTGCTTAACTTCTATCCCCAGATAATAGTTGAGCAAACCCAAATCAGTCATCTCAAAACAAGACATCATCATAGACTTAAACTCTTTAACCACACCATCATTAGAACCTGTAGCTATGATATCATCCACATAAACACCAATTATCAAAATTCCCCTTTCTGTGTTTCTTTTATACACTGCATGCTCTCTTGGCATCTTTCAAACCCAAACTTAATCAATGTATTATGCAGTTTTTCATTCCAAGCTCTAGGTGCCTGTTTCAGTCCATACAGAGCTTTTAAGAGCTTGTAGACCTTCTTTCACTTCTAGTTGTATGAACCTCAGGCTGAATCACATACACCTCTTCTTTCAATTCCCCATTAAGGAATGCTGTCTTTACATCAAGATGATGTACTTTCACCTATTCACTGCTGACATAGCCAATATCAGCCTGACAGTTTCCAACCTGGCCATAGGGGCAAAAACTTCTTCATAATCAACACCATACTGTTGTACATACCCCTTCACTACCAGCCTAGCCTTATGCCTAGTCACCTTACCCTCAGCATCCTTTTTGAGCTTGAACAACCACTTCAGGTCTATAGGTTTCACACCTTTAGGACAGTCAACCAACTTCCAGGTGCCATTTTTCTCAATGCTTTCAATTTCACTCTTCATGGCTTTCATCCACTCTGGATTTCCTTTGGCTTGTTCATATCTCACAGGCTCTTCCAGGAGTAACATCATCTCTGACTCATCAAAGGTTGGAGGTTTAAAAGGTTTAAAAGGTACTCTCTCCAAGATATCAGTTCTGTTAAACACATCATCCAGAGAAGTAAACCCTTTAGGTGGGGTATCATCATATGTTGATCTAGGTACATGATCATCATTTGATGTGAAATCCCTTTCATCACCTCCTGAGCCTTGCTCTAACCCATAGGACTGATCAGGTTCATTCCAACTATCTTCATCAAAAGGAGAATGCACAGCATCATGACTGGACTAAGTTTGTTCAAGGCTGGCTTCACTAGTGGTACCACCACTTTGTTCTGGAACACCTACTTCTCCACCAAAGCTAGCATAGCTTTGGTTGGATTGAGCCACATTGGTTGTGTCCCACTTCCAAGGTTCACTTTCTTCAAAATGCACATCCCTGCTGACTACTATTCTCTTAGTCACAGGATTGTACATCCTGTAGCCTTTGTACCAGGCTCCAACCCCAGATGCACCATTGATATGCTCCTATCATCCAGCTTTCTCAGTTGATTACTGACCCTCACATGAGCCATACATCCAAACACCCTCAAGTGTTTTACCTTAGGTTTCTTATCAAACAAACTTTCATAGGGGGTCATGTTGGTCAATGCATTGGTTGGACTTCTATTTAGCAGAAAGACTGAATGTCTTACTGCTTCTGCCCATAACCACAAAGGCATATTCATAGCTTTAAGTATTAACCTAACCATACCCATTATTGTTTGATTTCTCCTCTCCACAACCCCATTCTGTTGTGGAGAGTAAGGTGCAGTTAGGTACCTCTTGTCCCATCTAGGCTGCACAGTTGCTCAAACCTTTTGGATGTGAACTCCCCTCCCCTGTCTGTTCTTAGTGCTTTCAGCTTGAAGTTTGTCTCCACCTGAGTCTGAGACAAGAAGTTTTGAAAAGCTTCAGGGGCCTCATCCTTTGACTTCAAGAAATACACCCACATGTATCTGGAGTAGTCATCTACCAGAAGCATGAAGTATCTGTTCCCAACAGGGGTAGGTGGATCCAGGGGACCACACAAGTCTGCATGAACCAGTTCCAAAGGCTTGTTTGCCCTGTATGTACTTGTTGTAGGATAGGGGTGTCTTCTTTGTTTCCCTACTAGGCAGCTTTCACATAGTTGGGACTTGTGATCAATTCTAGGCAGTCCTCTTGCCATGTTGAATTTGGACATGTTCTGAATTGAGTTGAAGTTCAAGTGACCCAATCTTGCATGCCATATCCAGGCCACATCTTTCATTTCTCCCAACAGGCACTTAGGGAGGGTTACATCCATGCTGATCTTATAGAGCTTGTTTTCTCCCTTCTTGACCTTCAGGAGGGTTCTTCCAGTCTTCTCAAATACCCACAGATATCCATCTTGCATCAGGATCTTGCAGCCAACTTCATCTAATTGGCCTAGGCTCAATATGTTGCTCATGAGAGCAGGGATATAGTACATGTTGGTGACTACTCTGTGGTCACCATTCTTGCACTGAAACCAAACTGATCCCCTACCTTTTATGACAACAACAGAGCCGTCTCCAAACTTCACTTTCCCAGTAATTGTTTCATCCAGGTCAGTGAAGTGAGATTTGACACCTGTCATATGGTTACTTGCACCATTGTCTAAGTACCAGGTGCTGGCATCTGATTCTTTGGTCATCTCGTTCGGGTAGACACTGTTTTCTTCAAGCAGACCCAGGTCTTGCATCATCCTGACCATCAACAGAGTGGGTTCTTGATCTTCTTGGGTCTGGGTCAAATGGACTTCATCATTCCTTGTCTTTGGGGCCCTGCACTCACTTGAGAAGTGCCCCAGACGATCACAATTGAAGCATCTCATGCTTCTCTTGTCTTTCTTGGGAGGAGCCCCTTTGTCCCCACCTTCGAGCGGGGCTTCAGATTCCTACCCTTCCCAGTTCTTCCACGGCCTCTGTTTCTATCCCTTGACTCCCCAGAACTTGACTGCTTGTGGCTGTCACTCTTGGATTCACACTTAATCCTTTCTTTCCATTCAGCCCTGGTCAGGAGTAATTGACCAGAGGAGTTCCTTCCTTGGGAAGGTGGCTTGATCCTCTCCTCATACGCCTTCAATCTTCCCACCAGTTCCTCGAAAGACATTGTGTCAAGATTGAGAACTGCTCAATGGCAGCCACAATCGGGAGGAGTCTCTCCGGAGCAGCCTTCAAGAATTTCCTCACTTGTTTGGAGGCTGCGATTGTGGTTCCCAGAGCTCGATATCTTGACACTAGTTCTCCCATTTTCCCTGCGAAATCATCAATTGATTCATTCTCGGACATCGTCAGCATCTCAAACTCGTGATCCAGCGTTTGGATTCTAGCTTGTTTACCCGTTTTCTCCGATGAAACCTCTTTTCAGGGCTCCCCAAATGTCTTTCGCGCTTTTGAATGCAGCAACCTGCATTAGTACATCCTCGGGCAATGCCTGGAAGATGAATGCTCTGGCCTTCTTGCCGAGCTTCACGTCGACTGCCGCGGTCGTCGGAGGTTCAATGGCATCCCAGAGTCCCTGGGCATCATGAACGCTTCCATTTTGATTGCCCATGAGGTGTACGTGGTGGGCGTTAAGATCGGAATCTTGAACGAAATTGAGTCGTTCAGGTCTCTCAGGGCTACTTGCCGATTGCTGTCCGCCATGGGATCGAGTCACAGGTCTTCGATTGAGGCCAAATTTCCGTCAATTGATCGCGTGTGGGCTCAATTTCAATCCGTTACGATTGCAGTTGCCGACGGATCGGGAATGCGATCGGGAAAATTCTTGGTAGGAAATCGCCGATTGGATCGAGAGCCATTGAAGCTCTAATACCAAATATTATCTTTTGAACATGAAGATCATCAAATTGTATTAAGGTGTTAACCACCAATTACAGTATACAACCCATATTTATGTTAGTTAGAAGTACTAACTAACTAATTCACATTTTACACTTCTAGTCCCTACACTATGAACTAATACATTCTAATCACAAAATACAAAATACTAAACAATACAATGAATTAACTAACACTTAGAACAAAAAACTTCTACACTAGCCCCAGTTCTGTGAAAATTTACTATCACGACGGGGTGGTGGAAAGAAACCCTAAACATCTTTTACAAACTTCATGTTTTTTACTTAGTAGAGACTGTTTTAAATACACATCTTAACAATATTTTTCCTACTAAACTTCTCGGTTGGACGAGTATTCTTCATGAAGTCTTTGGCAAACAATTTTCTATTTTACGTATAAGTTTGATTTTCTATGTTATGCTTCTAATTCTAAAGTAGGACAGTTTCAAGCAAGAGCTCTTCTTAAATACACATCTTTACAATCCGAACTACATATTCCTCCTGTTACCCATTGCTCATCATCATCATGGTCTCGTGTTGTACCATGGTATTCGAATCATGTTTGCCTACTATGTCTCTAACTTTTTCTTAAATTGTTGTTCCCATACTATCACCAACGTTTATTCTACTACTACTCACGACACAATAAGTATCATTGATTTTTGCATGCAGAATCAACAAATTCTAAGGAATGTTGCTACGATATAAGAACCTGGTTGTTATAATGGATCATCCTAAAGGTAAGAAGACTATCAATGTAAATGGGTATGCAAGGTCAAGTATAATGTTGATGTATCATTAGAAGATGTAAAGTGAGATTAGTTGTTTGTGGTCATGCTTAAAGGTCCCGAATTGTTTCGAAGTGCTTCACCTGCAAATGATACACGTTGAGTACTTCAATTTATGGTGAAGTAGTTTAGGTTGAATTAGTTTGGTGAATTATAAAATAGGTAATTAGTCTCATTAACAGCTAGCCCAATGCATTGATGCGATTGAAAACGATTATCATGAAAGTTTATTTATATGTTGTTATGAGTTCTGGTTGTGTTATGCAGCAGTAGAAACTAGTTGCTTTGCTTTCTAAGTCTTTTAATGTGAAATCTAATGTTGTATGATGAATGATCAATGATGCGATTTTCATGGCTAGTTAATTGTTGAAATATACATATTATTTCAATTCAATGACAATTTTAAAATTCATATTAATTTCTCGGGTTTATTTTTATGTTTATTTTATATCGTTTGGATGAGTTGGATGGGCTTAATTATTGGACTAAATAGCTGTGTTGAATGCAAGAGAAGCTGTTATATAGGTTGTTGTTGGCGTATTCATCTTGTTGTGGGTCTAACATGTAATAAGAGAGAATCACAAGTAGCTCTTCTTCTCATCTACGATTCAACCCCTAATCAAAATCAACCCCTGATCAAAATCAGACATAAGAACTTTCTTCACTAGAGATGTTCAACACTCCTCTTTCTTATAGCTCATCATTCAAACAGTTCTATATTGCTCATCATGATCATCAGCTCATCTTCCTCTTTTAGTTTTCTTTAGGGTTCGTCACGTTGACAATCATGGGTGTTCTTGAGTGATTTTTAGATCTTGTTCATCAGCTCATCGTATGAATAATCTGATTCTTAGACTTTGTCTTTTTTCTTCTGTTTCATAGTCTTAACAAAACTCCATTTTAGATTGTATTCGGTTCTGGTTGAATATTTTTGTGTTTTGGTTTAACCACTATGATATGAGCTTCTTGACATTAATTCACTCTGGTTTTCCATCTTGTGTGTCTAAATGAGAGCATTCCCATCACTGTATGCATCATCTTAAACTTCAACATTAAGGTGATGAAAACATACTTGATACATGTGATATTTACTTCTGTTTATGGGTTAGAAAATAAATTTAACGTTTCCCTTTTTTAGTGGGGATAATGTACTTCCTCCAAGCATTAATTTCTTTATATGGACTATTTCACTTACCGTCTAATTAAATAGTATTTTGGTTTAGTTTTAAGAGATGACAAGACAATGGGCCAGGTTGCGGGTCACTCTTAGAAGCGGGTCGGGCCCGGTCGACCCACCATGTCAGAAGAAAATGCAACCTTTTGAATTTGTCATCCTTTAATTTATTTAAACTTTAAGGACGATTGGTAAAATTGTTAGTTATTTGCATTTATTGAAATTATGTAACTTTAATTTTTCTTGATGCAGCTCTTTAGAATTATTAAATGCAGTTCTTAAAATTTATTGGTGGTTTAGTTATTCATTAAAATTTGAAAAAAAGAAAGAAAATAACCACTAGTTTGGAATACTGAGAGCTGATATGAGATGAGTGGCGTGTTACATAGATAAGTCTAAGGGGTTGTTTGACAATAAAACGTTTCAACCATTAAGTGTTGAGCAATTAAGTGTTGAACTATTAAGTGTTGAACTATTAAGTGTTAAACTATTAAGAGGTCTGAACTATTAAAAGCTAGTATATCATTTAACTATTCAAAAGCAAATGTCTAACCAATTCAGATAATATGTATTAACCATTCACATTAGACCTCTTAAAAATTCAGCATCAGTATAATGTTTAACCATTCAGAGGTAAATGTCTTAACCAAGTAGATATATGCTCGTGAAACAAACAGTCTGAACCATTAAATGCTAAATTATTCAGACATCTGAACCATTAAAAAACTGATTAAGAGACTGGCAAATATCCTCTAAGTGAATGTGTTGCACTCATCTCTTTGAGCCCACTCACACATGAGCTACTAGCTCACTCGTAGGCAGTGGCGGAGCTTACACATATCCGTAGGAGGGCGGGGGCAAAATTAAATTATTTTTCGTCTGTATTGTTAAATTTTAGTCCGGTAATGTAAATTTTTGGTCGGGTATGTAAATCCTCCGCCACTGCATAGGAGTAGTGTTTCTTGTGCCTGTGAGCATGTATGCACTCATACAATAAGCAATAGATGAATTTAAATTGCGTTTTCGCTGTTAAAAAAACACATGTGGATTTATTTCCTATGAAAAAAACTAAGTGCATGCTTACTGATACAATTTTAGAATTAGGGGTTGTTTGATTGTGCTGACCCAGTATGAGTTGACTGAGTCAGAAGCTGACCCAGTCAGAAGATCTGACTGAGTCATACATCTGACTGAAACTTGAGTGTTTGATTATGTATCTGACAGACTCTGCTGACTGAAACTTGGGTGTTTGATTATGTATCTGGCTGACTCTGCTGACTGAAACTTGCCTTTGTATTTTAACTTGTGTTGTGTAATCAATAGAAATTAACGAACTTTCAAAAGAACATAATAGCTTAAAATTCAAAATGTCATACAAAATACAAGTTAAACATAAATCAACTTAAACATAAATTACACATCATCCGAATAAAACCACCGAATTTCAAACATATTACAAGAGTTGCATACAAATCAACTTGAAGCATTTGAAAGTAGTTGATTAGCAATTTGGTCTCGCAAAGCAGCCATATATTCAACGCCTTCTGAACCCCACTCCATGCCTTGTGTGTTTTCACCATCGTTTCCTCCACCTTCACCATCAGGAGTAAACATAGTGTTTTGTTCAAAGTTTGTAAATAATTCGTCTTGAATATTGTATTTCCTATAAAGTTATGGACTGCAAAACAAGCAATGACTACGTCTCTTTGCACTCGAAAATGATAAGGAGCCATTTGTTTTAAGATTGGGAATCTGCCTTCAATACACCATAATCATGCTCAATAACATTTCTAAGGCATGCATGAGCATGATTGAATCTTTATTCTTTAGTTAACGCCCTTCACCGTCGAAAATCTGCTATCCAATACCTTGTATTACGGTACGGAGTCATAAATCCACTAGTGTTGGTTATAGGATCATAAATATTCCCTTTGCCTCCGCTTCCCATTCTTCATCGCTCATATTGAAAGTGTTGGTTATAGGATCATAAATATTCCTTGTTTTGTTTTTCAGTTTCACCCAAGCCCCGTACTTTGATCTCAAGTAGTCATATCAATTCTTCATTTGTTTATGTTCAACAATGAAATTATGCTCATTTTTCAGCTTTTCCGCAACAACTTTCCATGAGGATCCTTAAGGCTACTACCTTCTCGACCATTGATTGTTACCTCATGTATACACGCTTCGAGAAAAGTTTTGTCAACACATTCTAACTTCCAAATAACTCTACTTTTTTTCTGCTATGTCTATATACAAGTAATCAAGAAGTAATATCAAAATCGATTTCAAGAACCCATATAAGCAATACCATATGAAATCAATAAATCATTTAACCAATATCATACCGAACCAAACCAACTTCTTACCCAATCATGAAGAACTAATACACACATCTAAACATTATCAATTTACCAACTAATCATAAGATCAAGAACCCATATATCAAATTACCAACTAATCATAAGATCAAGAACCAATCATGAAGAACTTCTTACCCAATCATGAAGAACTAATACACACATCTAAACATTATCAATTTACCAACTAATCATAAGATCAAGAACCCATATATCAAATTACCAACTAATCATAAGATTAAAAACTAGAAATTGAGCAAATTACCAACTAATCATAATATCAAGAACTAGAAATTGAGCAAACGTAATGTAAAATCCTGTATTTTTACGTTAATTAAACGTTAACATCGTTAATCCTTGTATGGACCATGGTGCCTAATATGGAACTTATGGATTGCTTTTGCATATAGCTTTAATTTGTCTCTTAATCTTTTAAGATTATAATGATTATTATTATATAAATAATAATAATAATAGTAATAATATTATAATAACATTAATAATAATATATTATAATATTGAAGTTAATAATAATAATAATAATAGTAATGATAATAACTTATAAACAAATTATTAACTTAAAAATGTTTAAAACCTAAATTAGTAAGTTAAGGGGTTGTTTTGTCACTTTATAAACTTTAAAAGAAAGTTTTTACATAAAATGATAACAACTCAAATCTTAAGGGGGCCAATGTGTAAGTTTTAAAATTACAACCCAAACCCCCCGCCCATCCTGTTTTTCCGGCCGAGAGTCCAGCCACTCTCCGGCCGACTCCGGCAAACTTAAAAACCCTAAAAACACATCGGATTTCCACCCAAAACCGTTTCCAATCGCTTCGTGAGGAGGTTTCGACCCGTTAGGTGTACAATAATCGAGTTAAGGCGACGGTTACGGGCTTGAAACACCCGATTGAACAATGCCTTAAATCGCATAACCGTTCGACAATGAAGGCACCTTAATAATCAAATTAATCAAGAATAAACAATCATTTAACTATCTTTAATCAATTACAATTTACAATTTCACCTGAAACACACACAATCATCTCCTTTGATTTGTTCATTAACCGCAACCTGCAACTTTTACAAAACTAACCTTATGAGCTATTTTAATCCAAATTGGTTGAGGGGAAATCATCTTTAGCACTTGAAGAAGCTCCCCACGAAGCTAATTTGGCTATATCGTTCATTTAAACACCCATTGAACCCCACGTGGTCGCGGCTGTTCATCGCATCGTGAACTCGGATTCGAGCAAGTTATCAGGTAATCAAACACACCTAGGCACTCGTTTTTACTTAGGGAATGAAAGCCCTAAGCTTAATTTCTTTAACATACACGAATCGAGGGGTAATTGGATTCAAGTTGTATCTAGGGTTCTTGAGAATGGAGGAAACTCTTTTATTTGGATTTATAAAACATCAAAACAACTTTAACCACGGTTGCGGCTCTGGTCTATTGGTTATGTCACTTGCCTCCTAAACATGAGGTCCCGGGTTCGAACCCGGGCAACCTCATGTATTTTTTTTAAAAGGTTTTTAGCCCTAAATAAAATTCTAAAATATTCTTAATAAATATAAAAATGGATTTTGTAAACTTTAAATACTTTTAAAAGCATCAAATCATTTTTCTGTATTTAAACAATTAACTTTTTTAACAAAGGTTAATTTTGGTTATTTTTTATGAATTTTAAATAGTAATTAGTAAATTATTATTTTAAACGTTGCTTTTAAATTATTGTTTGAAGCGTGTTAATTTTATTGAGTTATAAAACTTTATTTTAACTTTATATCTAAATTCTTCAAATTATTATAAATATTTTCTCCTTCATATCTTTATGTAAAATATAAATATATTTCTTTTCAGTTATTCCAAGAAAATATATTCGGTTTTCATTTGTTAAAAATAATTGACAAAACCCCAAAAATCAAATTGAACTTTAGTTCACGTTAAAGCATTTATCATATTATCAAACTTAAACCTTGTAAATATATTTATATTCTTAGGTTCATTGTGAAGGCTTTGCATTGGAGCGTTATTTTATATTTTTTTCTTATTAATCGTCAAACTATACGTATTTGATCAAGTGAGTATTTCTATACCCCTTTTATATTTTTACACTTTTGGGGTGAAACATGTTACATTATGAACTTTGCACTTGTAAACACGTTTGACTCTTGTAAACTTATGGCTTTTCACTTGTATGTTGTGGTTAGTTGAACTTTGTAGCTACCATGTAATGTCGAATATATGTACAATCATTAACTATTGCTAGCCTAGCGAAGTCATAGATCTATGAGCCAGACAAGCCTGCTTGGTTGATCCAAGTACACTTAGCTAATCATATATACTTTTAAACGTTTGAGACTTGTAAAACTTTGTCGAGGTTTGATTGTGCATTCTGTCTTACATCCCTAGTCACTTTGTTCTCTAACCTACAACATGAATTGCCATCTTTTATATACTTATGTATCGAAAACTATTTTTAACATGTTTCAAGAAATACTCAAGCTTGATCGCCACTTTTGAAGTTGTTCACACCTAGGAATGGACCTAGTTAATAAACGAATAAGCTTGTTATGTTTTCTTTATTTAAGACTTATGTTTGTAATATTACATTTGAAACTTATGAATAATATTATTGGATTTAATAATAGCGTTATGTGGCTGTCAACGATCTTAACTCTCACTCCTCGACATTTCCGCCGTCAAGGTTGGGGTGTGACACGTAACAACAAAGATGAAGTAGTAGGTATTTTACCTCGGCGGCAGGGGGCGGACGGCGGCAAGGGAAGGCCGGCAGGGAAAGCGGCGACGGTGGCGCAGGGGCGGCGGGCGGGCGGGGGAAGGCGACGACGATGGCGCAAAGGCAGCGGGCGGGCGGGAGGGGGGGGAGGCGGCAGGGGAAGGCGGTGACGGTGGCGTAGGGGCGGGGGGCGGGCGGGGGGGGGGGGGGGGGGAGGATGGAGGCGGTCGACGTCGGCTGGGGGCGGGGGAAGCCCGCGACAGAGGCGCAGGGCCGGCGGGCGGAAGGGGGGAGGATGGAGGCGGTCGACGGCGACTGGTGGCAGGGGAAGCCCGCGACGGAGGCGGAGGGCGGCGGCCGGGCGGGGGGGAGGATGGAGGCGGTCGAACAAGGAGAAAGGGGGGAAGAGTTTGTTAGGGCTTGATTTTGGGGTCAAACCTTTGGTCAGACAATGAGAAAATAAAGACTCGGTCAGCCGATCCTTCCGGGTCAGACCAGCCAGTCAGACGAATCAAACACACTGACTGGCTCAGTAGTCAGAACCTTGGTCAGACGAATCAAACACCCCCTTAATCATTATATCAAACATCTCAAATCATTTCCATTCCACTCTATTGTTACGAAATATAATCAAATATTTTGTTTTCACTAGTCTTTTTTTAGTCTGAAATTTTTCACAAAACTTGTTTTAAAACATAGTTGTAAAACTAATATAGAGTTAAATGCGTTTTACGTCCCTGAGGTTTCTTAAAAATTGTTATTTGAATCCAAAAGTTTAAAGTGTTGTCATTTGCATTCAAATGTTTCACTAAAATTGTCATTTGAATCCATTTGGCTACTCCTAACTAACACGGGTAATTTTTTTCGTTAAGTTTCCAACATGAGAGTTATTTTTATTAAAAAAATTACAAAATAAAAAAACTAACTCATGTGAGGGTTTTTATATGTTAGGCTCTTTTGATAATTATAGTTGTGATTTAATTTTATAATTGTATTTTATTATTTTATCTTGTTAATGTATTTTGGTTTCGTAATCATATCACTTTTGCTCGTTTCATTAATTAAATATAGTTTTATTTACTTTAAAGCTTAATTATGATTATGATGATTGATGTTTTATGATTATTATTAATGGGCAATTAATATTATTCTATAAATTATTTTTATACTTTATGATAATTTGTAATTTATGGTTATAATTTAAATAATTTATATTATATGACTTGTTTGTCTATTTATATATAATTTTATTTTGTATGTTTTATAAAGTTAGAAATGAATCATTTTTAGTTAGTTATAACTATATTTTAGACATCATATTATATAAAATAAAATACAAGTATAACTAACTAAAAATGATACATTTCTAACTTTATAAACCATACAAAACAATATATATATACACACACACACACACACATATATATATATAAAACAAGCCATATATTATAAATTATTTGAACTATAACCATAAAAGACAAGTTATCATAAAAGTATAAAAATAATTTATAGAGTAATATTAACTGTCATGAATAATAATCATTAAACATCAATCATTGTTAAGTTTTAAAGTAAAGAAATCTATGTTTAATTAATGAAACAGACAAAAGTGACACGATTACTAAACCAACATACATTAACAAGAAAAAATAATAAAGTATAATTGTAAAGTCAAATCATAATTATAATTATCAAAAAATGCTAAACATATAAAAATCCTCACGTGAGTTGGTTTTTTATTTTGTAATTTTTTTAATTAAAATAACTCTAATGTTGAAAATTTAATGGAAAAAATTAACCGTGTTAGTTAGAAGTAGTCAAATAGATTCAAATGATAATTTAATGAAACTTATGAATGTAAATGACAACACTTTAAACCTTTGAATTCAAATGATATTTTCTATAAAAACTCAGGGACGTAAAACCGCATTAACTCACTAATATAACAAGGGATATATTACCATAAATTAACACTAAAAGAAATATTGGAAAAATAATTATTATGTTATATATATTAGAAAATCGTGTCCTATACATCAAATTAAGCTCTAAAGATATTCTTTTCTTGGAAGAAAAAATCCAAATGGGTCCAAGAGAAGCTGTGTCATCTTAAGTCCCTTTTGTTAGTTAATAATCACATCTAATTTACAAATGATAATTTTATGATTATATAAAGATGTACATTATGGGATAAATTTTAGACACATAAATATAGAAAAGACTCATCATTGTTAAGTTTTTTTCTTTAAGACAACCAGATTATTAAAAGTATTCCCTGCCCGTTTAATTATTTTCCTTTTGGTAGAATGAATTAAATTGTAAAGTGTATATCTATTTTTTAACACTTGTTATCTTACCGTATTTAATAAAAATCAAATCATATACTCATTTTGATGGACTAAAAGTTATTCAGCAATGTAAAGGTGGGGAAAGGAGTGTTGGAATTTGAACCCGACTTTCAAACTGGTTTGATTGAAGCCGAACCTAAATCAAACCGTGTGGTTGAAATCAGTATATAGTTGTACACTTCAAAACTAACTTCAAACGACCAATCTAGAACTAATTCGTTGAAACGATTAGAATGTGTTATCCCTGTAACTCATTTAGTCTTTTACTATTTCACAAAAACTTGATTTCAAACCAATCTTTTCCTTTCAAAAATGGTTTCAACATGAACTAGTTTTTTTGTTTTTTAAATCCAATTGAGCATCTTAGTCTCAATAGAACCCATTTTGTAGACCTCTGACTTTGTGCAACAAAGGTTAACAAACGATAAAACTTTTTATTCACCATTCAATAAAAACATCATAAAATGTTAGCAAAATGACAAGCGCACTTTATTAAAAATTTACATTAGAAAAAAACATAAATATAGATAGAAATAAGAGAAAGTAAAGCATCCAAATTCCAACCTCAGATCTCCACAATAAAACCAAAATAAAAAACTAAAAAAAAGTGAAATCTTGCAGAACAAAAGGTACACAAATATGACCGTTGCTAAAACCCCATTGCTTATTTCGACACCCTACGCCAGGAATCCTGCATACATCTGTTGTTCAACCGCAGGTTTGCACCATTTTACCCACAAATTTCACTTCACCCAACGTTAATATCATAAAAGTTGATACATAAAACCCCAAACCCAACGGTTACCCACACAGTCTATTGTTTTCTTCTTCCCCTGCAAGTACATGCAATAATATTCATTTTTATTCTCAGCCGTTTGATCTTCTGACACCCATCAAGATCGATGCTCAATACCCATTCATTCTCTCTCTTGTTCTTGAATATATAAATAAACCTCTCATTCTTCTAAAAACAATTCTACTCTCTTCTTCCACTTTCTTGATTTTTGCTTCGTGGGTTCTGAAGCTTTTGCTTAATCATGGTGAAGTTTGAGGGTTTTAGAGGGTTTAAACCCGTGATCTTTATGCTTCTGGTGGTGCTATCACTCTCTGTTGTTGTTTCTGCTGATGATGAAGGTAAGATGCTGTTTAAGATCCCTTTTTGTTCATGTGGTTTTGTGGGTTTTCTGTTTAGTTAAAGGTTTTAATGATATATTTTGTTGTTTAAGGTCTTATCAGTCACGAATTTAAGCTTTAAATGTTACCAAAAGGAGCTTGAAAATGTTTAATTTGTGAAATCCGGTGGATTTGGAGTTGATTTGCTAATAATCCGTTTAAAAAAGGGTTATTCTGTAGTAGAATATTGTAGATCTACCGTTGATCGTCTTATTATCAAGAAGCAGTGTTTTGGAAGAACAGAGTGCCATGTGAGGTCCATCATTAGTTATATATTTTTTAAAACTAATATTCTTAAAAGAGTTAATTACACGTATGGTATTTTTTGTTTCTTTTGCAAAATGACAAGTTTCATGCCTGGGCAAAATAACATATTTGATGCCAAACCAAAAAATAAGTGCATTTGAATGGTAACTTTTTATTTTGTTAGAAACTTTAGGTATCAGTGCCAACTGTTTATCCTGATTTAGTAGAAGGTTAACGAAGATGCTAACATTTTGCTCTAATTTAATAGACTAGTTAACAAAAATTAGCTTTTAACACTTCTAAAAATTACGGGAGCCTAGGGATTAATCGTAGGGGATTAATCGGGAGTAATTAGATTGGAATTCTATATATATCGTGTATATATGTAATTTAGATTGGAATTTTATATGTAATCGGGACTAATCCCTGTCGCAGATGCATTCATCGGAGTTAACATCGGCACTGATCTCTCCGACATGCCACACCCGACACAAGTAGTCACCCTCCTCAAATCCCAGCAAATCCGCCACATCCGCCTATACGACGCCGACCGCGGCATGCTCACCGCCCTTGCCAACACCGGCATCAAAGTCGCTGTCACCATCCCCAACGACCAGCTCCTTGGCATCGGTCAATCGAACTCCACCGCCGCCCACTGGGTCTCCCAAAACATCGTCGCCCACTACCCCGCCACCAACATCACCACCATCTGCGTCGGCTCCGAGGTCTTCAACTCCCTCCCCAACGCCGCCCCCGTCCTCGTGAACGCCCTCAAGTTCGTTCACGGGGCCCTCGTGGCGGCGAACTTAGACCGAAGGATCAAAGTGTCGACGCCTATTGCGTCGACTGTGATCCTCGACTCGTTCCCACCTTCGCAGGCGTTTTTTAACCACTCCTGGAACCCTGTTATGGTTCCTGTTTTGAAGTTTCTCCAGTCTACGGGGTCGTCGCTTATGCTTAACGTGTACCCGTATTACGATTACATGAAGTCGAATGGTGTGATACCGTTGGATTACGCGCTTTTTAACCCGTTGCCCGCGAATAAAGAGGCTGTGGATGCTAACACGTTGTTGCATTACACTAATGTGTTTGATGCTATGGTGGATGCTGCTTATTTCGCTATGGCTTCGTTAAATGTGACGAATGTCCCGGTTCTTGTGACCGAGTCGGGGTGGCCATCGAAAGGGGACGCGAATGAACCAGACGCCACTATGGACAATGCCAATACGTACAACAGCAACTTGATCAAGCACATTATAAACCAAACCGGGACCCCTAAGCACCCCGGGATCCCGGTTAGTACTTACATTTACGAGCTGTATAACGAGGACACTAAACCCGGCCCGGTGTCAGAGAAGAATTGGGGGTTGTTTGATGCGAATGGGAAGCCAATTTACACGCTGCAGTTGACGAATGCGGGTCGGACTTTTTCTAATGACACTGCGAACCAGACCCATTGTACTGCTAAGGAAGGGGCTGATTCGAAAATGCTGCAGGCGGCTTTGGATTGGGCGTGTGGGCCTGGGAAGGTGAACTGTTCGGCGTTGTTGCAGGGTCAGCCGTGTTATGAGCCGGATAATGTGGCTGCACACGCCTCGTTTGCTTTTGATAGTTATTATCATATGATGGGGAAAGGTGAGGGGACTTGTGATTTCAATGGTGTCGCTACGCTAACCACAACGGATCCAAGTAAGCACTCGAGATTGATATTGTTTTATGTTTGCTTCACTTTACCATCAGTTTTAAGATTACTAATTTTGGTTTATTGCAGGTCACGGATCTTGTCAGTTTATAGGAAGGTAAAAAACCTGTGATTTGGTGCAATGTTTTGGGTCAAGATTTGTTGTTTGTAAAGACTAACATTTTAGTTTTGTGTGTGTATAATGTGTAGTGATGGGATGAATGGGACGTTTTTGAATGGGTCAATTGCAGATTTTAACTCTACAAGCTCGTCGAGTTGGAGGGCCCAGGGCGGCTATGCTGGTGGTGGTCTCTTGATCAAGGTTCTACTGGCGGTGTTGCTGTCGTGAGTGGGTCGGGTTTGATACATGGTGAGGTCCGGTCTATGTGGAGGCGGTTTTCGTTCTCCCAATTTTGGCGGGTTTCGGGGCCGGATCGGGAAGGAAGTTATTGTACAAAAGGACTTTAGAATGCGAATTGTTCATGTGATTTTGTTGTTGTTGAGGGTCTCAAATTGAATGAGATTTAGAGTTGTTAAATGATTCTTTTTGGTTGCAGTTAAGCCGAGTTAATGGGTTATTGATTCTTTTGTTTCTGAATCTTGTGGCAGCTACATTTTAAACGTTCTTTCATTGAACTTGGCTTACACATTTATTTCCTACCGGCTTTTATTTTTATTTGGTTTAGTAAATTCGTATGTTACACGGGTTAAATAAAATAAAATATTAATATTATAAAATTTATAATTAATGTTGTTCTAGATATGATATTATTAAAAATACATATGAGAAATTATTACAAGTAATAAAATAGTAATATTAGTTTTGTAAAATTTTATTTATAATTATGTTTCCAAAAATATGTAAATAAAAAATTTTGTTCTAAATCAAATCATATAAAAATTTCATTTTTTAAAATTTTCTTATTATAACTCTCAAATTTTATTATTTTTTGTTCTAAAAATTTGCCTTTTAAAAATACAAAGTTTAAAATATTTTGTTTTTAGAAATTTTTATTATTGTATAAAAAGTTTATATTTTCATAAATAAATTAATAAATAGATCTTTCTTCATCCAAGATACTTTTTATTAGGGTAGAAAAATAGGCTTGTGTTCTTTTTCTAGTGAAACTAATTGTTTTGCTTTAAAATGTGAATGTTTGGAAGTGTAGGATTAGTTTATATTTGAGAATAAAAAGAAATTGGTCTTACACAAATATAATTTCTATAGTTTAACAAGCACGATTGGTCTTTTTTGGTTTATAATTGTTAAAATAGATTAAAAGTAAATACACTATTTTTAATTTCTACTTAAGGTTATTCGCTATGTAACTTGGTTAAGGGGTTTGAGAAAATAGTGTTGTCACGTTCACGTAGTATGAAGAATTTTCATGAAGAATTTGGTTAGGACTTGATTTGTGATAAAAATAATAATTATTTAACTAAAATACAATATATTAATTACTTCGAACCTTTCTCTAGCGTCATGACCAACCCCAAGGGTTCAGTTGATCATGCCCCACGTGTAATGGTGGTGGGGTCGTTTGTCTGATGTGGCAAAAGAAAACGCTTCGCGACGTTGTGGAATAAGGATACCCTCGAAACCCCGAGCACACTCCATATACAACTCATTCTTTTCTCCTAAAGCGTTGTGACTAAATAGTGTGTTAAAAAAGTTAAATCTACATGATACAAGTTATGATATGCTTATAAAATTATGATTAGGTCCGGGGTCGGTCCCGAGAATTGTCGAAAAATTTTGGGTCTGAGCGAGTCGAGGAAAACATGCCTTTTATTATATAAAGTGAATAGTTTATATATAAAATTTTGACCTTGTGCGAGTTGAAAAAACAAAATTATAAATAAATCAATCGATTGCTCTGACCTCTTGCGTTCTGATCATTGGCTTACATCTCCACACCAAATCGTAAGTTTTTTTTGAGTTTAAAACTGGGTTTAAAAATCTAGTAATAGGTAAAATGATAGTGGGTTAAAATAACTAAAATATTAATGGGCTTTAGAGTTTGTTACGATTAAAATAATCAAAATTCAAATGAGTTTAAGTGTTTAATAAAGTATATAAATGCTTTTTTTAATACACATATAAATTACTTTTCTAAAAAATTCTGACCCCTTAAAGTATAGGGCCATAGGTGGTCGCACATCCCGCCCCCTCGGGGTCACCCCTGATTATGTCAAGCATTCGATTTTACATTTGCTTGTAAAATTATACACATATTGGATGCATGTATGCTTGTTTTATAATAATTGTCCATCAAGATTTCCCAAGTGTAATTCATTTCTATTTTTAATTTTAATATAAATTTACTACCGAAGAAAATCTATTGTATCTAATAATAAAATGTATTTTTGTCACTTGTCATTTCTTTTAACTCGTTTTTTTGTCACATATCCTTATTATATATATCGTTATATAATTTTCTCTTTAAAAAGGTATTATAATAATATAAACACTCAAACTAAATCATCTCTCTTATTACAAATCAATTTTATTAATTGATACATTTCTATCTTTTATCTAATTTTTTAAAAATCAAACTATCTTTTTAAATATAGATTTTATTAAAGAAATTAAAAATTGTATCTTTTTATTAAAATAGAAATAATAAAAAATAAAACTTTTATATAATATAAAATTTTCTAAAACACTAAACCGTTTGAAGTATTTATTTTAAAATGATTCTTTTTAAAAATATATATATAAAAAGTTGAATTTTTAAAAACATTCTAACTAAAACAACCATAATAATTACAAACCAAAGTTAATAAACAAGAAATTTATACATATATGTCTAAAATAATTTCATAATCAAGAAAAATTTATCATACTAACTTTCTCATTTGTCTCTATCATTAATAATAATATTAAATACTAATAATATTACTCATACCATTTTAAAATTAAAATATATATAATTTAATAAATAAAAATTTATTTTTTATTTAAAACACACTTTTTAAAATTAAAGTTTTATAAAATATAGAATACAACGAACTTTTTTAAATTTTTTTTAATAAAATCATAATTTTTTTATAAAACAAAAGTTTAATACTAATACATTATTGTTTATTTATTTGTAGTAGCTAATTATACGTAATTATAATTATAATTTATCTTCAAGCATGGTTTTATAATTCATAATTTTTATTACTAATTATTTAATAGTTTATTTTTTTAATCCGTGTAATACACGGGACACTAACTTAGTTAAAATATAAAAACCTACAAAGTCAATGGATTGATGGATTACTTTATTACTCAAAAATAAAAATTTTAAAAAAACTTTACACCTATGGTTCAAATAAATGATATGTATATTTTGATAGTAGTATCTAATATCACAAAGGGGGCTCAATTCTTTTAAAGTTGAGGTATCAACAAAATCACACTAAATTCAAAGTTTCAAGAACTTTGTGATATAAGGTATGAACAAAATCACAGTGCATCAATAGATCAAAATGTGAAAGGCGTTCTCACACTATACACACCACATATTCACCAAACATCTATATATATAAAATATAATGAAAGAAAGTTTTTAAGATACATATCATCATTCTAACATATTTAAAAACATATGTTATCATTCTAACATATTAAAAAATTATTTTTCCTCATATCTCTCGTAATAAATATGCAATTTATAAAAACAATCAATTTGACTTTTCTTTTTTACTAAATATTTTTATTTTAATAATTTATTAATACATACTAAATTGTATGATTTTAGACGGATTTTATCACATATAGAGTAATAAATTTAAATTCATTATTTGTTATAACTTTTAAATATTCATTATATGTTTATTTCAACAATGACTAATAAAATCTAGAAAACAAAAATATTTATAAAACTAATAGTTTTGATATTTTTATTATTACACTCATGTAATACATGAGTTTAACCTAGTATTGTATATATCGTGTAACATCACATCACACCGCATGAAAGGGGTTGCTTAATGGCTATTTGCAACAATCAAAAGGGTGAAGAAGCATCCGGAGTGGGGATATCGTGAAACGGCCAAATGGTGTGGCGTGAGCCGTGAGGGATCGACATCGGTAGAGTTGAACATAAAAACCGGGTCCATACCCGACCGGCATACCCGAACCGGACCCGGGTCCGGGTACAACCCGATACCGAGTGTACCCGGTTCGTACCCGGAAAAAACCGGTGGGTTGTACCCGGTTTGGGGTCTTTGGAATTCATAGGAACCGGACCCGACCCGAAACCGGACCCGACCCGGAACCGGACCCGAAACGGTTGAACTGGGGTTGGACCCGTTTCGACCGTTTTTTTTTTCTAGCCGTTTTTAACGGCTATATAGCCGTTGGGGACCAAATTTGACTGTTTTTTTGTTGTTTTTGCCTCTAAAATAAGTATAAATATGTGTGGGTTGATATGGTAAGGTACCCAAGCTTCAAACACAAAAAAAACATACGCAAAAAACGCAAACAATACTCTCGTTTACTTTCGTTTACTCTCGTTTATTCTTAAATCTCAATATGGCTCACTCTCAATCTTCCGTTGGTCAAGGTCAATCGAACTCTCCAACCGTCGTTCGTGTTCTTCAACACAATCGTAACATGGATGTTTGGTGCAATTGGGATATGGTTGAGTTGAGTGACGGATCTGTAAAGGCTCGTTGCAAGTTTTGTGGAGCTTTACTTGCTAAAGATTCTAACACGACTTTAAACAAACACATTACCAAGAAGTTTTGTAAGTCGTTGAAAAGTAATCCGGATTCGCAACAAACACAATTGAGTGGAGACGGTGGAATCTTTAATTACAACGTTAATGAGGTTCGAGATCGAATGGCAAAGTTCGTGATTCAAGAAGCTTTGCCTTTCAATCACTTCGACAACCCTCAGTTAACCAACTTAATTCGAGAGACGCTTCAACCTCGTTACACTCACGTAAGTCGTACTACACTTAGACGTTATTGTTAAAATTATGGAAGCAAGCAAAAAATGATTTAATTGTATTATTTGAAAAATTAAATACCGGTGTAAACTTAACTAGTGACGTTTGGCCGGCGCCACACGGTTTGCCCGAATCGTACCTTTGCGTCACCGCTCATTGGGTAGATCCCAGTTCATGGCAAATGATGAAACGTACGATTGCATTTGATCTATTTCCGTATCCACACACTGGAGAGTATTTATTTTACTTTTTGGATAATGTAATAACTACTTTTAATTTACAAAATAAAATATTTTCAATGGCATTTGATAACGCTTCCAACAACACAACCGCGGTTGAAAAATTAAAATTAAAATATCTTCTGATTGCAAATGGTGATTTTTTTCACACTCATTGTGTTGCACATAATATTAATTTAGTAGTACAAGATGGTCTATCCGTACCATTTGTCGATAGCTTTATAAAAGCTTTTCGATTTATGTTACACGACGTTTTTAAAAAAGTAGAAAAAGATATCAAGATTATAAACAACTTTGTAAAGATACAAAATCTAGATTTTTAGGGCCTAATTGGGATGTACCTACTAGGTGGAATTCGACTTGTCATATGTTTGATTGTGCTTTAAAACAAAAAGGCACTTTAAAAGCTTTTCATAATAGTCTTTCGGATAATTGCGAAGCCGACCTGTTTCCGGATTTGGGTTGGAAAAATATTGAACATTTATCCGAATTTCTTGAGGTGTTTAAAAACTCAACTACAAAATTATCGGGAGTTTATTATCCCACTAGTTATTCGGTGCTTCAAAATTATATTTCATGGCTTTGAATTTTATAAATTTTCAAAATAAAAATAGTATGTTTAGAGAAATGATAGAACCAATGAAAGACAAGTTTAAAAAATATTTTCTTAAGTTACCACCCGTTTTTACTTGTGCCACTGCTTTAAATCCTTTTTTAAATATTGCGGGGGTAGAATGTTTAATAGACGAGATAAATGACAATTTGGATATACATGACGAAAACCCCAATTTTTCAACCGAGGCAAAAGAAGTTTTTAATAAAAGGTTGAAAATTATTTATAATTTTTATTTAAATAAATATGAACCTAACGTAAATATAACTACGCAAAGAGAATCAACCTCAAGTGCTAGTACCTCGTTTAAAGACCCCGTTATGACTATGTTGAATGTTGTTCGGGATGTGACGGCTAAACGTCAAAGGGGTAACGCCCCAACAAGCGAACTTGGTATATATAGTACGACGAATTTTATTTCAACTATGAGTACTCAAGATTATCATGCATTTGACATTTTGGCTTGGTGGAAATGATAGGAATCCCAATTTCCAATTCTTTCCGCTATGGCCCGTGATTTACCTACGGTAGCTTCGGAGTCTGCGTTTTCTCTTAGTGGCAGAGTATTATCATTACGGAGAACAAGATTAACTCCGGAAGCGGTGGAGATGTGCATTTGTTTAAAAGACCACTTAGACGCGATGGATCGTATACAAGACAAAACAAATCTTGAAGACGAAATTGCAATCGAATGTAAAGTACACGATGAAGAGGTAGAAGAAGGAGTATCTTCTGGTATATCCGACGAAGAATTAGCATTTGATGAAGCCTCTCGAAGAAAATAGTCGATTAGTTATTGATTCGTTAATGTATTTTTTAAGTTATTTTAATAAATAAATAATAAATTAATGAGTTATAGATGTTTTTTAATGTGTTATAATAACAATAACAATAATAATAATAATAATAATAATAATTGTAATAATAATAATAATAGTAATAGCAATCATAATAATAATAATACTACTAATAATATTAATATTAATAGCAATTATAATAGTAAAAAAAAAACCCGGTTGTACCGGTTCTGGATCCGACCCGGTCCAGACCCGACCCTAATCAGGTAGCCGGGTAGGGTTTTAAGTATGCCCAACCCGACCCGTACCCGAACCCGGGTTCACCCATACCCGGTTCCAAAAAAAAATCGGCCGGCCCGTTCCCGGTTTGAACCCGGTTCCTGGTCCGACCCAAAACCCGGTTTGCCCATGTCTAGACATCGGTGTTGTTGCGCGGTGTTAGGCCTCGCAATGGGCCCATGGAGTTGTTGCCCCCAGGGCCCCACCCTTACATTACTAGAGAAACCCAAGTTGCTGCTTGGGCTTGGTGGGCTGGCGTTTGAGCCTCACTAAAACCCTAACGCATCCTCTTTATATTCCTTCTTCCCCTCATTTCAATCTCAACCAAATCAACATCTTCACCTCGCAGACTCTTTATCGTTCACTTGTTTTGATATTGCTTTAACTTTGCATTCATGTTCCTTTTGATCCAACTTATTTTTCGTTTTCCATCAAACTTTAAATTGGTCAGTGTTCTTCAACTTCCGCTCATTGACGATTGATTTTGCTTTAAGCACACTGAAGAAAAACAGATGTTTTTAAATTTAATTGGATTTAGCATAAAAGTTGTGAATCCATTTAACGTGTTTTTTTGTGGAAAACCCTGGCCTTTGTCTGAGAGCTTATTGTCATAATCATTATTATTAGATTTTAAGTGTTTTTAGTGCCTGTGATGATAAACTTTAAGGCTTGTTTCTCAGAGACATTCGCAGTGGCCGACTAAGATCTTTCGCCTTTCGCCGGGCTTGAGAGATTATGCTGTTTTATCCTTCCTTGGATGTCTGAGGCACTTTTGTTTATTATTAGTATTTATGGTCATTGGTTCTTTTGTTGGTTGTTTAATAATTTAGTATATAGTTACAATTTTATGTTTGAACGTTGATGATGATAAATCTTAAGGCTTGTTTCTCAGAAACATTCGCAGTGGCCGCCTAAGAACTTTCGCCTTCGCCGGGCTTGAGAGTTAATGCTGCTTTGCTCCTTCCTTGGATGTCTGAAACATATTATGTAACTTTATATATGTTTGTTATTTAAGTTTTACTTTGTATAATAAACATGTGAATAAAATAAATGAAAAAGTTGAAGATCAATGAAAGCAAATACTGATTTTGGAGCATTTAACCGATTTAATCGTATCATAACTGAATTAACCGCATTAAATGAACTGAATTTACTGAACCGAACAATTAACTGACGGTTTGGTTAACAATTAACCATACATTGAGGTTTGGTTTTTGCTTTAATGTACAAATTAACTGAATTAACCTCATTGAAAAGAATGATATTAATGTCTAAAAAATTTAGAAATATTCTTTATAAGTTTATTAGAATTTCTTTTGTTAATTTTATTAATCTATATATTTTAAAAGATATATTTATATTGTATGAATCTGTTATGTATAGAATGAAGTAGAAGTAATGTACGATGAGTATACTTATAGTTATGCACATTGAAGTTTTGTTTTAAGTTTTGTTGGGACCTTAATAACAAATTTTATCGTGAGTATCTTTATAAAGTTAGTACAAACATAGTTTAATAATATTTTTTAGTTAAAATTTTAGTGTAAAAACATATGTTAAATAGTTTGGTTAATTAATTAATATTAACCAAAGTTAACCACAATTGACGATTAATTGAAATGTGGTTAACTGAAATGTGCTATTAAGCGTATTGAAATGGACCACACACACCCCTAATTCTTTTTACTTTTTTTTGTTTAATGTTCAAAACTTGTAGTTTTAGGGGTCGTTTGGTTGGGTCTGATTGACTCGGGGCAGATGTGGAGTGTTTGGTTGGTTACCTCTTATTGGAAAACAAGTTTGACTAAACCATTTATTCAATTAGATTTAAATTAAAATCTGACCTGAGTCAGACATGGAGGCGAGTCCGGTGAAGCGGTGAGGGTTTGGTTTGCAATGGTGAGGGTGAGAACATAGGGTCTGGTCAGCAATGTTGCAAGCAATGAAACCGGAGAGGAAGGAGAGATCGTAGACGGCGATCAAAATTTGGTTGAACCAGATATCCAATCAAACAGATTTATTGGTTCAGACATCTTATTGGTTTATATTTATTACTAGTTTAAATATCTTATTGGTTCAACATTTACTCATTTAAATTTTATCAAACAATTCGTTATGTGCAGTAGCTGAGCAAGTTATTGTAGATATTTTTTGCATATAGGACTAAGGGATTAATAGATGAAGTTATTAGTTTACTTGAACAGGACCCTAGTTTTATATTGCAAGCTAAAAAGTAAATCAAATTTTTTTTATAGTGATTGTTGGCCAGGAACTAATTTGTTTTTACAGCCTCATCTCTATCAATGAGGCATGGTTTTTGTAATGTATTAACGAGCCATCAAATGTGAAAGCGGGGTGATTACAAGATGGTATTAATGTTGTTTAAATATATTTCAATATTGTGTTATAGAAATGAAATTGTTGTATGTTTGTTTTTTTAAGTTTGAATATTTTAGTGAACTTATTAAAGCAGATCTTATTTTTTTTATTATGTATAAGGTTGTACTTGTTGGTTAATTGAATAAGCAAGATTTTTGCAACTAGTAATAAAATCAAAAAACTTAATGAGCAAAATTTTGATGTAGATCGGAGCTGAACCTGATAAGCATTGTTGAGTGTCCTCATTACACTTATTCTTTCCAATCATGTTGTGCAATTTAATACAAAGAGTATAATGTTTTGGTTTCTAGTTAAGTGTGTTTGTCTTGAAGTATATTAAAGAATTTGCCGTTTACTTTTAAAACCCCAAAAGGCTTGTTCAATGTTTTTTTCGTGTCTTTTCTTTGTGACCTCTAAAACTTCTTTGGTTTACCATTGTTTGGAAATGAATATGATAAGGTAATAATCATATGTATATTTGTTCCATTAACCAAAAATTAACGCTTTAAAGCCATTCTAGCTCCCTATCACTAACAATTTGAAGGGAAAACATTTTATCCATTCTAAACTTTCACATAAACTGGAAACTTGTGACCCGTTTCCATATGTAAAGTAATCATAGGCAGGTCTATCATGTGGACCCTTATGATCTCTATGCACATTTGTTCTAACAAGCATGTATTTAAAAATCTGAAGATTCAAATATAGCTAAAATGATAGGTAAAAACTCCATTTTGTGCCTACTTGTTTTAAATTCTTTGTTGTCACCTGACGAAATGTATGAAATAAGTAGGGGAATTTGAAATGGATTCATGGCACCTTAATTAGTTAGTCAAGTAGGTCAATTGTCGAACACAAAAGTTTGTACTTAGCGTCTCATGTAATTAATTAGTTAGCTATCTTAATTAACCTATTATCATGTGATTGTTAAAAAAATTGAGTTTTATGAAACTACTAACTAATTGAAAACTTAAATGAAGCAGAATTGTAACTAAAATTGAGTTTAAAAACAATATTGAGAAATATAACCAACTCCATATTTAGGTTGTGAAGCTCAACACGTAACTTGGTGAATTAACAGCTTGAAAGTTACATAGACATAACTATGTACAAATGTTATTAGATAGATTTAAGTAACCTAACAATCTGGCAGTGTTGATTTAATAATAAAAACCCAATAAAAAACATAAGTTGAGATTTTATCTACACAAAAATCAATTCAATTAATATGAAATAACTAACATCCAATTATTAATCATTCAATATCTAATTAAATATTAATTGAATCATTCAAGCTGAATGATTACACGAGTGCTATCTCCAAACAAAATGTATACACAAGTTGAACACGTTTTCCAACACAAACACTACATCCGGAGTGGGTCACGGGTGATTTAGCCGCTCATGATGATTATTTGATCTTTGGTTCTTGATTTCATGCTTGAATTGCATATTAGAATGGTGAAATGACGAGTTCTGGCCTTCTCAAATAGCCCAAAATTGTCCTCTAAGTCTCAAATTGAAGTCATTTCTTATACAAGGGTTACCCCCTTTTATACTATCTAAAATATCAAAATTCAATAAAAAGTCTAAGTTATAGCGTCGACAATGAGGCATAAGTGGTGCCACCAAAGTCAGTAACTATGTTGATCTACTAACTGACATCACGATTGACTCCTCTTCTGAAGACACCATAGTCAGTGGCATCAATATCACAATCAGTACCGTCACGTTTCATAATTCAATTTTTACTCATCTCTTTTTGTTATTTGACTTTCAATTCCCTCTCCAAAGTTTCCGTATTTTTCGTTCTCACTTACAAATACAAATAACTCAAAGTAACTCTATTCCATATGAATTAAAGACTAAAAATGTGAAAATAAAGCCTTTTAACATTAATAATCATCAACCATCAATAGTGTGTTAAAAAACTATCAAAATTGTGCATTTGAAGCATAGAATGTACATTGTGTCAAAACCATTGGTCCAAGGATAGGAGATGCCACAATAAGATGACCTAGTGAATGATAGTATTTTGGACTCAATAACATATGTTGTTTTAAAGTAACATAATATTCATTAAAATGCTAAAACTTTAGACTTAACAACATAAGTTGATCAATGCTAGCATAGAGTTCACA
This sequence comes from Flaveria trinervia, assembly GCA_025506515.1. Classification (NCBI taxonomy): domain Eukaryota; kingdom Viridiplantae; phylum Streptophyta; class Magnoliopsida; order Asterales; family Asteraceae; genus Flaveria; species Flaveria trinervia. Next base: position 15,021,326 of record CM046450.1, on the reverse strand, counting down.
ATTCTACAAAATAAGTAAATAGAAGGGTTAGAGCCATCGACATTCTATTCTTGCAAAATATATTTCTAGCATATACTCTTATTTAGTTTTGAACTCTGATTTCTTGTTGAAGTGTTAAACAAATTTTAAGTTTTACTTGTGATAGTTCTATTTAGATTTTTGATAGGATAATAATACCCATCTTTCTTAATAAACAACTTATCATTTAATTAATACTAATTCATTGCTTAAATTAGAGTTATTAGGAGTCATGCAAATGGTTGTTGAAAGTGTAAGAAGTATATTCAGAGGGTAACTCACGCACAAAAGACATTTATTGAAGAAGGTGTGTCATACTTTAGAACCTTTATCCAGGAAGGTGTTTCATTCTTTTCTTATCATCATTCTACAAATGAATAAAATGTTTTTTTTCCTAATGTGAAAAATTTATCAGTACACTTACGAAACACATCAATACTATGCTAGTCAACGAGTATCCTAGCGTTTTATTCCAAAAACAAACAAAATTTGTTTTTTTAGTGTGAGAACATGTTGTCAGTAAACTCATGAAACCCATTAATACCATACTAACAAGCAAGATTAGATAAATCGCAACTTGTGCTAAGCATATTGCCTAGGAAACTAGTGGAAGCAAGACGTTAAACACTCATAATCGATTATCCTGTCACAAACAAGTTCCAATTGAAATTTACTTGAATTCTTATTAGTCAAATGTAATACATCAATCTCATATTCCAAAATCTAATATTGGTGCTATATTGTCATTGTGTGTACATATAATTAAAGAGCCCAAATTTGAAGGTTTAAAATATGTTTGAATGGGATTTTCCTTCATATTGTAAGGTGCAAAACATAGATCATGTAACTCTTATCCCTAATGATTTGGTGAAGAAGTATTCGAACCATTAGAGGGAGCAAACAAGTGTGCAAAGAAACGATCAGCCAAAACAACATTAGCAGCGTCTGAAGGATGGAAAGCGTCCCAAAACACATATTCACTGCGATTCTGACACACGTGTGCATACGATAAGCATAATCCTCCTACCCTTGTCTCGACTTTGCAGCATGAAGTATTAGACACTTTGAAGCCTAAACGATAACAAACATGTAACAATGTTACCATTCTTTGTTTAGGAAGCTTTCCATATTTAGAAAGGTTGTTGATCAACCATAGAAAGTTAGGAATTAGGAGATTACCATATTTAGTAGGGTTTTGGACCAAATCTATACCATCTTGATAAGTATCCGCAAAGATAAATTGTGCCTTTTTGAGCTTGATATTTAGAGCCTTTATCAGCTTTCGCACTTTGGAGTTAAACTGAACCACCCATTCGTTCACTTGATGCAAGCATTGGTTCGTTCTTGATTTTGCTCGTTGTGAAGGAATGCATCCGAGAGGTCCAAGCCCAAGAAAGATCAGCTTTCGAGCCCCAAGCAAGTAAAGCTTCTTAATTCCATCACCAAAATCAAAAGCATAAGTTTTTGTTTAACAGATAAACAAATACACTCAGTAAAATCTCACGTACAACAAAAAACTATTAGGATCTGGAGAGAGTAGGATGTCCGTTTTTAAGTACCACATAATCAGTAGTTTGCTTGGTTTCTTTTTTTTTTACTTACCGTTAACTGTCCTGCTAATTTTAAGTTTAAAATCACTAGAAACTCCTCGTGGGTGTACTTCTGGCTAGCGGGAAGAAACGGTTGCAGGAAGTTGTTGATGTAATCATTGCTACCTGTCGAAAACATACTCACAAACATAATCTGGTGATCTCACTAACTTTAACTAGTTATATAATTTAGTGTTTTGTTCACTTCTTACCCACTGCTATGAAGTAGATAGCCCTATGTAAAAGAGTAATAGCAGACTCTCTCCCTATCTTTTTCTTGATCACCATTGTTGTGTTCTTAAAACAACGGATTTGATCGTCGAACGTCATTCTTTGAATCTATTCACCAATGAATAATCATGAGTCCCATTGATGAACAAGAAACAAACACATTATACTCCAATGAACAAATCAAATCTTACAAAATATGTTCCGGTGTCGTTCAGAATTCCTGCACCACCGGATGCATAGTTAACCCCTTCTAAGACCTTATCATCGTCTCGTTTTAATGAAAGGTAAGGTGGTGGAGATGGAATCCCAAGCTTCTCAGCTGCAACAGTAGCCAAAAAAAATATTGCATGTCTTTTGATACTGCTAGGCTACAAGCCTGTTGGTAAGAACAGTTTACTTACTTACCTATAATGTCGCTGATGGTTCGGCCATTACTGAAGCGGCCCGTGGGTTTTTGGTTGATGTAATCAATACCGTAGAAGGGGAAATCTGATCTAGCAAGTGAGCGTCTCAGGTGGTTATTGTTGCCGACTTCTGTTAAAGAATCGCCGAAGATGAAGGTGACGAGTGAAGGAGCGCTGGCTGAAGTGTGATTAACGGCCATGGCGACGATGATCGGAGCCGTGAGAACTGCTAGAAGCAGTTGTATTGCCATTGTTGGGGTCCTTTTAACGTTGGTTTTGTTTGGAATGTTGGTGGGAAGATTTTATAGGAATTTGTGGGGTTTCAGTTGAGATTGTTTGCAGGGTTGTGCTAAAGGCATCACACACTTCTCACTCTTCTTCGGTTTTCAGTTTTATACACCTACCAAGTCTCACATTAATAAAATCATTTAAAGAGACGTGCATTTACACTATTTTCCGAAGTTTAATGTATGAAAAAGAGGAAGTGAAATGACATTAAAGAAAGAAAAGAGATGAAGAGAAAGAAAAGATATAATGCAATTCGGTAATCTACCCAAAGAAGAAAAAGTTAAGAGATTTTAAATTTTTCCAAGTATAAAAAAAGAGAAAAGAAAGTTAGACTACTGTTTAAGATTATTATGGACGTTAATTACAGTTGATTTTATTTTTTATCCTAAAGTGTACCGCTAGAACTAAGGTAAAGTCTAGTTTTAATGACCGGAAGTAGTAAGATTTCATATCAGGCGTTGATGTATACTTGGCATACACGTGTATGAATTCAACAAAAGCCACGACGTAATAACACGATATCACACATAATTGTATTTCTGGAATATGAGTATATGACGCTATACACTTGCTATATTTAGCGATGGATTTTCACATCTGCCCTCGATGTATACTTATAGCATGCATGTGTATCAAGTCGATAATTACCACCGCTTAACACCACATCATCCATAGTCCCCTTCACGTCTCATCTCCTATAAATGCAAGCTAGCAATCCCCGTAACACTTAAAATATCATTCTTACAATGAAGATATCATTCTTTGTTTTCATTTTCTCAATGTTCTCGCTTTCTTCCGCCCAATCCTCGTCTGCTGTCCTTGACATCAACCACAACTTCCTCAGAACTGGCCTAAGCTACTACATCCTGCCCGTCATACACGGTAGGGGAGGCGGCATAACCCTAGCCCCGACAGTAATAAACCGGACATGCCCACTTGACGTGGTCCAAGAAAGCAATGAAGTGAGAAACGGGTTACCAATGACTTTCATACCAGTCAACACTAGCAAAGATGGCATCATTCGTGAATCCACTGACGTTAACATTAGGTTCCCAGGTGTAACTGTTTGTGGCCAACCTGCAGTTTGGAGGCTTGAGGTTATGAACGGGCAATGGTTCTTCTCGACCCGTGGGACCATAGGGAACCCTGGGAGGGATACCTTGTTCAATTGGTTCAGGATAGAGAAGTATGGGGCCAATGGTTATAAGCTTGTATACTGCCCTACTGTGTGCAACACTTGCAACCCGATTTGTGGTGATGTTGGTGTTGCTAAAAATGAACGTAGGAGTGTCATTTTGAGTAAGGAGCCTCTAATAGTCATGTTCAAGAAAGCGTGATGACTACTACTCATCACGAATGGTCAACATACCAGTGGTTCCAGTTACATGTAATAATAACAGATCTCAAAGTTGTAAACGCTAAAAATGATCAATAAAACACAACGATATATGAGGATTCCACCTTTAGGAACATGCAATCAAGTTAAAACCAAATTTACTCAACAAACTTCACCTGAAAAGCTTTTTGTACAATTAAAATATTCAACCGCTACTAAATTTTGAAAAACTTGTAAAATAAGAATTAACTCTGCATAGCATGATAGTTCTCCAATTCCTTATCAAGTTCATCAGCTGACTTGTCAACAGCTGGTTTCCTCCCTCGACCACGACCACGACCACGCCCACCGCCGCTTTGACCTCGACCACGCCCACGACCACCACCAATACCACCACGCATGTTTGTCATACCACCACGACTGTTTCTTAAACCTCCACGGTTTCTCTGCCTATATATACAAACCAATATACATATAAAAACTCTTCCAAAGTGTTCTCACGAAACAAAAATCATACTCGCAGAAAATAGTTAAAACTTATGGAACAACAAAGAAACATGATGAAAACAAATCGCAAGGGCCTACCCAAACGGACGATTAGCTGCAGGTGCTCCTCTGCCCCGACCCATTCCAGACCTGCAGGTGATTAACTAACATTAGATCACAACATTCCCAAAGCAAGACCAAAAAGAATAGTGTAACATTTCCATGATTTGTATGAAAGAAAAAATATATATACTTCAAAGGTAATAGATTCTTTAAAACAATAAAAGCATAGTGCTAATGTCTATGACACATCTTTACATGATTAAATCCCAATAAAGTAATAGGCTGTGTTGCTAATTTTACAAGGATGACAAACTATTCATCAAATAACTGAAATGAAACCTCCATTACAACGTCAAAAATAAACTTCTTTAATCCTAACAATTTCGAACTTGGAGTTGATATAAAAGACTTTATATAAACAGCAAGAACAATTTCAATGTGAACTTGGAGTTGATATAAAAGACTTTATATAAACAGCAAGAACAATTTCAATGTCATCTCAACTATGCACTTCCATTATCCATAGACAAAACCTCACTTATTTATTAGTTATCTATGCACTTTCATTATCCATAAACATCAACAGCCTGGACCAAGTACCTCATGCTTGCTACAATTCAAATCATTGCGACATTGTATGTCCTAGTTCAATTGCAATTTTCCTCTTTAACCAAGTTTAAAGCTCAAATTATAAATTTGCCACTATGTAACAAAAGTTTTATGACTTTAGTTTGGTTCACAAGGTTTCCAATAGTTTGAAAACTAGAATTTAGCTTCCAAAAAAAGTTCATCTTAAGTTTGTTATGATGGAAGAAAAGAAATAGTAAAGCACAACAGATAAGTATATAAAAACAAGTACGAGGAAGCTAACATACATCACAACAGTCCTCTGGCCATTTAGACCTCCAACAACATTGACATGAGCAGAAACAGGAATCTTAGTGTTCGAGCCTTCGATTTCAATCTTCATAGGTTTCCCATCCAATTGCACATTGTTATACCGCTTCAGAGCCTGGAAAGCATCACTTCTTCTAGCAAACAAGACTTCAGCAGATCCCTGTAAAACAAGAGTTGGTTGGTAAGAACTACAATACATGATGTTAATTCTTTTCTTCATATGCGCTAATTCCATGAAGACTTACACTTGGTCGGCCATATTTGTCATAATGAATTGCATATCTTTTCAGCTCCCCAATCTCAGAAAAAAGTTCCTGGGGTTTTGAATCCAACATCAAGAAACTAGAAAAGAAAACTTGCTATGATGAGGCACAATTAAAACAAACTGCTTGATGATGTACCCTGATATCTTCATTTGTCACCCCCATGTCCAAGTTGGAGACATTTAATTTGGCACCATTATCAAATCCTGGAACACCTGCTGCAGTTAAACTCTCTTCAAGCAAATCACGCTGCCAAGGGGAATTCTTTGGTCTGCGGAAAGACTGGAGCAAGCATACCAAAAAAGTCCAAGTTGGGAACAAAGTCAGTCTATTACCATAAGTTAAACAATTCACCGTTCTTCAGGATTTTAATCGTTTATCATGGCATCAGGAATGAATCCAGAAACATTCAAATATTGAAATGATGAAACACTTAACATTGAAGTATATGGAGCTACACTAAACCCACTGCACAAAAAGTTTTGCTATTGTATAGAAACAAGCTCCCGTTCTGAAGTTCAGGCGAAGGAATCCCCTTTGCAAAAACACCATGAACTAGGAGAATATAACTGATCATTTTGCTGGTGAGTGGTGACACATCTCAGATATAGCAATAGAATCCATCATAAATCCCCGTTCTAAAAATATGTAATGATGCGAGTAATGTGACCACAAACAGATAGACATTATTAGAAATGAATATAGAAATTTTGGCCCCTCTTTTTTAGCAGATATTAAACTTTTTAGACTTTTGATTATTTGACATGATGAAGCTCCTTCACGTGATGTAGCAAGCTAGCAATCTAGCACAGCAATGCTTATCAAGAATCTCCGTACGATCAACCAGATGCATAAAAAAATCCTTGATGCAACTCAATATAGAGGATCCATGAACAAATGAAGTAGAGAATGATAATTCTTTAGTAGCAGATCTGATATGAATTTCACCATGAAGATATTAGTGTCAAATACTCCTCAGATTTGATTTCCTAATGCAATGTTATGAGGTCCTGAAGTTTGGGTTCCTACTCAATTCTAAATCAAATGCATAAGAAATCCAAAATTTGAGCTTGCCTTGGCTATAGCATAAGCTGATGGCCGAGCATTCACAGCAAGGGGACCTCTGCGAGGTGGCCCCACTGGTCTTCCACCACCAAATGACCTTTCTTGACCTCGGCCACCACGAGCCCTACCTCGACCTCTAACAGTAGTTCGCCTACTTTTAATCATATCATCAAGCGACATATCCAAAGATGCCATTGCAAAGAACACTATGAGGCGTTACTTTTGAAAGTAAATATCCTGTCAAACACCAAACTCATAAGTGAATTGGAGTTATAGCATAGGTATGCAATACGAAAACTGAATATATGTACCAAAGTTGACAGTAAAGTGGTAACCAGAAGCTATATTGTAATAGAACCATCTAAGAATGCTTACATGCCCGAGATCACATTATAAAGACAATTAGTGCTTGCTAATTTTATTATATCTACATACAAATCCTGAACTTCTAAACGTATTTTATCACAACTCACAATAATAATTAGTGTTCCTCCCTACCACGGTTCAGTTACTTTTGGAGGTTACTAAGCTTGTTGCTTTAGCACGAAGTATTGCAGATACGATAAGCATTCACCTAAGTTGATTCAGGCCTCACAAATTAGAGCAAAACAATCAAGATCTACAGTAAACAAAATCAATGAGCTTCAGATCTTACAACGCAACAGATTACGAACAAAAAGCACTAAATCAAAACCGTATATGCCAGATTAGTTACACTACCGAACAAATTTAACGATCAATTCATATGAATACGCAAAACCTATTGAACAAATCAACTAGGAACGTGAATTCACCTGAAGATGGTCACAGATCTGTGACGTAACGATATATGAGAAACGAATCTGCGATTGCTCGTTAGGAGGATCTACGCGTGCAGATGAATGGATATGTGGATTCGGAGCAAAGAGGTGCCTGCAATTATGGAGATTGTGATCAATGAGTCTAAAGGGATTGAATTAGGGTTTGGATGTGAAGGTGATGGGGAATAAGATCGAAGAGTTTGTTTGACGTAGGAAAATTGATAAAGGGGGCTAGGGTTTTGTAGAGCATTTGGGGCTTTCCTGGGCCCAGTCAACTTTACTTTCTTCCTTCCTATTTTAAGTTTTAACCGAGTGAACCGTAGTTTTTCGGGAGTGTTTGGCAAATAAAAATAATAATTTTTTGATTTTTTAAAAGGATAAAAAAATCAAAATACTTTTTTAAAAAAGTTAAAAAATTAAAATTTTTAATTTTTAACTTTTTTGTAGGGGTATTTTGGTTTTTTTACCCCTTTAAAAATCAAAAAGTTACTTTTTTTATTTTTCAAACATGGCCTTCGTGTGTTTTTTATGATTATAATTTTGTTCCTTCAATAGTTTAAAAGTTACATAATGTAACCATTATAGCTTATTATCTTGTGTTCATATAAATAAAAGGTTCATGAGCTGATCTTTAATATTAATAAAAAAGTTTAAAATATCTATTAATGATTAGTTATAAAATTGTATTGATTGTGTGACAAGAACTGGTGATTGAAATTCAAACAAAGTAAATTCACTAGTCGGACCGTTTCAAGAAGAACAATTATCTAATACAATCGGTACTTAGGTAATTTAAAACAAAACATAATACCCTAAACATCCTAGAAAAGCAAACATAAATAAAAAGTAGTGTTTTAAAAATCGCTAGGCGCTAGTCGGACGGTGAGATAGGGACTAAGGATTAATCGATTTGAAGATTTTATATGTAATTTTTATATATTAGATATATAGTTAAGATTAGTATACTTCAAACATAATTAACTAACATAAAAATAACAATTAAATGTTCTAAAAATTAAAAATCAAATATTTCAACACATAAATATCACAATAATACATCACAAATTCATAATATTATAATATATCTCACAAGTAACAAATCATAATATATATAATATATTTTCAACTTCACAAGTCGATAGGTTTAACCGGAGCACAAGAAGAGAAACCGGAGCAAGGGGCGTCGTTGCAGTAGGTTTCACCGATTACTACCGCAAGGAGTTTCACCGGCAACGCAAGGGGCGCCGCTACTGCGCAAGGGGCTCGCTGCGCAAGGCCCTGATTAATCGCAAGGGGCATTCCCTAAAAGTAGATAATCAAGAGTACAAGTCTAGTGCATTTCCCTAAAAGTGCGAGGAAGCAACATCAACCTTTTCCGTGTTATGTATTTATAGTACCGGAAGTACTTTTTTGCCTTCGGAACCATCCCCTCGGATCACCCTCACTATACTTTGGAAATTCAATTTTGTTGTAAGAGCGATAGCTATCAAAATTCTAGGAAGATTCCCTTCTTCGTATCCTTCTCGACCGCTATATGCTTTCTCCTTGTTCTTGGATTGCGATTTAAAATCTGCAACATCTTTCTGTAGTGATTCAAGAGTGCTCAGTTTTGTAACAATCGTTGCTAATTGAGCAAAAACCGTGTCAATTAAGCTGTAGTTATCTCCTAAACACTATCTAACCATTCACTCGCCAACCCCACTAAGCTGATGTCCCTTTTGACCAGCACACAAAACCACAAATCCCACCCGATTTGGATTTGGGTTCGTATCATTGTGATTATTGAACAATTTCGTTTCTTCGTCAACACTCCTCAACCTCTATTGCTGGCTTTAGTCACCGGCCAAAAAAGATGGCCATCTATTCATAAAAGATACAAGACTCGATCATCAATGCTTTTAAACAAATCCAAACTAACAAACTTAATTAACTCGAATACCAACTTCTAAAATAACTCTATCTATCATTATTTGACCCAATCTACAATCAAATAGGAAATACTAATAAAATAAAATAGACTTGAACAATTGTTTTCACAACACTAAAACAAATCAAAGAGACCTTAACTCCAAGTAGTTCATTGTTTGATTGTACCTCAAGCCCACCCATAAAACCTTTGAGGGTTGGGTAGTTGGATACACGACGCCGTATCAATTTCTTCCCTCGCAATTCTCTTGTATTCATTCGTCCCTCTTTTTTCCGCCAATCAATTATCAACCGACGCTGTTGCACTCCTTCAACCGCCGTCGGCGTTCGTCATCCCTTGCGTTCTCCGGTCACCGGCGCAAAAACACATCAGTCATCGCTCCGATCATTCATCCTTAAACACCACATGAAGACCAGAATCAAGCCAAGCGAAAGACTCATTCAACTGGTATATACCTCGTCGATCCTGTACCCGTTCCCTACACTATTACGCTATTTTATACATTCATTTTGATTTCAGTATATGTGTTTAGTATCATTGCTTCTACTTCTTGTTGCAAATACGAACATTTACATGTTCAATTCGGAAAATGGATAGAAGCCCTAGGACCCTGGTATTCAATTTGGCTCGTGTTTTTTTTAAGAATATATAAATCTGAGAAGCTTACGGACTACCTTTGCATTGTAATGTTTCTTCGCGGAAAGAAGAGAATGGAAAATTGGTGATGTAAGTTTTGATATCACACTTGAATTTCACGGTTGTTATGCTTAAGAAGATGAAGTAACTTAATATTTTAATGGCATGGTAGATATACGTAGGTATCTAATATTGGGCAATAGAAGCTGAATAAGGGCTGGAGTGTAATGCACAAGCTGGATTTATGCTATTTGGTATACAACAATTGATGATGAAAGAGCTCATGAAATTGGGTTTGTTTTTTCTTCCAATTTTGCAGGTGAAGATGACATGGTTAGGGAATCTGGGCATGATGCGAAATCAAAAGGTATTGGTTTGTTTGTGTTTTTCACATGGCATATATTTTTGTTGTTGCTGATTTTAGTGTTATCAAAGTATTTTGATGTAATCGGATTTGTGATTTATGACCAAATGATGTGGACTGGAGTGTATGCTTGTTACAAAACTGACTGAATCCAGTTTCTTAATATATGGCTAAGTCTTGCATTTGAAGTTTTACTCTGACATAGTCAAGGATATGCGTAGACAAAGGGTCTACATGTATCAGCTTATTCGTACATCACTTGGGCAGATTTGGAATGATCAGTGTATTTTCATCCACTGACCTTATGTACACCTATCAAGCCAGTAACTTTACTTGATAGTTTACACTGATATTATTGAAATTCCCCAACACTGACTTCATTTTCAGCTCTGATGTCAGTTAAAATAGGAATATAACTTTTATAAATGACAGTTATTTGGAGTATAACAACTTATCATGCCAAAAGTGAAACAGTGACATTTTCTGTTTAAAGGATGCAACTAACTTTACTATGAACAGTTGCAATATTTCATTTGTTCATCATGAAAAGGTGCATTAGTTAAGTGTGTGTGTGTAATACCTTTTCTTGGTCTGAATCGACAAATATAAAGAATAAATATTTGGTGGGTCTCCGAGATCCTTTCGATGATATATGTTGTGTTGAAGGGATATTTATATAATCCGATCAATAATCAGATTATACAAACTATCTTAAGTCTCTCTCTCTCTCTCTCTCTCCAAGTTTTGCTTAAGTTATTGCCCTATACTTAAATTTGTGTTTCTTATGTTATCCCAATGTTTATTTCGTGATAGCTAGGCATCAAAGGGGTCGAAATACTACTGTTAGAAAGTGATTTGTGATACAAGGAAACATATGTAGGCTATTTGAATATCATTACCATCGTATCAGATTAATTCCCCAACACTTGCAAGTTGCAACTGTACATGATTTATAGATTGCTTGATCATAGATTGCACATGACATCTTAAGGAAAGGAAACTGGTAAAGATCTACTAATGTGATATTTAAATAGGAATCTGAGTAGACCTGTTTGTACCTGAATAATATTCATTGGCAGTTTTATTAATGCTTATAATTACCTTGTATCAGGCACTCTTGCCAATACATCACAGGATGGTGTCAGCAAGTTCTTGAAACAAGCTGATTCACGTCGCGCTCGTTGGATGAAAAAACAATATGATTACTCTCTTAATTGTGATTCTGATGATAAGGTTAGTTTTCTTGACTCCAATTTCTAATCATGCAAACAAGTGGCTACTTTTTAAGTGTGTGTAGTTTCAGTTCTCTTTTTCGTTAATACTTATTGTAGATCATAATCATTGTTTCATTTTCCGGTTAAAGGGGAAGGAAAAACTAGCTAAACTAGACAGCTATGCACAAAATATATTGGAGGTCAATGGTTCTAAAAACTCATCACTTCTGAACACAAATGATGGAAGTCCTCAGCAAGCTAAATCCGAATTGGAAGATGTAATGGCTGATTCAGATTGGGAAGATGGATCAAATCCCAATTTGGATTCTGAAAATAATCATGTAAATTATACAAACAAGGAGATCACTATAGAGTTTGATTCATCACCTGGTACAGCTAAGCGGAAGCCTATACGTCGAGCTTCTGCCGAAGAAAAGGTAAATGTTAAAAGTTTTTTTGGTCAATGATATAGTTAATGTTAAAATTCTTTTGGTCATCAATATAGTTAATATTAAAAATTATTTTGTAAAATATAGATAATGTTAAAAGTCATTTTGGTTATGAATCATTCTCCTACTTCTCTTTCACTTCACTTTATAAGTTGTTTCTTTTTTGTCACAGGTAGTGGCTGAGCTTGTACATAGGGCACATTTACTCTGTTTAATTGGTCGGGGAAGATTGATTGATAGTGCTTGTGATGATCCTTTCATTCAGGTTGTTTTCTTAATCATTACTCACACTTTACATTGATTTGCACTCGTTTTGTGGCACTCATGATGTTTTATCTGTTCTCATAACAGGCTTCCTTGTTGTCACTTTTGCCAGCAAATTTGCTGAAGTTATCAGAAGACACAAATCTCACAGTGGATTCTTTGACTCCTTTAGTCAACTGGGTACATTGCTTTCTTATCCATTTTTATAACATTCCCACTCTTTGAAAGAGTTCAAAAATTGTTATAATATTTGTGTTGATGGCCTATTTACTATTTGTAGTTCCATAGTAACTTCCACGCCAGAATTTCAGGCAGTGAAGGATCCTTCCAATTAGCTTTAGCCAGGGCTCTTGAAACCCATGAGGGGACTCCAGAGGAGGTATTTCTTCAATAATGTTGGATTTTCTTTTGTGCAAAAAGAAAAATACGCATGGGTTTGAGATGATATGCTATATCTACAAGTTTAACAGCAGAAATGGTTAAATTAGTTCTCTGAATATCTTCACATATTAACCAGTGATTAATTTTGTTACAGGTGCTGCTTTATCTGTGGCACTGTTCAGAGCATTGAATTTCTCAACACGGTAAGGCTTTCAATCTACACTTCTATTAGAATGGGGTGGTTTTGTTAATACAAAAAGGCTTGTCGTGGTTTCAGGTTTGTATCTATTTTAGATGCTGCTTCCTTGAAGCCAGATGCTGATAAATATGATGATATGTCTCAAGGAAGAAAATTGGATAGGGGGAAGGGGGTATTTGAGTCATCAACAATCATGGTGACTCAATCAAACGAGGCTTCTACATCATCCAGTAAACACACTGCATCTGTTGTGTCGACAAGAAGATTTCATGTGAAGCTTCTACAAAAACTCCAAGCAAAAGGCAAATTAAAAAGTCAGGTCAAAGTCAACCATCTCTCAAGATACAGACCCTCCCCTTGTTGACCAGTCATTTGAGAAAAACATGGATCCTGATCATCCTTCATCTAAGGGCTTAAAGAGGAAGGGGGATATTGAATTTGAGATGCAGATGGAAATGGCTCTCTCTGCAACTGCAGCACAGACTTTTGAATGCCATCTTGACAATGATGTTAAAAGTTGTAATATTAGTTCACTGAGTTTATCTTCCAAGAGATTGCAGAGAATCAAATTTGAAGAATCTCAGGAAATTTCTACTGCAATTGGGTCACGAAAAACAGGAGCTCCAATGTATTGGGCAGAAGTCTATTGCAGTGGAGAGAATTCCTCTGGAAAATGGGTTCATGTTGATGCTGTGAATGCAATCGTTGATGGTGAACACAAAGTAGAAGCTGCAGCTGCTGCATGTAAAACTAACTTGAGATATGTTGTTGCTTTTGCTGGTCAAGGAGCTAAAGATGTGACTCGGAGGTTATGATTATAATTCGTGCAATCCCCACCACACACACACAACATACATCTTTGAAGCATTCTAATGAATGTCTGAAGTCTTGTTCTTTCAGGTATTGTGCAAAGTGGTACAAGATAGCTTCTCATCGAGTTAATTCAACTTGGTGGGACGCTGTGCTGCTGCCACTTAAAGAGTTAGAGTCTAGAGCAGCCGAAGGTGTGGATCATTTTTATTAACATATAAATTGATTACAAATAATAATGAATAGGTATCATATTAAACCAAACAGTATACTTTTGATTCTTCATCAGGCACTAGCAAAATGTCTAACAATGTGAAAAGGGAAGAAAGGACATATCTTGAGGATATGGAGCTCGAGACAAAAGCATTAACCGAGCCACTTCCAACTAATCAACAGGTTTGGTCCATAACCGTATGTTTTTTTAGTTTATGCATTAATACATTTATTATTATAATGTTATTAAAAAATATTGTGTTTCATTGTTATATCCAGGCATATAAAAATCATCATTTATATGCTCTTGAAAGATGGCTTACAAAGTACCAAATTCTTCACCCAAAGGGCCCTGTTTTGGGGTTTTGTTCTGGTCATTCTGTTTACCCAAGAGCTTGTGTCCAAACACTGCACACTAAAGAGAGATGGATGAGGGAAGGGCTACAATTAAAAGTCAATGAACTTCCAGTGAAGGTGTTGAAGCGATCAACAAAAGTCAACAAAGGGAAAGTTTCTGAAGCTGATGAAGATGATGAAAATGATTGCGTAGGGCCCAGAGGCACCATCGATCTTTATGGAAAATGGCAAACAGAACCCTTGTGTTTGCCTCCTGCAGAAAACGGGATTGTGCCAAAGGTCATAATTACTTTTGTAAGATTATAATCTCTTTGATTATGATTATAACATTTTGTTTATCATATTGGTGTACAGAATGATCGTGGGCAAGTAGATGTGTGGTCTGAGAAGTGTTTGCCCCCAGGAACCGTGCACTTAGGGTTTCCAAGAATCTTTGCTATTGCAAAGAAGCTGGAGATCGATTATGCACCTGCAATGGTTGGATTTGAATTCCGAAATGGCCGTTCCATTCCTGTATATAACGGCATTGTGGTGTGTAGTGAATTCAAGAATACAATTCTGGAGGTAAATTAATCAACTTTTGATGTGAAATTTATTATTATTTATATTTTATAGATTATATTACATACAGTTGATGATGATTCTGGTTTTGCAGGCATATGCAGATGAAGAAGAGAGAAGGGGAGCAGAAGAGAGAAGGAAGAATGAAGCTCAAGCCATATCCAGGTGGTATCAGCTTCTTTCATCCATAGTTACTAGACAAAGATTGAATAATCGATATGCAGAGGGTATTTTGTCACATCTGTCGAATGATACTCAAAAAACAAATGATACATCTCATCGTCATAATCATCACCATCATCATACAAATGAGGACATACAGAAATCGATATCTGACCTGGCAACTGAAGATGTTGGTCAACCTGATGTTGTGCCACAACCATTGTTTGAAGAAGACCATGAGCATGTGTTTTTGACGAATGATCATGATGCAGAGAGTTCCATTAGGACAAAACGGTGTCATTGTGGGTTTTCAATTGAAGTTGAAGAGTTGTAGCGACAGTTATTCATGTTCTTAAAACTGTTTGTTTTGGTGATAACTTTTGTACGTCGGATGTTAAGGTTATGACTAAAATAGTGAAAAGTAACAGAACACGAGAATCATCTTTATCAAGATCAATCTACCATGGAAAGATTTAGATTTAGGATGAACTAACTTTTCAATAATGAAAACATATGTGGCCAGTAAAGGACATACCCAAAAACACCATAACGTTTTATGAGATCATGCGAGAATCCATTTAAAGTTATCTTTCATGAGGAGTTTACATGTACAAGAATAGATTTTATCGATGAGGAGCATTTGTATCTATTCATGTACGTAGGTTTTGATGCACATAACCGTGTCATGTGACGCATAAGCACAACTCATTTGTATTAATTCATGTACAAGCATACATCCACACACTATGATTTTGTTAGACGCATATTCATTTCATGAAGGATAATGGAGTGAAGTGTCTTGTTTTTATAAAGCTATACTTATTAATAAGAATAAAATTCTTAAATTTATAATATAATTTTTTAAGCCAGCAAGTCTATAAAAGTGAAACATTGAAAAAAAAAGAAATAACGTCACACTTGATTCAGACCCTTGTTTTTACTACATGTTGTATCTTGATAGCTTCTTACATATCACATGCTAAAAACACTTTGTATGATGTAACACATATGAGCCAACAACACCATATGTAATTGTCATGTTTATAGTTCTAATTTAGTTAATATCCCTATCAAGTTATTCTTTTGGGAAAATTACGAAATTAACCATTTGACCAAACTAACTTAACAAAATAACCATTAACTTCTGGAATTACGAAATTATACATTTGAGTTTGACACTCGCCCACGGAGAGGAAAAGTCATGATCCCTCACTCACGTGGCAAGACTTCTCCTCACCCACGTGGCATTATCTCGCCCACATATAAACTAAATTTTATTAACAGGAAAAAGAAAAAGAAATTAAAACAAAATAAGGTTGGCGAGGGACACAAACCCCTAGGCGAGAGATGTGACAAGCACCTCGTCAAGTCAGCGTGGGGTACGTTCCACGAGGGCGAGGAGAGAGCCTAGTCAGCGAGGGTTCCTTCTCCTAGACGGAGGGGATGTCTTGTCAGGCGATGAGCAAGTCTTGTTAGGCGAGGGGCGCGTGAAACGAGACGAGGGATTTGACCATTATCTCGCCTAGTTTCTACAAAATTTTTAATAATTTAAAAATAAAAAAAAAAGATATCAATACATTTTTCTAGATAAGCTAAGAACATATCTAACACATTTACTTTTTAATAGTAGATATTTTTTAGAGAATTTTAATAAATAAAGTTGAGAAGAATGTAAGATTTGTTAAGGATAAACATGATATTATATAGGGCAAAATAAAATAAAATTAAACTTTTAAGTATTTAAAAAACAATAAATAATTAAAAATATCGGATTTTTTAGATTTAAAAAAAATGGGGGGGGGGGTATTTTCGTAATTATGGGCGAGATATTCTCATAATCCCTCGTTGACTCAGCAAGGGATCAAAGACACGTCAGCGGGGATTCCACGTGGGCGAGGGATTATGTCATATCCTCGCCGGACACGCTTTTTTGGCGAAGGATTTCCATAATCCCTCGCCACGTCAACGAGGGATGACACGTGACGAATTCCGATAGGTTGCTTTCTTTTCTAAACTTCAAATGTGATCGGTTATTATAATAATTCAATTTGTTCAATTGATCATTTTAGTAATTTTTCAATTTCCTTTTGGGTTATCAAGAAACAATATTCGACCTTCTTTATACAAGAACTAGAAAAGCATCTCTTTTGTCCATGTCTTTGATAACATGACCATATTTGCTTTGTCTTTCTTTTCTTCACACATAATTGCTTTTCAACTTTTGTTAGCCTCTGTTACACTTGTACATTATGCTATAGAGGTTATAACTTGCATATTTAACCATTTCTTTTGTTACGCACCAAATGTACTACTTAAGAATCTTCTATCTTTAGGACAGGTACCAGCCAATCAAAACCCGAAAGCATAAATTGTTAATTTAGATGGGGTTTTTTATTAATCTGATTCGTTATACCCTTTTTTCACTTTGCACTTTATTAGCTTAGTGCTATAGATTTATCTCCACGCTATTACCTAATCTTATTAATTCGTTAGTAACCAAATAGCATCATAAGATTATTATAGGTGCGAACAATTTAACACAATAGCTTAAAACTTCATATAAACCAGTCACATACATCTTTTTATAACCATAACCAAATATGGGAACAATTACTAGCAAAAAAGACATCATTTTCTAAATGAGTCACATCTATGATCTATATATAACAAAAGGTTAATTTCCTATAAAGGGGTTATATGGTAGTTTTATATCAAAATAATAGTTCTGATGTAAATGTTGATATCAAAAGCTTCCTGCAACAATTTTTAGGATACACTCATATACCATCAATTCATTACATGGGAGTTCACTATTCTTCATGCCTCTATACACCCATATACCAACACATTGACATCTCCTAAATGTATACTCATAACATCAATTCATTACGTGAGGAGTTAAATATCAAATTATAGTGTACCCATATTAAAATCAAACTTTTCCATACTAATCTAAAAGAATTCAAAATTTTCCAAAAGGATTGTTTATGTTGATGACAAATTTTAGCTCTAGAAAGAAAGCTTTGTATGAGAATTATCATTTTGCATCATTCAACAACTTTGAAATCATGAAAACACCTCAATAACTGTCATGTGAACCTCCCAATTTACAAGAAAAGTGGATACACAACAACACACAAATGCATTCATCATAAAACCTAAATTACAAACACCTAATGACATAAACTAACACCACAACCTCACCCTAAGCTTGATTTCTTATGTTAGGTAATTCTGTCATCCAGATACAAAATTCCAAAATCCAGAGTAATCACATTCTAGCCGCTTGTACATCACGCATCCAGACTAGTACACCACTCTAAATTTCACAATTTAATATCTAAAGGAGCCTACATCATTTCTTTCTTTGATCTTCTCTTCAACTTACAACTCAATTAGCTTCGACACCTTCAGGTTCAGGCTGAACCTTACGTGGCCGACCTCGGGGTCGGCCAGTTTTAGAAGGTGGCGTCGGTACTGACGCCACCTTAGCCTTCTTAGGGGCCGAGGGCGCATTTGGATCTTTCTTCGGTCGCCCTCGGCCTCTTTTAACCTCAGACCCAGGCTGAGCCGGAGTCTCAGACTCCATCTCAGCCTGTGTCTGGGCTTGCACCCGGTTCTCCACTAGAGCCGAGTCCTTAGCCTTCGGAGGGCGACCACGCCCGCGCTTTGCGGGCGTGTTCACATCCGGACGCTGATAATTGTCATTCGAAACCACCAACTCCCCATTTTCAACCAATTTGTTCAGCTGATCCGCCAGAATATTATTATGCTCTTCCGGCAAACTCCCACAAGTCGACTCGATGTAGTTTGAAATCGACGATTTGCTACATCCTTCCTTCTCTTTCAGAGCATCAATCGCTGCAAAAATCATCTGCACCGAACACACAAATTCAAGTTATAATTAAAACCTAGGGTTATATACTTATATATAAACTTAAAATTGATTTGAAATTACCTCTGCATACGGTGGTAGTGATGGTGGTCGGTTGAGCTCTTCTCCGGCCATTGACGGAGGGTGATCGGAGATTGCAAGAGGCGATAAAAAGAGGATGTCAGCTTCGAAGAAGCAGGGTATCAAAGTGTGTGCATGTGTGAGACCTTTTGGAGATGATTTATGTGAAGAATTTTTGGGGGTGAGAAGAAATCGACGGTTGAGGTTTACGGTGGGGATTAGATCAAAGGTGTTTGGGTTGTTTGTGTGTGGGATCACGCGGATCGGTGACGTGGCGGGTGGATTTTTAGTGTGGTGTTTTTGTTGTATGAGTGAGTTTGATGCTTTTTATTTTTTATTTTTGTTTTTGTTTTTTCTTCTTATTTGAAGCGTAGGGATAGAATGGAATAATTTAGTGGAATCTTTTTATTAATATTTATTTATTTTATTAAAGTATTATTTGATTAGTGGATTGGTTTTATTAATAGTTAAAAATGATTGTGTTTTATGGAAAAGTGGAACTCTTATATATAAAAAAGGAGTTGGGGTTTTGTGGTTTAGTGGTACGAGTGATATGATTATATATTTGATTAGTGATATGATTCGTAAAATCAATTCGAACTACAAGGAGGTTTGTAAAAAAAATTCACACATAAATGCATGGAAGATTATTTAGTCTCGCTTAGGATGGACTAGTATTTTTATGATGGGCAACGAGTCACAAGCAACAAAAAAACAAAATAAAAAACAAATGTATCAGATCACAACGTCACGTCTTTGGAAGCTTAGTTGTCTAATATTAATCTCAACGATAATAAGAATGTAGAATTCAAAAGAGAAATTAGGAAAGGCAAGAGATATGTCACATCATCGGCGTCATATGAAGAATTTCTTGCAAACATCAAGAGCTTCAACGCTTTAAGTCAGATCGAGAGCTTCAACATCTTAAGTCAAATAAAGGTCGAGCATAGATCTCGACTTTGAGACAAGAAAGTCTTATGAAAGAGAAATACCAACTTCGTGTTGAATTAACGTGACAACAAAGACAAATGTTATAACAACAACAACAAGGGGACTTTGAGTTCATCTTGAAAGATCACTCGATGTATTCCAAGCTGACGTTGGAAGTTGTTAATAACCAAAGTCGTAATAGACATAACGTTGAGTGTGACAATTCTTATATTAGATGTTATTTTATTGTTATTAGATTATTGAGTAAATTATTATTTGCATCCCTAACGTTTGTTCATTTTAACTATTTGCATCCCTATGGTTTCAAAATTGTCATCCGACTCCCAACGTTTCATTTTTATTTTCATTTGAGTCCGACACACTAACGACGTTAGATTTTTCAGTTAAGTTTAATGAAATGATAAAAATACCCTTATTTGATACCATTCATCCACACCTCACCCCTTTCATCTTCTCTCTATGTATCTCTTTCTCTTCTCCCTCTTTATGTCCATCACCACTACCTTGAAGAAGGCGGCGGAGCTTGAGGCGGAGAAGATCGCCTGTGGCTCTTGATCCCGCGGTGGCGGTGGCGGTGGTGGTGGCGATGGTGGTGGTAGTTTCTACGATGTTGGTAAATAGGGTTAAAAGTAACAACTACTTAATTGTACGAGCCTTCATCAACGAAGAGCCTCACTTCAACACCAGCGTCGACGCCCAATTCGCCGCTCTCGACGCCAACAACGACGGCGTTTTTTCCCGATCCGAGATGCGTAAGGCCTTCCAATCGATGGAGGAGTGAATGAAATTAGGTCACCGCTACGCCACCGGAGGAGCTCACGCACCTCTACGACTCTGTGTTTTCGAGCTTCGACGGAGACCACAACGGCATTGTGGATCCCGAGGAGTTTAGGGCGGAGATGAAGAAGATCATGCTGGCCGTGGTCAATGGGCTGGGCTTGTCACCGGTTCGGATGGTGGTGATGAGAGGGGTTGCGGTGGTGGTGATGGGGGTTGGGACGGGACGGGACAAGTCTACCGGCTATAGCAAATGAAATACACATTACTATTGCTAATTGTGTGCCGACTTGCCGATCGATTTTATAATCACAAAGACAACTGACAATCGACAATTTAAATTGAAGGTGTGCTTCACCGCTCCCTGCCGATCTGTGAGTCTGCGACGTTTCTATCCACCAAACACTAGTTGTGTTAGATTAAAGTTAACTAGTATTCAAGCCCCACGTATTGCGGTGGGACGTAAAACCGTTCTTAGTAGCATCAATGTCACATCGTTGCTAGCAACCAACAACACCAGATTAACTCATAAAACAAAAGAATAAAACCGAACGAAATATACATGTAAAAACGTAAAACCATGCACGTTCGGTTACAACGTGTTAATGTGTATAAATTAGACCGAAACGTAAAGCGCAATGTGACCGTTAAACATAAAAAATAGATGTAAAAATGTTAAACAACATACACATTTTGCAATATGTTAACTCGAAATGTTTAGACTGATAAGTAAAATAAAAAAAAATTGTAAAAATAATTAAGTAAATGAGACAAAGTTGGAAGTGAAAAAATGTGTTACTGTTAAGTGTAATTGTTGAAAACTACAGGGTTAAAAATAAAAATTTAAAGAAAAAACAAAATAAGGTTCAACCTACAAAACATATGTTAGAACCCATAATGCAAAACTAAGTTGGTGATTAGTATTATATAAATGTGTATTGACCAATTGAGTAATAAAAATTGTGATTTAGGGTTAAGAGTATTGGCTTATTGGGTAATAAGTTGATGTTTAAAATTCATATGTTTAATGGAATAATGGTTCAAAATCATGTTTTAATAAGTTTATTTTTGTTAGAACGTTTCGGTTTATATTTGTAAAACTTTTAAATTTTATATTTTTACGAGTCGTCAGTAATAAAAATATTCACATCGTTTTATATTTTCAAAATCACGGGGTCATTGCCAAATTTTTTGTCAGTCGGAAACATAACATATACATGACTATAAATTTTTTATGGGGATCGGGTGAACCCCAACCATTATGGTTGGATCCGCCCATGATCCCTAGTATAGTGATAGATTTTATCGCTAGTTAGTTGATTCATTTTACGTAAAGTCATATTATATCATAAAAGTAACTATTGTTTGATTACACTTGTAAATGACCAATACAATAATGCGTCTTATGGGGTATTTTAACATGTGTTAGTGAGTTATTCTATGTTAAATAGTTACATGGGGCCATAACAACCTATTTTGATGTTAGATAACACGTGTATGATAATTAGTACACTGATGAGTTTTCTCGTATGTTAGTGAGTCTTTTTAATAGCAAAGATACAAATTAGATTGTTACAAGTCATATTGTATGATAATAATACGTCAATACATGTATAGTAATAGGTACACTATTGGAACTTTGGTGTTTTATCATGTGACAATGAGCTGTTTTGATATATCTCCTTGGTAACTGCTTATCAAGAATCCCATAGTATGCAATACATTTCATTTTCATCCCTGTTCAAGATCTACTAGACAAAGTAAAACAACACACTTCCCAAATTTATATGCACAAAGACTTAAAAACATCCCAAATACTGCCCTTGGGCAGCAATCTTGATCATCTAATGTTTAAATCAATGTTTCTAACTTTAATTTTCACAATTCACTCCTACATTAGCTCCTTCACAATCATTTCTAGAACACATTTCGATTCCAAGCGAAGCGCGGTGCCTCACCTTCTTCATCAACACCCTTGTCTAGATCATCTGTCGATGTCATTATTAGCGTCTCATCAAACTTTTTAAGCTTATCTAGAATCCACAGTCTATCAATTTCAAACTCCACAACAGATTCCTCATGTTCCTTCGTATTCTTAGAATCTAAAACATTAATGTCAACTAAACATGAACAATGCACACATTTAGGCATCATTTTTGCCTTTGTTTTCCCCTCATAATCTGCAACTTTCTCTTTGTACATCTCGAGTTCGTTCTCAAGCTCAAATTTATCCCTCTCTAGCTTCATGACAAGTTCATTTAAGAGCTGAAAAACCTCGTGATCATACTCCGCTTGTTCATCCATCATTCTTTGATTTCGAATTGATTCAATCTTAAGTGCAACCTTTTCTTCTTGAAGTTTGGTTATCATTCTCATTGCTTGGTTTGCAGCTACTGCAGAAGCCTTTCGTTCCTCATCTAATTCTATGTATAAGCCACATACTACAAGTCTTTCGGCTTTCAGTTCTGCAGTTAAACTATCTATAGTGATGACTTTATCTTCTTCATCTCGACATGATGCTTGCAAGAATCTGGCTTCTGCATAGTGAATACCGTTACTAAATAGGAATATAACGAATTAGGCTAGAGTACACTTTTGAATTTTCAATGCATCTCCTAAAACGTTGAAAGAAAGAAATATTACTAATGTGACAAGTTAAAAGGGTGTAGCATAAAAAAAAGTAGATAATGTGATACTATACCTTTGGCACATCCCAATTAATGTTATTATCAACAAAATCCATATGTAAATTGGGTTTTTGTAGTCTTCCAGAAGTTTGAAAATAAATTATGGAATTTGTACCTTGATTTTGAACTTGATCTTCATCTCCATTTAAACTAGAGCTTATGCTACAACTAGTTGATGAATCAGTCCACTCAAGAGGGATTATCTGGTCAAAAACTTGTAAGTATGAACTCTTATTCTCAACAGGAAGATTCATGCAATCTACCAGTCCATTTCCTTCATAATTTGATTTGATCTTCGACGCGCTACTGAAGAAGGATCTATCAACAGGTATTGCCTGCAAGTTCATGCTGCAACATTCATGCTCAGTTGACATCTTTCGACGATCCACACAGTCATAATGGTTCAAAAACTCGATCGCATGAGCTTCACAAACAAGGTTTCGATATGGGCTTACGTTGTTGTTTGGGTCAAACAAATGATCAATAGTGGAACACCATACACATGGGGGCTTAAGAGTGTAGTAAGTGGCAAATTTTCTGATGAGATATGAGAAGATAGAGTTGAAAAGAAGCATTATGATTAGGATCCATTCAAGCAATGTGTAAGTTAGAATAAAAACTATTTTGTGGGTTGCAGCCATTGATGTTTGTGAGGGTGATTTGAAAGTTATAAAGAATGTGCAAAAGAAAAAGGAGGAGACATAGTTGATGAAATTAGGGGAATTATGATTATAATGGCCATGGTGATTGATGAGAGGCACTATGTAATTTAAAGTTTGAGGAAATAAGACCACTGGACCATGTGATATTGTTACGTCCCACATAAAAGGTTTCTCATAATAATCTTTTCCTAATTCTTGATGAAAATAAATAATCCATGTAGGTACCACCACTTTCAACATCCGTCGATATTCTGTCAATGAAAGTGGATAATGTTGAGGATAATCTGTCGGTAGTCTAGGTGTGGATAATTACTTAGCGATGAACTACTCTCCAAATTTACCAAGTTATCACCTATGGGGTTTTAGTAATGACTACAAGCGGATATAAGTGGTTATTACCGTAACAATATCTTATCTAGATTAATCACGTAACATTCACCGATTGATTAAAGGCGATTAATGTTTCCTTTTTTAATTTTTTAAATAAAAATACTCTTGGTTTTTTGTAGAAATAAATAAAAGTCACCCATAATAAATAAAAATTAGACCGTAATATAATCATTAGAATAAAAATTAAGTACTACATAGGTTTATACAAATTGGAGAATAATTTAACTAATATACTCTCCCTTTTGCTCCTTCATAGTGACAATCGGAGTTGAAATCAAACGTTATAATTAGAGTGAAAAACAAAGAACATGTTGGTATGAAAAATGACACCCAATCTCAAAAAAGAATAAGAAAAGTTTATAGCAAAACGACAATGTAGGATCTAAGATCATAAATTGACTGCAAGAGACATAATGACAAATCTTTGATGATAATAGCTATGACTATGATATGAGTTATTGTTATAGCGGCTCAAAGGCGGCATAAGAGAAAAATAAGAACATACAACTTGTGACTATGAGCATAGGATCTATGACAATAACGACACGAAAACAACAAAATAAAGAAGAAGAAAGGAGCCATTAGTGCAAATGCATGGATTATAGTGACAAACAACATGATTGCAATGTGTGATACTAATCAACCCCTAATGTATCATGATGAAACACCATCAAACTCAAAGTTATTATTCTCTCTAATCGCCTTTGGATTCATTTTCTAGCTATCGGTTATCCCACATCTTTTACAATAATGACTCATAAAAGAACATAAAAAATATAGAACTAAAGTGATGCATACTCGCTTGATAGATAATAGGCGGTGCACATGTCACACCCCAACCGACGGCGGAATCATTGAGACAGACGAATATAAATCGATTGTCATAGCTTATGGAATTAAATAAGTTAAAATAATATTAAATACTATTTTTATTGAATAATACTAATCAAGCAATTAAGTACAATCAATTAATAGCATAATAAAATTTGTCTTTGACTTTGACTAAGTCTAAATCCTAAGTGTGCATTTAAAAGTCCAATAATCTTCATTTCTGAAATCATGTGAAAAAGCAACGGGTCAGCTAACGAATTAGCCGATGAGTAAACACAGGTTCGAATACATATATAAATTGATTAAATATATTGAAAACAATTCAATTCACATGGCAATGTCAAGACTTATAATGCAATAGTGTAACATAAAAGATAAACCAACACAATCAAACCTAATGATTGAATTGACTCGGTCCACAGACGAAACCTTATGAATGAATGATTCCGGTTTCAATCATCACGCGACTAAACAAATGGGGTGGGTTTGTCAAACTAATAGATCTATCATTGTTACTGTGGTTGCATGAATTAATGATTGTATCATTCAGTTTATCTAACTATGAATACATTATTGCAAGTAATAACATAGCATATCTTGAATTGAATTTAGAATGAATTAGAATAACAATAAAAAACAATGATTGAATTTAAAATCACATGATTTTTCCAAAATATAAAATACATAAAAAAGAGCAATGAATACTCACCTGGTAATAATATGATTTAGAGATGATAGAATGCTAGACTTTGACATAAAATATTCTCACGTTTCAACCTAAGGTTTGGTGTCTTGTGATTAGATTAATAATGAGTGAAGGACTAGATATGGATTAGGGTTCCAATTGAGATTTGGGGGTTTTAATAAATAGTTTTAAAAATAATATAGTAGATTGGCCAAATAATATAGAATAAATTTATTAAGTAATTAAGATTGAAAATAATAGTGAATCATTAGTGAAATTGAATATTGCTTAAATATTTAGTTTATAATAATTGATTAAGTAATGGTTGAGTATTAAAGTGTGAAAAAGAAATAATTAATTATTTAAAACTTGATCAAAATACTTAGTTAAATGATTGATTATTTAAAGGTTTTGCAAAGGATTAGTTTTAAATAATTTAAAGAATCTATACTTTAAAACAAATTTTAGGAATTTAGAACTTTTAAAGGAATAAACATGTTTGTTTTAATAACATTTATTTTTGTTAAAAGATAATAAAATAAAAATTTATAGCATTTAGAATTTTCCAAAAACTAATTAAATACTTATGTACTAGATTTAGCTAACAAAATAAATTTTATGTTAATTTAATAATACATTAAGTTTGTCTGGAATTAAGAATGATTAAAAAAACAATTTAAAAACTTGGGGTGGACCTGGGTCGAACCCGGGTCACCTCTTTGTGATCCGTACGGTTTACCAGTTGGGCAGAGGCCCATATTTGGTTTAGTTTCCATTAGAAAGTTAAAAAAACACAAGTCAAGCAAATCCCAAATCGCATAAACCCTAAATATCGAATTCAATCCAATTGATCAGGATTTCGTAGTCGACAATGAAATCAAACATGGTTTTTGTTTTCCACAGGAAATCGAGTATTTGAATGCGTGCAACTTACCTGATTGATGTTGAATTGAATGCGAATTAAGAACAGAAACAGTTGCGTAGAAATGAGAGAGAAGTGATGATCGATTACTTGAGAGTGTGGTTGTTTAAGTAAAATTGATTGCTCATAAAGCTTTAAGGGATCGATTAGAAAGTTTTCCCTCTCTTAAATAGGTTCGATTCGATCAGTTTCGTGCTCAACGAGTTAAAGGTAGTGATTCGGGTGTTTCGGTTGAAATTGATTGTTGTTTCTGAAGTTACAACTCAATTGAAATGGTTTTGAGCAAGAAGCTTCGGTTTCGATTATGATAGCATTAGTAATTGATTTATTCAAATTAAAATGGGTCATGTGTTCGAGACATTCATGCGAGAATGGTGGAACGGTTCAATTGGGTTTATGTGAATTGGTTTTAATAGATTGGCCTTCGCCAGAGACTTGGTCGGAATGGCAGCCGGAGGCAAGGTTTGGTCCCTGTTCTTTTTAGTTGTTATCATTTTATGTAAAAACATTTTAGTTTAAGGTTTAAAATTTGCAATTTAAACCCTTAATTTTGTAAACCATATTTAATTAACAAATCAATTTTATTTAATAAAGTCTTTATAAACCTTTTAAATCTTTATGAAAGCATTACAATTTAATTATTTATTATAACCTTATAATTAAGCTCATAATTAAGAATAAACTCTAAAAATGTTTTTGATTCCTTTGAAATTAAATGGTTTAATTCTCATAATTTTTTATGAAATCCTTATAAGATTATAATTTTTTTTCATCTCTTAAATAATATAATTTAAATTAAATAAATGGTATAATTATTGTATTTGAAACATTAAAAGAGATTAAATAACTAAATAATGAATTTAATTTTAAAAATTGACTCAAATGGATTCGGGTTTGGGTTTATAGTTTGAAAATGGACGGATGTTACAACACATAATGTAAAAACAACAAAGGTGATGCAAGAACAACCAAGAGTGTATGTGTAATTAACTTTATTTTAACTAAAGTAGTTTAGAGCATTATTTATTGTATTCTTAAGAGTGTATTTATACTAGGTTAGTACCCTATGTATTATTGGGTGGAATTATTTTAAATTTTTTAAAATTATTATTTTTTATAACAGATGTTATCAACCATTAAAGTTAAGAAATAATAATATTTAGAAGTTATAAATGACAAAATTAAGATTAAGATTTATAAAATTGTATTTTAAGATATGATAGAATTTAAATATTATAATTTAGTAAATCTTAATAAAAGATTGCATAAAAATTTTACATTCTAGATATATAAACGTTTAGCTTATTTACTTAAAACCTTTATTATTTAATATCTTAAAAATTAGTTGCAAGTAATTAAATCACTCAACAACACTCAAGCAACATCAAATAATGATTTTAAAGTTTATATTGGAAATTTTTAGGTTGTTTGACTATATTGAGAAATAGAAAATATTGTTAATCTAACTACCCTTCATATTAAAACTATAACGTATTTAGTTCTTCGGTTAGACGATCATTATAATTTTCTATTAATTTTATAAAATAACCAAACTACCCTTCATATTAAAACTAAGTTAAAGATTATTTTAATGAGATTCCAAACTCAAACCTATCCGGTTCATCCTCCCCCATCTTCACCTACAACACCTTTTATTAACAACCACCACTACTTGTCTCTCTCTATTCATAGACTTCAAGATTTTCTACCAAATTAAGGTTTATTTCTCCTAACTTATGTGATTTAGTGTGTTCAATGTGATTCAAATCTCTAAGTTTCATATTTACACTCTTGAATCTGCTTTTGATGTTGTTTGTCATCATCTATGAAGTTCTAGTGAACATTATATTCTGTAAGTCACATCCATAAAGATGTCATCCACGACTGTTTAATGGAACTTTGAAATGGTGACTTGACCGGCGTCGAAGGCCGGTAAAAAATAAAGAGTATTTATTCTTAGTTACCTTAGACTAGCTAGGACAAGTAAGAGTGTCGAATTCACAAGGAACTATTGGCGGTAACTAATTTATTTTGATGTTGAAATGCAAAAAGCATTTGTTGAGGTGTTAATGATTAATTAAAATATGAAATACACTTAGTTAAATAAAAGAAGATGTAATCACTTTTGGCTTCGTGGTTTAATCATTCACTTGCCTAATAAGTTCATTAACGTGCTTGACAAATTACATAGACATAACTCATGCAAATTTTACACCGGTCGTATAGTTTCACGTTAATCCATCACATAGGCCATGATACGACATAATGGAGTCTCTCCATTATGGAATGACATCTCGGTGATTAAGCAATGAACCATATGAAATCAAATTAACTCAATCACATAGGGACATAATATAATTCTATAAAGTTTTTCTATAAAAGAATGACCATCTTGGTGAGTCAAAATGAAATTTCCTTCATATTAGCATTGAAGTAACAACAAAAGCACAATTGAAAACATTACGCGTACATGGAAACAATTGTATTAGGTTCAAGCAAAGCGACAAAGTAAAGCTTTTAAGTGATGAGAAAAAAACCCTAATTTAGATGTGATTACAAATTGTTTAGCCACACATGTTTGGAGTGATAAAAACAAGTAACTGATTTATGGAATTCATCTAAAATTGATTATCAAGTGATAACAATCAAATCTTCAATGATTTTTCAAGACTTCTTCATCCTAAAATCATCCTTAAAGAGTCTCTAAACGATTCTCCATTCAATGAAATCCAAAAATTGCTTAAATGCGGTGAAAATCATCAATACATTGAACTCGGCGTTGACCAACGCCCCAACTTGCTGAAATTCTTTTTTCGGCTTCAAAGGCAGTATTGACCAATGCTGGATAGAGTTGACCAACACCCAAGTTTATGATTTTGTACTTTTGCTTTGTTTTTCTTCATTTCAACATACAATAACATAACTTAATCAAAGTACAAGGTTCCATGATATTATAGATTAAATTATGACTATTAATCAACCAAAAATCATGTATATTTATGACCCGATCATGAACCATTCAATGTTAACCCAATTCCTATTTACCTAATGTTTACTGATGTCATCCACAACTTTTTATCGGAACTTTGAAATCTTGTCCCCCGATTAAAGATCTTGGCAATGGCAATTACTTGTTTTCCTCCAAGTTCATTCGAACCTCATCAGATAGTTTAATCTAATAGCGGTTGCGGTTCTCATTAGAGTGTTTCATCTTTGAAAGGGTAATTTGATGCCTACTTAATGGAATAAACTAACGGTCGTTTGACTCAGGGTTTTTCAAACCTTAGGATTAAACCTGTAATTTTTCAATCCCATAAACAAAAGATGAAATATGAGCAAACTTTATGGACTATCTGCGTAATTTACTCTATAACTTATAAAAAAAGTATAACTTTTTGTTCACAGGACCTCTTACTAACATGTATACGTAGTGTCACGACCCGCCAAAACGCATATCGCAACACCCTAATTTTTATCGATTAGAGGCACTTTCAAAGCATTCAAGGCTGCCCGGAACACTCCGGAACAGCCCACATAATTTTGCAGCTACATTGCAGCCTTGGAAGACTCTATAACGTCCTACGACGTGCTAGAAACCGAGCATAAAAGGCTGCTAAAAAGGACCAAGTTGTGCAGCCCCTAAAAGACCCTGGAATTACTAGAAAGAGCTACAAAAATCAGCCATGGTGCTATCTTGAAAGACCATGAAAGATCTAGAGAAATCGTTGGCGATATCTTGTCTTAGATATTATGTAAAGACTTGTCTAGATATAGAACAATCTAGAATACTTGTAACTAGTTTAAAGAGGTTGGTGGTGCATCATTTGCAATTGTACTTGTGTTCTTTGTAATACAAGCTTCTTACTTGTGTTGTAAACATACATCACAAGCATCTTACTTGTGCACTACAAAATCTAACATTCCCTTACTAAGACTTCCACTGCATAAACCATCCACCCGAGACCGAGAAGGCTGACTTAGAACAGATCTAAGTGTCACACGTGAGCTGATCAGAGGCAGTCCGTGACAAGTGGTATCAAAGCCAGGTTGATTCATTGGGATGGCATCTATTACAGAGAAAGTTGTAGTCGCAAGCGTTGCCGGAGACGAGACCCGTGGACGGGAAGAGACTCGTAAAGGTGACAAGAAAACCAGAGGTATGTCCAAAGACTTGGTTGAAGCTTGGACAAAAGAGTTGAAGATGTCGAGGTAGGATTGTCTGAATTCAAAAACAAAATGGATGAATTCAAAGCTGAAATTGACATCTTCAAAACACATACCTACGACTCTTTGCAACATGTTGAGTCGTTAGGCAATGACTTTAGCGAAATGCGAAGCGATCTCAAACTCGCCCTCTCCTTGATAAGGAAGGAGATGGAAGAGGCATTCACAAGGAAGTTGGGTTAACATAGAGAAAACTTCAAGAGAGAGATCAAAGACTTACAAACCGAACTAAGTGTTTGCAAGCGCGCACTAGCAACCGGAGATGACAACATAATCCATGCTTCTTCAAAGGTAGACATCCCCAAACCATCACCATTCGTTGGAAAACGAGAGGCAAGGGTTGTGGATGACTTTCTTTGGGAGATGAAGCAATACTTCGAGGCCATCGACATTGTCGATGATGCCAAGAAGATCAAAACAGCAACTCTTTACTTGAAAGAGACCGTAGCTTTATGGTGGCGTCGAAAACACATGGAGATTGATAGAGGTACGTGCACCACACAAACTTGGGCTAATTTCGTAAAAGAAATCAAGAAAAAATTTTATCCGGAAAATGCTGAACACGAAGCAAAAATTCGGCTTCGTAATCTAAAGCAAAAGGGTAGCATCAAAGACTACGTCAAAGATTTCACTACTCTTATGCTAGAAATTTTGGACTTGTCACCGAAGGACTCTCTCATATACTTCATCGATGGCTTACAAACGTGGGAAAGAACTGAACTTGAACGACGAAATGTTCAAGACCTATCCTTAGCCATCGTTGTTGCCGAAAGCTTGATCGACCATAGTGAAAGGCGATCACAAAAACCCATCGTTATGGAGGATAACGATGCAAAAGGTGGGGGAGTGAGACCCCACAATAATAACAAAAATCATATTCGAAGGGAAGACAACTGATGACCCCCAAAACATGGGAAGGAGGTACAAGAAATCAAAGGATGTTTCCTTTGCGATGGACCGCACAACGCGCGGGATTGTCCAAAGAAGGCTAGATTGACAGCCTTGATCAAATACGATGATGAACCATCAGAACCAGAGGAGGTTCGTCTAGGAGCAATGCAACTTCAACTGCTTAATACTTTAAGTACCGTTGAAGGCAAACCCTTGATGATGGCAAACCAATCCAGCCCGCTCACGATCAAAGACAACCCGAAGACAGAATCGAAGGAACTTCGGTTTGTAAACATGGAAATCAAAGGACAAACTGTGAAAGCGTTGGTTGATACTGGAGCAAGCCACAACTTCATCTCACCTAAAGAGGCTCGAAGACTAGGCTTAAGGATCACCACGCAAAAAGGATGGATCACGGGCACATCAGGAGACCCCCAACTGATAGAAGGAGCGTTATGGGGTGTAAAGACAAAGATGGGCACGTGGACAGGCAAGCTACACTTCTCAGTCGTCCCACTAGAAGATTACGATATCGTGCTAGGAATGGACTTCTTTTGAAAAGCCAAAGCCCGCCCAATATCGTTCATCAACACCATGTACATCATCAAGGGGGACCAAGTACACACCATTACCTTGGATCCAAATACAAGGCATCGAGGCAAAACCGTCTCTATCTTGAAACTCATGAAGACAACTCATGAGGCATCTAGGCAACACGAAGAGGACGTCATGGCATTAGGTGGGGGAGAATGTCATGACCTGCCAAAACGCAGATCATAACACCCTAATTTTTATCGATTAGGGGCACTTTCAAAGCATTCAAGGCTGCCCGGAACACTCCGGAACAACCCACATAATTCTGCAGCTACATTGCAGCCTTGGAAGACTCTAGAATGTCTTACGATGTGCTAGAAACCGAGCATAAAAGGCTGCTAAAAAGGACCAAGTTGTGCATGTGACACCCTACACATATCCCACATCGGCCGTGGCCAGGAGAGATTCCTGGTTCATAAGGATGCCTGGCCTCTATCATCAACAACGCGTTTTGGGCGTATTGGGTGTGGATGAGAGGAGAACTCCACAGTTAAGCGTGCTCAGGTGAGAGCAATCCAGGGATGGGTGACCTTCCTGGGAAGTTTTCACTCGGGCAACCAAAAGCAAATCCATGAGCTCATCATGAGCAAAACGGAAAATATTGTTGATGCAAGGGGCCGGGTGTTACAGATTGGTATCAGAGCCATGGTTATAGGGAATTAGGTTATTAGAAATGAAATGACCTGGACTATAACTAAGTACCATTACACATGAGTCCTCTCATGTATTTTATATTCTTAGATAGGATTTTATGTGACTTATGTGTTTATACTTGATTATGTGATTATATGCCTTATGTGCTTATTCTTATCCTTTGAATCTTATTAATGCACACACTAACCTTAAATCATATTCTAAGGCATTAGGTGCCTAAATCAAATGGTTTTCAAAATGAGTTTTGAATTGTTATTTGTGGTTTTCAAGTCTCGTTAAAGTCTATGTCCTATAACTTGAAACATGTAATGCTGGAAGAGCGTGATGCCTGTATCTCGAGGTGTTCTGTCTAGGAAATGTATTCATATAAATCCAAATCAACCGATGGATCCGTTTACCTTACCTGGGAACCCTTGGGGTGAGTGTCCGCTTATAGGTACACATGTCTTCATTAAGGTTGTAGTTGACCTAATACTTTGATAAGTCAACGTAATGCTTTGGTTTGTAAACCGAACGTTACACCCGAAACATCTTGTTACTTTAAAATCGTTTTATCATTGATCTTGTCTTTTGGATCTTAAAACTCACTACCCAATTCTCTTAACGACCCTTAATAATCTTTTTTTTAATGTCATCCCTTTCAAACCACACTTATTCTGCAACCCCATCTCAATGTTACTTTTATTCTGAATTGAACCATTAATCTTAACAAACACGATTCACGTATCAAATTTAACTAATGCAACTTTGAAACCTCAATGACATAAGTAAACAAAGAATCAATCATCTAGAACCCTGTTAAAGTTATTTGCTTGAGAAGCTCCTATGAATTCATATCCCATCCAAAAGTGTCCTGAATATATTTCTCATGCTCGTTAAGCTGAGTCTCATATTGATCTAAAACTTGGTGTTGTGTTAAAACCTTCCTAATTGTCTTGAACTGCTTGACATGTAAAAGCCTATCAATTAAAATTCTAAATTAATAATCTTGCACCCTTTTGCCAAGCAACATATGAATCATGAATTATGAAATTTAACAAACTTAAGCATAGCAAAACATCATAATTAAACTTATTGAATTTAAGCGCTCCCAAGAGTTCACTTGCGAACGTGAAATGAAATCCAAGTCTCCTCATATCCTCGAAATTAGTCTTCTCGAGATTAAATTTCGGGATGAAATTTCTTAAAGTATGGAAGACTGTAACATCCGTCGAATTTCAAAATTATGAAACTAAACCCGAACTCACTTTAAACTTTTATACAATGGAAATTTTTAATATTTAAAATTTTTATTATTTATTTTATTGAATCAAACGCGTTAAATGTGCAATTTAAGCAATATTAAAAATTGTTTTATTCATTTTATCATTTAAACAAAGAATAATAATTTATTTATTTTATAAATAAATCTTTTTCATAAAAATATAAATCTTTATTTATCATTATACAATAAATAACTAAATGAAAAAGACTTATTAAAATTATAAAGTTATAAAATAAATTTTAATAAACTTATAAAGTTCAAGTCTTATAAAAGTTATAAAGATTTTTAAGAAAATAAATTGTAATTATTCTTTTAATAAACTTATAAATCACCATTAACACCATTCATAACCTCCTCCTAACCTCAAGTATAAAAGCAAGGCTTATGTCTCACTTTTTATTTGCTCATTCTCTAAAAATCTCACTATCATATCTTTATTTCATCCATTGGTTATGATCAATTTGAAGAATTTTATTTTACAATAAATTTCAAGAATTCTTAATACTAAAGTTATCTTTTATTGCTTTTATATTATACATTTTAATCATCCTAACATCTAATTATTCTCATGACTTTATGTTCTTACTATTGTTCTTTCTTCTACCAAATCTCTTTTTATTTTAATCATCATCATTTGATCATTAACATTTTAATAATCACTAACCTTATAACAATCACTAACATTCCTAAATCAAGCTAACAATACACTAACATAAACAAAGAATCCTGTTTGCATATGGACGTCTATGCCGCCATATTCGGTTATTCCACAAGATTATTGTTCTAAATGATGGCTATGCCAAAGTCTTAGAATATTTTTATAACTCAAATGAAGACTAATATACCATATATTGACATAAGAAAATGTTCTAACCCGTTTCATGCTTTAATGATTTTAAAAGTGCACGTAAGTGCCTTACTACAATTCTGGCAGAATATAATCTTACTTTAACCGACCATAATTTGATCATAACAAAATAAATTTGAGTAAACTCAGACTCCAATGTTAAGTTCTTTGAATTACCTTTTCAACGACAGTTTATACGTCTTCATATAAGACTTGGACCTAGTTTAACTAAATATGTTATTGAAAATTATAGAAATCTTCATATAAGACTATGACATGAATTGCTATCTTTTATGTATTTATGTATTGAAAATTATAGAAATCTCACCAACATTATTATTGACCCTTTATTTTTAACATGTTTCAGGTTTAATACTTGAGGTTTCTCTTCGTGCTCATATAAGACTTGGAACTAGTTTAACTAAATATATTATTTTTTTGTTTGAAGCTTTTGTATTGTATGGACTTAATTGTATTGTAATGTTCAATGATTAATGATATCTAATATTATTTCAACATAATTAGTTCCATGTTCTATGAACAATCGTTTCACATTCGTCCGCCCCGATGATTCTGCTGTCGGTCGGGGTGTGACTTGTGACACCCTACACATATCCCGCATCGGCCGTGGCCAGGAGAGATCCTGGTTCATAAGGAATGTCTGGCCTCTATCATCAACAACGCGTTTTGGGCGTATTGGCTGTGGATGAGAGGAGAACTCCACAGTTAAGCGTGCTTAGGTGAGAGCAATCCAGGGATGGGTGACTTCTTTGGGAAGTTTTCACCCGGGCAACCAAAAGCAAATCCGTGAGCTCTTCGTGGGCAAACCGGACAATATTGTTGATGTAAGGGGCTGGGTGTTACAGATTGGTATCACAACCACTCTTGTGCCGTTCGGGGTGTGGGACATACCTCACCAAAGATGGTGACTTCTCGGGCTCATCGAGGACGATGAGTCCAAACAGGAGGTGCTTGTGACACCCTACACATATCCCACATCGGTCGTGGCCAAGAGAGATTCCTGGTTCATAAGGAATATCTGGCCTCTATTATCAACAACGCATTTTGGGCATATTGGCTATGGATGAGAGGAAAACTCCACAGTTAAGCGTGCTCAGGTGAGAGCAATCCAGGGATGGGTGACCTCCTGGGAAGTTTTCACCCGGGCAACCAAAAGCAAATCCGTGAGCTACTCGTGGGCAAAGCGGACAATATTGTTGATGCAAGAGGCCGGGTGTTACAGTGCAGCCCCTAAAAGACCCCAGAAATCTCTAGAAAGAGCTACAAAAATCAGCGATGGTGCTATCTTGAAAGACCATGAATGATCTAGAGAAATCCTTGCTAATATCTTATCTTAGATATTATGTAAAGACTTGTCTAGATGTAGAACAATCTAGAATACTTGTAACTAGTATAAATAGGTTGGTGGTGCATCATTTGCACTCACCTAAGTTCCTTGTAACAACAAAGCATTGTACTTGTGTTCTTTGAAATACAAGCTTCTTACTTGTGTTCTTTGAAATACAAGCTTCTTACTTGTGTTGTAAACATACATCACAGCATCTTACTTGTGCACTACAAAATCTAACATTCCCTTACTAAGACTTCTGCTGCATAAACCATCCACCCGAGACCAAAAAGGCTGACTTAGAACTGATCTAAGTGCCGCACATGAACTGATTAGAGGCAGTCCGTGACAAGGCCGCTCATAGACTTTGCCATGTGTCATAACCTCCTTCACTCTTGAAATATTGACTTGCTTCTCATCATTTTAGTATTCTTATATTTTTAATAGATTTTAACAATATGTATTATTATTAATAATTATTTGACATATAGTTTTAAATAGTTTTCGTATTTCTGGACATTTTTTAAAACTGCATTAATTTTAAACAACTTTTTAGAAACACTAAACCTATATTTCATTTCAAAATTGACATGAATGACTTTACATGTTTTAATTTTTCTCTTCCTACTATATATATGGTTGGATCATTAGTATCATAATCTATTATATTTGTAACTCTGTTTTAACAATTTACATTGACGTGCTTAAATAAGAATTATTACTATCATTACACATATTAAAAACTTCATTTATATTAATATCATAATTTTATCTTATTATCTATCGATTTACCTGGAGAGGGCAATTTAGATCCATTCATCTATAATTGAATAATTGATTTTTCAGATCATTTTTAATTTATATTTATATGTATTTTTAAATATTTTATAATTATATTTCCGTAATTAAATGCCTTAAATTTTAGTAAACAAAAGTTAATTGTTTTAAGTATATATTATGTTATTTAGTGTCTTACATCGCATAATATTGATCATACAAATGGTTTATGTAATGGAGAAAAACAAAAAGTTATATTATTGCATAATCATGTTATCAAAGCTAAGGTCATATCTGAAAATAACATAGGAAATCAGGCTTTTATCCCAAGTCTTAATTTGACGCATTTGAATAAATAAATTCCTTTTAAATTTCAGAAAAGACAACTTTCACTCGTTATTGTTTTCCAATGATGATAAACAAAAGTCGAAGACAATCACTATTCAAAGTTGATTTATTTTTTAGGCAATTTATTTTCACACATAATCAATTGTATGTTGCATTATCTACAAGAAATATAGACAGATGCTAAAATTATTAATGTTAGATAAGTATAGAAAAACACCAAACATCAAATGTTATATATAAAGAAGTTTATGAATATCTATGAATAACAATTCTTGGTTTTTTTCATATATTATTGTTTATAACTTAAATTTATTTGTATATATAATACTTTTATTGATATCTTATATACAACATATATTAAATTATATATATATATATATATATATATAATATATATATATAGGGTTAGGTTCTTTCAAAATAAGAAATCTAAAAACTAATATTAACCATTGATTATATTAATCAAGGGTTGTGATTAAACAAAGGTACTAAAGTAAATTAATTGAACACTTCATACGATTAACTTAGGTTAAAGGGTATGTTGGTAAAATAACTAATATCAGTTTTTGAATTCCGAATATCACTCAATCTACCCCACACCTTTCTAAAATAAACTTTCAAGTATCACTCAATTTATTACTCACATTTCTAAAATATTTTGTCACAAATAAAAAATTTATTGTTTTATTTGAGTCTATGTTGTATATTCTGTAGAAATCAGTAAAGCATTACATGTATATTTCATGCTATTAGACACTAACCATCGATCGTTCTTGAAACAGCGCTTAGAACAATGTAACTAAGGTGTGTATGTTGAGTTCGTTAGTAGATTCACGTATGGGTAATTTTTGTTTAAATCTTGATCTTTTTTTCCATTTTAAACAATAATATATGTTTTGTTGGTTTTGATGGAAGGGTTTTTGATCATATCGGTGTTGTACATTTAAAAAAACAAGGATATTTTTTGTGAGCAAAAATATATGGGAATAGTAGTGTGATTTATGAATTAAATTTTCTTAATGTGTAAATTACACAAAAAACCAACCTAAAAAGTTATTCAGCTATGTTCATAAAAATATGATATATTAAACTCTTATATCAAGGTATATAAATTGTTTAAACTGATACGTGTTGAGAAGTTTAAATATCATATAACATGTGTTATTATGAATAGTATGTTTATATATGAGTAAACATATTCAATCATTATATGTTATAGTGAATAGTATGTTTACATATGGGTAAACATAGTCAAAATTTAACAAAAACTTATAAGCAACCTCTTATGGTTATATTAGTTATAAAATTTTAGATTTCAGTCTATGTTAAATTTTACATATGTGTTAAATTATAGTGAATAAGTTAATATATCTCTCCTTTATAAATTGATCATTTTTTATGTTACATGATGAATGAATGCACATATATGTCTTTACGCTAACTGTTAACTTGTGTTTTTCATCTATTAATTTTGTATTTAGTTATACAAGTTTATCTATTAATTTTGTATTTAGTTATACAAGTTTTACATATGCATCTATATGGTCCACTAATCGAACCATATGCAAGTGATAAACTTTGTAAAGTCGAATAAAGCCTCCGTCAAAAAAGTTGTATAATGCACTAACAATACATACAAATTTATCATGCAACCTTAGTTGTTTCAAAATGTTTGTTTACTACCGGTGTATCTTGCCTAGATTTTTCTTATAGGTTATATAATATTTAGTTTTTACATATGTAAAATTTACGCATATGTAAATTGTAAACAAGGGATTTATATATATGTAAATATGTTACTCAGATAAGTGAAGGCTTACTTAGAAAATCCAACAAAGATTGATAAAATACAACATTTGCAAGGAGAGAGTACTACTATACATTAACACATGCAGCGTGCTTAAAGATGCACAACTAACAACATTGTATAATTACAAGAACTAATATATATATATATATATATATATATATATATATATATATAATATATATATATATATATATATATAATTCAAACATATAAGTGTAATTTTTTATAGTATATGTTATATTATTGTCATTAAGGTATCTATTCTTCGTCTACATTCTCTAATCATCAATATTTGAATCAGTTTCTTATGAAACATAAGTACAAATAATATAAAGAACAAACAACAATAAACAAACTGTCCAACAAATAAATGGAAAATTATTTTTATACATATTATGTTGGGAGGTTGTTGTTTATTTGTTGACGGATGCTTACAATCGGATGTAATGTGCCGATGATATTCACATTTTTGTAGTTTATATAATCATACTAGCTTTAGTAAACCCGTGTATTACACGGTCGAATAAATAAAATATTAATATAATAATTTTATTAATTATAAAATGATATTTTAAGATATTATATGACGAAATTACGTATCAGAAATGATATAAACAAAAAAACAATGATATCAACTTTTTAAAATTTTTTAAAAAATAAATATTTTATTTTAAAACAAACGTATAAAAATGTTATTTTTAAACAAAATTCTTATTACAACTCCCAGATTTGATTATTTTTTGTTTTAAAAAAATTGACTTATTAAAAATATCAATTTATTTAGAAATAACCTTAATAAATAAATATCTTTCTTAATTTTTTATATATTAAAATGTATTAAAATAATTTTATTAGTAATTAAGGTAATTATTTAATAGAAGAGAGAGACGAGAAAAAATTGGTGAGAATGATTGTGATGCTGACACTTAACGCCCCCATTTACTCTTTTATTAAAGTAGTAAGATTAGTTACAAATTTCATTTCCAAATTTTAATTTTATAACATGAGAAACAAATGTAGATATAGGTAATATTTTGTACACTGATTTTTTTCCTTCCGAATAAACTATCTTTTTATATCTACCTTTGTTCAAACTTAAAATAAGTAAGAAGTTTATAATACACATTTAATTTTAAAATATTTAAATAAAATTTAATTTTTATTATATGACATAATACCATTTTTTAGAAAATATTATTCTTCATAATACAATTGTGCAGATTCTCCATCTTTTGACAAATCTCGTTTAAATCATAATGTCGAATAACAATTAAGGGAGTAAAATATTTGTTCAAATAATATAAGTTTGAAATACAAAGAACATATTTTATGAATATTTCTAAGTGAATTGTTAATTAGTCAAACATGATTCGAGACTACATATAAAATTAATAACTAACAAATTAAAATGGAGATGTTTAAGGAAATCTACCCTGATTAAACGGAGACAATAAGGTGGCGTTTGTTTTTCTAAGTGAATTGTAATTAGTCAAACATGTCAGGCACAGGAAAAGGTTTTGAGTGCGCAAAGTGTTGTTTTATGGAAGACGTTTTTTAAAAAAACGTATTCTTGACGTTTGCATGGAGAAGATGTAGACTTACCACTTCTGAGATCTTCTAACCTCTTCTCATCTCCTCCCACCTCCCCCACCGGCCGCCCCACCAGCCGGACCACCGTCGCCCCACCGGCCGGACCACCGCAGCCCCACCTCCCCCCACTGATCGGACCACCGCCGCCCCACCTCCCCCCACCAGCTGGACCACCGCCGCCCTACCTTCCCCCACCGGGTGGGGTTTGATTCTTGGGCTATGTATGTGTTTGATGTTGTTATGATGGTGTTTTTAAGGCTTAGAATGCATGATATAAGCTTAGAACATGATAGGAGTTGTTTGGGGACTGAATTATGATGTTAAGGATGAATTAGACTACTCATACGCCCAAACAGTAGCTTATGCGCCCAACAGAATTAACTGCCTAAGTGTTCCCATGCGCTCAAAACTCATGTGCTCGAATAGTACTCATGCGCCTAGAAATAGGCTGAAATTGACTAAGTGTCATACGCCCAGATAACTCATGCGCCTGCATAGTGCTCATGCGCCTAGAATTGCCCAGAATAGACTAAGTGTTGCCCATGCGCCCCAATAGTGCTGATGCGCCTGAAAGTGGCCCATGCGCCTAAGTGTTCCTCATGCGCCTGAAAGGTCATGTGCCTGCATAGTGCTCATGCGCTTAAGGACTTAGAATATTTTCTGACTTTTTGGGGAAAAATGTAAAGTAGGCTTTGACTTGAAATGTTTTCGAGGGCTATGTAAGTTGACTTTTTGAAGTAAAAAATGATGTGATGGGCATGAATGATATAAGGTGATGATGATGATGTTATGCATGATGTTATGCATGATAGTGTGTAGGATGTATGTTATGCATGTATGATGGTGCCTTGTATGGTGATGCTGTATGGTTATGTTTATGTTCCTGTTATGTATGATTTTTTCCCATT
The DNA here is from genome assembly GCA_025506515.1 of Flaveria trinervia. Taxonomy (NCBI): domain Eukaryota; kingdom Viridiplantae; phylum Streptophyta; class Magnoliopsida; order Asterales; family Asteraceae; genus Flaveria; species Flaveria trinervia. Next base: position 14,979,234 of record CM046450.1, on the reverse strand, counting down.
GCTTTACGTTGAATGTTGATGAATGAAATGGAAAGTATTATGTAACGTAAAGTGAAAGATAATGAAAAAAGGAACGTAATGAAAGAATGCATGCATTAATGAACGAATGAAAGTATGAAAGGCTTGCAAGCATATGTATGGAGGTTCACACCCAATGAAGGGTGTTAGCACAAACGTGTGCGGGTTAGCTACCCCAGAAGGATGCACACTGGGGCTTGATCCGAGTGATTAAGCATATGTATGGATGTTCACACCCAATAAAGGGTGTTAGCTCAACTGTGTGCGGGTTAATTACCCCAGAAAGATGCACACTGGGGTTCAATCCTTGTGATTAACCATATGTATGGGACCCTTGCCGCTTACCCTAGGTACTGGAGTCAGCTTCGTGCACAATGTTCGGGGTCTTTGAAAGACCTCAGGCCCAGTACCCGCTTTATGCATGAAGGTGGGGTGAAGCACATGGCATTGGTCTGAATGAAATAAAGATTTAACGATGTATGAATGGAATGAACGAACGAGTAATGAAGAGAATAATGATATTATCTATGTGTACGTATAATTCATGATCACGTACGATTGTAAGGAACGGTTTTGAACAAAAGATCAAGTATGTTTTATTTTAAAACTAGAATTCACTCAGCAACCCTGACTTTTATGTGTTTCCAGTTGGCAGGTAAAGGTTGTTGAGAATGGCACGGTGCAGCTACTTGGCGCCTTTTTGGACAGCATCCATTTTTATAATGCTTTTGTGATGTAATGCAACAAGTACCTTGTAATGTGATAACGATGTATTATTTTGAAAAGCCTTTATAATGAAATGAAATGTCATGTTTGAATGTTTCCGCTACAGTGTTTATTTAAGTTAAATATAAATATATGTTTTATGTGCAATGATTGACCAGCTGTGAGCGTCCCGGGAACGGGGCTTTACAAGTTGGTATCAGAGCCAAAGTTTAAGTGAAACGGGTAAATTTTCAAAATAAACCTAAACTTAAAATGAAATTGGGACGAAAAGGGAAGGGATGCCAGTCCGAGTAGCTGCGTGCCATTAGGTATTTTCTTAATGTTAACCGGCATTACGTGCGCATGTTATGTGGTTTATGTGCTGTTTGTAGATTTAGATATTGATGTAGTCAGGATAGGTAATGCTTCGGGTATGTAGATTTAGATATATACATTTGGTCCACCTCTTCTGCTGCAGATGTGGTCCGCAGACTGCAGACGTTTTCCTGCAGAAAAAAAAAACGCCTAAAAAAATTCAATTAATGCCTACATATAAAAATATATTAATACCCTTGCTTGGTTAATTAAAATAAAAACAAAATGTACATTAATCAATGGCTAATATTAGTTCTCGTAGTTCTTGCGATCTTTATGAGTTCTGATAAGATCTTAACCATATATATGTATTATATTTATGATATAGGTTTTTATTTCAACCCGAGTGTTAACCTAATGTGTAACATCTTGAATTTTTGGCTAAATTAAAAGTTAACGTCGTTGATACTTGTAAGGACTATTGATGGCATTTATTAAACTTTTGGGCTACTTATGTTTATTGTTTTAATTTGTCTTTATTTTTTTTAATTTGAAAGTTGTTGATATTAATAAATAAGTATTTATAATAATAATAATAATGGAAATAATAATAATAATAATATATGAATTTTTTTAAACTTAAAATAAGAAAAATATTTAAAACTTAAAGTGAATTAAGTTTAGGGGGGTTGTTTATGTCATTTATAAACTTTAAATGAAAGTATTATGCATAAAATAATAAAGATTGAAAGTTGAGGGACCAAAACTGTAAATTCTTTAAACTTAAACCAAACCCCCGCATTTCCGGCCGTATCTCCGGCCAAATTCCGGCCAAGCTCCGGCAAGGCCCAAATCAACTTAAACTTTTCGATTTCCGACCTCAAACCATCCCAAATCGTTTCGTGAACGGTGTCGAGCTTAAACACACACTTTAATTACGTTTAATCATCGGTTACAACACCATTCGATTGTATCCGAAACATCTTGAAGTCATTAGCCGTTCGAGCCTTAAACAACATAACACCTCAATTAATTCAATCTGATCGAACTTCTATCTACCTCTAATCTAACTCAACCTCAATTGCACCCAAATCAAACTTAATCCTCGAAATCCATCACCTTTCAACGTCGCAACCTGCAACAAACGAGCCCTAATCTCTGGAGTCCAAAAGTCAAAATTGGTAGAGGGATTTTAGTTCCGATCATCATTCGAAGCTAACTGCAAGTTTAATTGGATAATCATTGAGGATTACTCATTCATTGGTACCCTCGGTCGCGAATTGTTCATCGATTAGGAGCATCGCCAATTCAAACATATTCGGGTAATTAAACACACTCTCATACTCGGTTTTACTTGGGGATAAAAAGCCCCAAGGTTAATTTCATTAACGTAATCAAATTGGGGTTCAATTTAGAATCACCCGATTCTAGGGTTCTTGGATTTGGGGGCGTATTGGAGATTTAATTCAAAAGAAATTGGAACTGAGTATTACCGCGGCTGAGAGCCTTGGTTCAGCGGTAACATGGGAGGAGGTTAAACAAGAGGTCCCCGGTTCGAATCCGGGGGACCCCATGTTTTATTTTTAAGGCTTTTTAGCCTTCATTTGAAACTAGTTTTTTTCTAAAAATTATAAAAATTGGTTTTATAACTTTTGGTTTATTTTTAAAGTTAATTATTCCTTTTCTGTAAATTTATATATTATTTTTATAAATACTTTAACAAATATTTATCAACAAATATAGTGTTTCATTATTTTATTTTAGATAACAATTTAAATCATTACATTATTTTAATCATTTTAAGGGTAGATTAATCATGATATTATAGAATTTACCTACATTTTATAATTTAAATCCACAATTTTTATAAAAGCTTTAAATCTTTTTAAAATTTTATAAAAGATATGTTTTCTTTTATTAGACTATAATATATGCATAATTTTCTGTAATTAGTTGTGATTATTTATAAAGGTCCCCAAATTCCTAGCTCGCATTAAAACGTTAATCTAATATTAACTTAAAACGTGTATATATATAGGTGCCTTGTGAGAACTACGTTGGAACGTTGCTTACTATTATTCTTATTAATCACCAATATATATTATTTGATCAAGTGAGTATTCTATACCCCTTTTTATATTTTCACACTTTGGGGTGAAACATGTTAACTTATACTATTGCACTCGTAGACTTATTTGAGACTTGTAAACCTATGGCAATTCATCTTGTAAAAGTTGTGGTTAGTTGAACTTTCGTGATTACCATATTATGGCGTTATATGTACAATCATTAACTATTGCTAGCCCAGCGAAGTCATAGATCTATGGGCAAGACAAGCCTGCTTTGGTTGATCCAAGTGCACTTAGCTGATCATATAATCTTGTAAACGTGAGACTTGTAAAACTTTGTCGAGGTTTGATTTTTGCATGTTCATAACATCCCTAATCACTTTATTCACTAATTTATGACTTGAATTGCCATCTTTTATATAACCTATGTATTTAAAACTATGGAATGCTCACCAACATTATTGTTGACCCTTTATTTTTAACATGTTTCAGGAAATGCCCAAGCTTGATTATCTACACATTGAAGCTTGCACATCTAGGAATGGACCTAGATTAATAAATAAAATAGAATGAATTGTTACATATATGTTATGCTTTTATCCTTTGAGACTTATATTGTAATGTGACAAATGAAACTTATGTGTAAAATATATTTGGATTATTAATAGCGTTATGTGGCTATGAACGATCTTAACTCTCACTCCTCGACGTTCCGCCGTCAGGGTGGGGTGTGACAGATTGGTATCAGAGCCCATAACTATAGGGATCTAGGTTATTAGAAATGGTGACCTAGGTTATAGTATGCATGAACCTTATAGAATATATTTCTATCTTGTAAATTATATACTTTCATGCTACATAATGCTATGCCTCTTATGTGCAATTTGATGCCTTAGCATAGGATTGCCTAAACATTGTTATTTGTCCCTAAACTTAACTTTGACTCTTTGACTCTCCCCGAACATGAACTCTCTTAATCTTATTCTCGTCGACACGTGGAATCTTATGCTTATGTTATGACTTGGATCTTTAGACGTTATGTCTAATCTATATAAATCTCATCAAGGTTTTGATTCTATGAACCTAAGAAATATTGTGTGACACATAGACACATGTATCCTGGTTTTCCTGGCAAAAGGCCCTCGGGCTAAGGCAAGCATATCGCATAAATCCTACGGGACTAGTTATGCTTCCCTGGGGATTTCTGGGATGAGTGATAAACTATGGTCAACATACACAAGTTTCTAAGGTAAATGGGTCAATTCACCTTGACGTGTCAACGTTTTCAAATGGTAATGCGTTACCAAATGGAAACATCCCGTGCACCTTAAAACCCTTAGCTTATCTTTGTTAAACTACTATCCTCTGTTATCCCCGCTCCTGTAACTAACTCATTTTGTATATCCAGCATGTCTCGTCACCATGGAAAGCGTGGAAGTTCCGACCGTAAGCTAGCTGCCATGATTGCGCGACAAATGGCTGCCGTTCTCCCGACTATGAGCAACAACAACAACATCAATGGGAACAATAGTGGTGCTAATGGAGACAATAGCAACAATCAAAATGAGAACAATCAACAAGGGAACAACCGTACTTGCACCTTCAAACACTTTAACTCGTGCAAACCCACTAGTTTAGTGGAAAAGAAGGAGCCACTGGACTTCTCGAGTGGTTTGAAAGTATGGAGAATACGTTCATTGTTAGCGAGTGTCCCAACGAGTTCAAGGTTCGCTATGCCACAAGTGTTCTTCAACAACGAGCACTCACATGGTGGAATAGTGAGAAGAGAAACCGTGGAACTGAGATTGCTTTGGCTTGTCCTGGGAGGAGTTCAAGGAGGTTATGATTCAAAAGTTTTGTCCAAGGAGCGAGTTACAAAAGCTAGAGGAGGAATTCTGGAATCTCAAACAAGATGGTGGGAATCATTTGGCTTATTCCACCCGACATCATGAGTTGAGTATGCTTCTACCACACATGGTGGACACCGTGCCCCATAACATCGAGAAATTTATCAAGGGGGTGCCACCTCAAATTCAAGATGCTGTGGTGGGTAGTAGGCCCACAACTTTGGAGGAAGCGATCACTATCACTGCACAGCTCACCGAGAATCATATAAGAGCTGGCACGATGTCGGCAAAGGGTTCCAAGGCTATAGCGAAGGTGACACCCGAGGTAACAAAGGAGGTAAAAGCCGAGTCATCTTCTCAAAACAAGAAGCGTAAGTTCACCCCGACACGCAACTACGCTGTGACCGCCCCTAATGCTCCTCAAAAACAAATGGTGGTTGCGAATCAAGCTCCCATGGCTAAAGTTTATGCTGGTCCACATCCTATGTGTAACACATGCAAGTACCATCATTCAAGCAACATTCCATGCCGAGTCTGCTCGCTGTGTGGAAAGTATGGTCATTTGGTGGCTACCTGTCTTCGTGCACCAAATAACACTGCCATGCTTACCAACCGAACCTGCTACAACTGTGGCGAGGCTGGCCATATTCGCCCTCAATGTCCTCGCAATGCGGGAACTGTGCCACCGGCTCGTGGAAGGGCTTTCAACATCAACGCCAAACAAGCGCAAGCCAACAACGACGTGGTGAATGGTACGCCGTTAAATTTCTTCTAGTCCTTTTCTTGTCTTGCAAAATTTCCTATCTATGTTCATCATATCAATAATAGGTTGTTACCAAACAGGTATGTCTTGTAAATAATCATTATGCATCTGTATTGTTTGATTCGGGTGCCGATAGGAGTTTCGTGTCCTTGGAATTGGAGTCTTTACTTTCTAAACCGCGCGTCAACCTAGAAGATCTTTCACGGTCGAAGTCGCCGATGGAAAATCTTGTTGTGGACGTCGTAATACGTGACTGCACTTTAAGCCTTAACGAACACGAGTTCTTCGTCGACCTTATTCCTATGCAATTGGGAAGCTTTGATGTTATCATTGGTATGGATTGGTTAGCCAAACATCGTGCGGAAATTCTATGTTTTGAGAAGTGTATCCGAATTCCTTTACCGACTGGAGATACTTTGAAGGTCTTTGGGGAGAAATCATCCCAAAGACTCAAACTCATGTCTTGTATCAAGGCTCGCAAGTGCTTAAGTAAAAACTACATGGCTTTCATGGCATATGTAGTTAATACGAAAGCCAAGGGTAAGGAGTTGAAAGACATTCATGTTGTGCGAGACTTTCCCGAGGTTTTTCCCGAGGATCTTAAAGGGTTACCTCCCGTACGAGAAGTTGAGTTCAAGATTGACTTAATCCCTGGCGCAAACCATGTGGCTAAATCACCTTATCGTCTTGCACCGTCTGAAATGCAAGAATTAGCTAGTCAATTGCAAGAGTTGACCGATAAGGGTTTCATTCGCCCTAGCTCATCACCGTGGGGTGCACCTGTACTGTTGTGAAGAAGAAGGATGGTTCATTTCGTATGTGCATCGACTACCGGGAACTCAACAAGCTTACTATCAAAAACCGATACCCTCTTCCTCGAATCGATGATCTCTTCGACCAACTTCAAGGGGCAACTCAATTCTAAAAGATCGATCTACGTTCTGGGTATCATCAACTACGTGTTCACAATGATGACACTCCAAAGACCGCTTTTCGTACTCGATATGGGCACTACGAGTTCATGGTTATGCCTTTTGGTTGACCAATGCACCTGCCGTGTTCATGGATCTCATGAATCGAGTATGTAAACCGTATTTGGATAAATTCGTAATCGTGTTCATTGATGACATTCTTATCTATTCCAAGACGAAAGTCGATCACGAGACACACTTGCGACAAGTTCTTGAACTTTTGAAGAAGGAGCAATTGTACGCTAAGCTTTCCAAGTGTGAATTTTGGTTGGAAGAAGTTCAATTTTTAGGACATGTGGTGAATAGCCAAGGTATTCATGTTGATCCTGCTAAGATTGAAGCAGTGAAGAATTGGTGCATCCCACAACCCCAACCGAGGTTCGTTCTTTTCTGGGTTTAGCGGGATATTACCGTAGGTTCATAGCGAATTTCTCGAAAATTGCTAAACCATTAACGGCGCTAACCCAAAAGAATCGACTCTTTGAATGGGGACCCGAGCAAGAAGAGGCTTTCGAGACATTAAAACGCAAGTTGTGCAAACCTATTCTCACACTTCCGATGGAAATGATGACTTCACTGTATACTGCGATGCTTCTAATCAAGGTCTTGGTTGTGTGCTCATGCAACGAGGCAGAGTTATAGCATACGCGTCGAGGCAATTGAAGGTTCATGAAATGAACTACACAACTCACGATCTCGAACTTGGTGCTGTGGTTTTCGCATTGAAGATTTGGCGACACTATTTATATGGGACGCAATGCATAGTCTACACCGATCATAAGAGTCTCCAACACGTGTTTAACCAAAAGGATCTCAACATGAGACAAAGACGATGGATCGAGTTAATTAGCGACTACGACTACGATATTCGCTACCATCTGGAAAGGCGAATGTTGTAGCCGACGCGCTAAGTCGCAAGGTTCACAATAAGACAGTCTCGCTTCAAGAAATTCGAGATCGAAGGCAATGGTTTGATACGCTAGGAGAATTTGATACCGAGATTCATGTGGATGTCAACGAGGCTACTATCATGCTCCAAAACATAAGGATCGATAGTGACCTCGAGTTGTGCATTCGCGAGGCTCAACAAGCGGCACTTACTGACGAAGGGAAGGATGAAGATTTGATGCCTAATGTTCGGTCACAACTGGAAACAAAACCGAATGGCATGTGGTATTTCTTGAATCGACTTTGGATCCCGAATCGTGACAACCTTCGACACTCATTATGAACGAAGCTCATCAAACCCGATATTCCATTCATCTTGGCTCCGATAAGATGTACATGGACTTGCGTGGTCAATATTGGTGGCCTGGAATGAAGAAAGATATCGCGTTTTATGTTTCTAAGTGTCTCACGTGTGCAAGGGTCAAAGCCGAGCATCAACGACAAGTGGTTTACTTGAGAACCTGAAATCCCTATGTGGAAATGGGAACATATATCCATGGATTTCATAACCAAGTTACCTCGTACACCTCGTGGTCATGATAGTATTTGGGTCATCGTTGACCGTTTGACCAAGACAGCACATTTCATACCCATACGAGATACGTACAAGGTTTCAAGGCTAGCCCGAATCTATGTTGATGAAATTGTGAGTCGTCATGGCGTGCCCTTACACATCATTTTCGATCGAGATGCTCGTTTCACTTCGCACTTCTGGTCTTCGATGCAAGAACTCTTGGGAACTCAATTGGATTAAGTACGGCTTACCATCCTCAAACGATGGTCAAACCGAACGAATAATCCAAACCCTCGAGGATCTGCTACGTCTTTGTGTCCTTAATTTTGGTGGCGATTGGGATACGCATTTACCGCCCGCGGAATTTTCGTATATAAATAGTTATCACTCAAGTATCAAAATGGCACCATTCGAGGCTTTGTATGGTCGTAAATGTCGTTCCCCAATCTGTTGGACTGACATTGGGGAAAATATTATCACTGGTCCAGAACTTATTCAAGAAACGACCGACAAAATTTCCAAAATTCGAAATAATCTGAGGTGGCTAGAAGTCGCCAAAAGAGTTATGCCGATAAAAGACGCAAACCGTTGGAGTTTCAAGTCGACGACATGGTTCTTCTTAAGGACTCTCCATGGAAGGGTGTTGTACGTTTTGGGAAGAAGGGTAAGTTAGCCCCACGTTTTGTAGGACCCTTCAAGATTCTGAAAAGAATTGGGAAAGTGGCTTACAAACTGGAGCTACCTTCCGAACTTAGTGGAGTTCATCCTGTCTTCCATGTCTCAAACATGAGGAAGTGCTTGATTGATGAAAATTTGCATGTTCCACTAGAGGAAATTCAAATTGATGAGTCATTGCACTTTGTTGAGAAGCCGTTGAGATTATGGACCGCATTATGAAGAAAACAAGAACCACAACTACTCCAATCGTCAAGGTTCGTTGGGAGAATAAGTGTGGAGCTGAGTTACTTGGGAGCGTGAAGACCACATGAAGGAAAAATTCCCGCATTTGTTCGCCTAATTCATTCTTAATTTCGGGACGAAATTCTTTCAAGTAGGGGAGACTGTAACATCTTGAATTTTTGGCTAAATTAAAAGTTAACGTCGTTGATACTTGTAAGACTTTGATGGCATTTATTAAACTTTTGGGCTACTTATGTTTATTTTTTAATTTGTCTTTAATTTTTTTTAATTTGAAAGTTGTTGATGTTAATAAATAAGTATTTATAATAATAATAATAATGGAAATAATAATAATAATATATGAAATTTTTAAACTTAAAATAAAGAAAAATATTTAAAACTTAAAGTGAATTAAGTTTAGGGGTTGTTTTTGTCAATTTATAAACTTTAAATGAAAGTATTATGCATAAAATAATAAAGATTGAAAGTTGAGGGACCAAAACTGTAAATTCTTTAAACTTAAACCAAACCCCCGCATTTCCGGCCGTATCTCCGGCCAAATTCCGGCCAAGCTCCGGCAAGGCCCAAATCAACTTAAACTTTTCGATTTCCGACCTCAAACCATCCCAATCGTTTCGTGAACGTGTGTCGAGCTTAAACACACACTTTAATTACGTTTAATCATCGGTTACAACACCATTCGATTGTATAACCGAAACATCTTGAAGTCATTAGCCGTTCGAGCCTTAAACAACAATAACACCTCAATTAATTCAATCTGATCGAACTTCTATCTACCTCTAATCTAACTCAACCCTCAATTGCACCCAAATCAACTTAATCCTCGAAATCCATCACCTTCAACGTCGCAACCTGCAACAAATCGAGCCCTAATCTCTGGAGTCCAAAAGTCAAAATTGGTAGAGGGATTTTAGTTCCGATCATCATTCGAAGCTAACTGCAAGTTTAATTGGATCATCATTGAGGATTACTCATTCATTTGGTACCCTCGGTCGCGAATTGTTCATCGATTAGGAGCATCGCCAATTCAAACATATTCGGGTAATTAAACACACTCACATACTCGGTTTTACTTGGGGATAAAAAGCCCCAAGGTTAATTTCATTAACGTAATCGAATTGGGGTTCAATTTAGAATCACCCGATTCTAGGGTTCTTGGATTTGGGGGCGTATTGAGATTTAATTCAAAAGAAAATTGGAACTGAGTATTACCGCGGCTGAGAGCCTTGGTTCAGCGGTAACATGGGAGGAGGTTAAACAGAGGTCCCCGGTTCGAATCCGGGGGACCCCATGTTTTATTTTTAAGGCTTTTTAGCCTTCATTTGAAACTAGTTTTTTTTTTTAAATTATAAGAATTGGTTTTATAACTTTTGTTTATTTTTAAAGTTAATTATTCTTTTTCTGTAAATTTATATATTATTTTTATAAATACTTTAACAAATATTTATCAACAAATATAGTGTTTCATTATTTTATTTTAGATAACAATTTAAATCATTACATTATTTTAATCATTTTAAGGGTAGATTAATCATGATATTTTATAGAATTTACCTACATTTTATAATTTAAATCCACAAGTTTTATAAAAGCTTTAAATCTTTTTAAAATTTTATAAAAGATATGTTTTCTTTTATTAGACTATAATATATGCATAATTTTCTGTAATTAGTTGTGATTATTTATAAAGGTCCCCAAATTCCTAGCTCGCATTAAAACGTTAATCTAATTATTAACTTAAAACGTGTATATATATAGGTGCCTTGTGAGAACTACGTTGGAACGTTGCTTACTATTATTCTTATTAATCACCAATTATATATTATTTGATCAAGTGAGTATTCTATACCCCTTTTTCCTATTTTCACACTTTGGGGTGAAACATGTTAACTTATACTATTGCACTTGTAAACTTATTTGAGACTTGTAAACCTATGGCGATTCATCTTGTAAAAGTTGTGGTTAGTTGAACTTTCGTGATTACCATGTTATGGCGTTATATGTACAATCATTAACTATTGCTAGCCCAGCGAAGTCATAGATCTATGGCAAGACAAGCCTGCTTTGGTTGATCCAAGTGCACTTAGCTGATCATATAATCTTGTAAACGTTTGAGACTTGTAAAACTTTGTCGAGGTTTGATTTTGCATTGTTCATAACATCCCTAATCACTTTATTCACTAATTTATGACTTGAATTGCCATCTTTTATATACCTATGTATTTAAAACTATGGAATGCTCACCAACATTATTGTTGACCCTTTATTTTTAACATGTTTCAGGAAATGCCCAAGCTTGATTATCTACACATTAAAGCTTGCACATCTAGGAATGGACCTAGATTAATAAATAAAATAGAATGAATTGTTACATATTATGTTATGCTTTTATATCCTTTGAGACTTATATTTGTAATGTGACAAATGAAACTTATGTGTAAAATATATTTGGATTATTAATAGCGTTATGTGGCTATGAACGATCTTAACTCTCACTCCTCGACGTTTCCGCCGTCAAGGTTGGGGTGTGACATAATGTGTGTACACCCACTAGGTTAGGTCAAATATATGTCAATTAGAAGCTCATTCTTAAAACAAAATACTCAAATTTAATTAGCCATGGTTCATTGTTATGTGTTTTTTTGTTCAAGTGTTTTATATGGTGCATTAATTCAATCAAGCAACCTATAAAAAATAGAAATCAAGCATTTACAAGTGGAACAATAAAAGGATGCAATGTGAGGCATTTACAAGTGGAACAATAAAAGGATGCAATGTGCAAGGTTAGTTATAATAATGAGTTGGGTATGTTTATCGTATAAAAATAGAAATCAAAGCATTTACTTAGTTTAGTTGTTTGTGGAATTACAGGTTTAGAACCAATCACTTAATCAGACAATCAAGGATTCAACATTTTTTTGTAAGTCATTACAATAATGAGTTGGGTATGTTTATGGTAAAATGTTTGTTTTTGTTTAAAAATTTAATTTATATAATTTAATTCGTTAGGGCACATGATCATTTTTTCTTGCACGTGTGGCATTAAAGTCCTTAGATTCCAGCATTATTAATTGACCATATGAGATGGACACCATCCTAACATGTTTGATTTTCTTTTGAAACATCACTAACCAGTCCTAGCTTCCTAACTACACATTGCCTAACATAAACCCGAAACCTCCACCTATAAAGCTTACACATCTATTACGAGTATTAGGAATAGCCGGAGGTATTAGTTTCTTACCTGAAAATACAACTTAGGAGTTGTTTGGTAACTTCTGAATGATTAAATGTTGAACCAATAAAAGGTCTAAACCATTAAGTGCTGAATCATTAAGAGTTAGTATATCATTTAACTATTTAAATACAAATGTCTAACCAATTCAGATAAGAGGTATTAACCATTCAGCATTAGACTTCTTAACCATTCAACACTAGTATAATGTTTAACCATTCATAGGCAAATGTTTTAACTATTCAGACATTTACTCGCGAAACAAACAACGTGAACCATTAAGTACTGAACCATTCAGCATCTGAACCGTTAATAGGCTGCCAAACAGACCCTCAGAGAATATGATAATTATCTTTTCATATAATATTAGACATGTGATATGTTATCGAGGATATACAAACGCTAATGAGATATATGATCCATATATGGATCTCTGATCTAGCGCGGAATCTTATAAAATCTGTCGCGCATGACTTCATATTCTAGAAAACACATATTTGATCTATCGTCTACGATCTTAGTAAAAATATGATTTTTAGTTAGAAAATCTCACTCGGTTTTAAGTTTTTTGAATATTAGACTAAAGTTACTTAAAATACTTTTGTTTCTTTAAACTTATTCAGCTTTCATAATTACTTTTGTTTACTTTAGAAAAAGTAACTTCAATGAAGCATGTACAAATAGTAGTTATTATTTTATGATGTCATGAGGAAGAAAGGAATTTAGTATAATTTTTTTCGAACGGCCAACGAATAATTTTTAAACCCGGTCAACCAGGTAAATCTATTGGTGAAAGGCCACTTACGCCCGCGAACACAGACAACGCTGGTGACCCGGCTCACCCACCATTCCAAAGGAAATCCATCACCCAAAGACCTACTGTGGAAAACCTTGGCTTACTTGTAACATATTACTTCTAGTGATACTCCAACTTATAACCCATAACCATTTAATCTAGAACTCATTGACACTTTGATATAATAATAAATGTTTTTATAAAAAGAGATAGATAAGTATGAGAGTAAGACTAAGATAACAATAAGTAGATGTGAAGTGGTTAGATGGTATTTATATACAGTAGTTAGCATTAATGGCATTTACTATATATGCATCTTTCAAACAAGAGATGTCCGCGTTGTGTTAGTCATGCTACTGTAGAATAATAATAGTCAATATGTTGTTATTCATTGTTTTATTTTACTTGTGGTTGTATACGGTATAAAATGCTTTTTAAACTTCAAAAGTCTTGCTGTTTGAAACAACCAAATCGAGTTCCCATAGATACTAGGGGTCGTTGTATAATGTCCAAATGTTATGATTCATCCAAACCTTACATTGTTTGTCTAGTTCTAGGCTTTAGAGTCTAGTTTATTTCTTTTTTCTTCTTTAAGGTTATATTCAGATACTTGAATGTCGATCGAACATACTCCGATGAAAGATCAATTATGTTAATTGCTCGACAAAATGTCACGGTTAATCATACAAAATCAAGGCTCAGTTATAGTTGTATCAACAAGAATAAGTCATAAGACTTCTCGTTTCTATCAAACATATAACATCAAATGTTACCAAATTAAATTATACAAAAGGATAAACAACATATTAAATATATTATTCTTAAATCAAAGTAAAAACACAAGCCCTTTCACTTTTAACAACTGTCAAACAAACCCCTAATCTTTAAAATATAAATAAATCAAGGACACTTGGGTTTGCCCTCCTGAGTCTTCCAGTATTGTAGCAAGAACAAGACTGTTTGTTTCCATAAACACCAGCCGGAACGCACAAGCATTTCGCGCAACACTTTTGGCAGAAGAACATGCACGGCTTCTTGTGCGATGTTGCCGAGCACCTATACGTACATCTCGGTTTGCAATCTGCACATACAAACAATGCCAATGCTTTAGTACATTGTACCGTACAACCTAGTCATGCACACTCTTATTAAACTTTTGACGTGAGATAACATACCTTGTGGACGAAGCCTGTTGTATCCCTAAATTATAGAGAGAGAAAAAATCAATTAGCTAGTTCACAACATTATAAATACCTAATTAGTTTAAAGGTTCTGGATTCAAACACCACTGATTAGATACCTAACAGTATACAGCTTATCTTGTTGTAAACTGTAGTTTGTTGATTACGCGACGAATGTAACATAGGACGTTTAATTAGAGAATCAAATGAGTTGAAATGTATGGTACCTGAGCTACATCGGCGAAAGCGATCATGAGGATCAACGACAGAAGCAAAACAAGAGGTGTGAATGAAGGGTGTCCTCGTGCCATTGAAGCAAAATGGGGATCTGATGGGGGGGGGGGGGGTGAATGAGAGAAAATGGGGTTGAATGAAGTGTGATTTGTGAAGTGAAGTGTAAGTGGTTATTTATAGAAAGCAGAGGGTGTGTTTTGTTGTGGGAAATGGTGAAAATGGAATGTCACATTGGTGTGTGAGAGAGAGAGAGAGAGAAGGTGGGTGGAGATGATTGATGACGGTGGTGGCACGGGGCGGAGGTTAAGGCGTGAAAAGGGGAAATCAAATACCTAACATTATATTTGAAGGCACTAGTAACACTGTGTTACTGTTAGCCCTTTTGTAGAGCGATATCGTGACCACCCTCACGGACCGCCCACGCCTCGTCTCATGTTTTAGGGCGCGGTGTCTAACACCTCGTGATTATGTTGTATTGGTAAATTAGTTACTAATATAGAAATCTGTGTTTTACACATATTGAATTAATATATTAAATAATAGTTAGTGATTAATATTTAAAAAATTGTATTATAATTTTTAGATAAAATATGATTGGAATGACGTATGATTCATTATCTTAAGTAATATGTAATAGTACTATTTTTTAAACATTTGTTTTTACAAGATTTTTGTTAAAAATGATTTTTAAAAATTCCATTTTTAGTTCTTTTTGAATGTCATTAAAAAATTCTATGTAATAAAAAAAGCATATTTATTTATTTATTTATAAAAAATATATTTTATATTTAATATGATCATTAAATGATTATTTTTTTATTTAGTAACACATCACATGAAATGTACGAGAAGATGACATGTGTCAATGTAAAAAAATATCATATGACAAAAATTTAGGTTTGTTTTATTAGTATAAATTTCTTCCTCCCTTACAAAAGTATAACACACGCCTTAAAGATAAGTGGCCTCCCTTCCCTGGTGAAAATTAATCCCACCATGGCCTACCCCATTCTTTTTGTTGAAATTGTTAACCAACTTTTACCCTTTCCCCTTTTGGATTTTTACACTTTGACCCGCTTGAAGCGTAAATGGTCTGTTTCTTTGATCGAGTTATGTAAAAAAAGATTGTGAGATGTAACAAGACGTTGACGTGACATAAAGGGAATGAGAATGGAGAGGGTTCATACCATGCCTCATAGCCTAAATAATCATTTAGTGGTAAACATTAAAGTTTTGTTGCCGCATATAGTGAATATTTAGATTAAATTTAGTGGATGTTTATGTTTGGTTGATAAAATCTTTTTATGGCCCGAATGATTAAAATTTACTTAAATAACTCGATTATTGTAATGAACAATGTTACTATTCATGTAGACTTTTTGTTTTTATTATGACCCGCAATAGCTAGTTTCTGGTATTCATATTAAACAACTTCTATATTAAATTACTTGGTTTAGCAAGTTATTAAAATTTATGATAATTGAACAATATCAAAAGTAAGTAATCTAAAATGAGAGTAACCTAACGGTGACTTTTAGCTCTAAAATAGGAAGGAAAAAAGACGTTACATGCTAATGTGTCAAGTTTATTTTAATATTTCACGTAACAATACAAGTAGCATGTTATGTCTTGCATTGGTGTCACAAAATGTAAAACGTTATGTTGATGAGACGTAGTAGACGTGCATATTCTTCGACTAGATCTTTTTTATCACTTTAAAAGAATTCTTTTAAAAAAATAGTTTTGAACATCTTTTAAGAAAATGTGTGTAAACTAAACTAAAGATAAAACTAAAAGAAAACCTAAACATAAATCAAAACTTAAAAATAAATCTGAAAAAAGAAATGCAATGAAAAATTAAAAATACAAATGAATGAATTAGAAAGACAGAAATATGAAAATCTAAAAAAAACCAAAAAATAAAGAGAAACAAAATTTTAAAAAAGGTAAAAGAAAAACAGTTAGGGATGCCGGGACTCGAACCGGGTCCCATGGAGCGGTAAAATAATGGGTTAATGAACTCCTATCTTGGTTATTAACATAAACCATAGCAAGTGAAAATTATAATAAAAAAGAACATAACAAAAATAGCACATGTTAGCCACTGACTGGATCCACATCTTACTATTCATTAACTCACCCACAAATAAACTTCTATTTTTGATGGTAACTAGTCACCCGCGTATCCTCATCGATCTGGTACATGTGTTGATGAGATATAGAGAGAGAGAACGCGACAAATCGACCGATATGTTAATTAAATTGTTAAAATCCATAGCTCATATCATCATCAAACTATATACGTGTGTTTAAAAGAGAGAAAAAGAAATAAGCTAATAACGTTACAATAATGGTAGAGAAGAAATTAGAAAGATATAAACACATGTCAACGAAAGAAAATGCTATTATGTATTACCATTGTATCTTATGCATTAACATTGGTAAATCACTCTTCCTCAAAAGTTAAATTTTAATATACAGATAATTATATATAATTTTAAAATAACATTTTCATTTTGATATTTTCAATTTGATATTTTCAATATAACATGTTTTTATCTATAACATCGTATAAATTAAATAGCCCGATAAAAGCGGCGCATTGCTTGCATCGTTTCATCGCATCCTAATTATTGTGTCTCCCATGTTATCTTGTGATTTTTTTCTTCATAATATTTTGGCCTCATTTGTAACAGTTATATTATTAACTTTATTGTTTGTTGATCTCCAGGATTTCTTTATCCAACTTTTAACGTTAGTATGAAATTAAAACTTTCATATCATTTTGAGTTTTGATATGTAAGGGTGATCATGACCAGACCCGACGCCAAGCGGCACCATCGGCGCCAATGCCGTATTTTTCCTTTTCCTCGGCATATACTTGCCGTTCATTGTGTTCGTTGCTTGTGTGTGTGGTGTAGTGTGACAACACCACTACCATCAATTTTTTTATGTGGCGTAATACAATGTAGTGTGACATTACAAAATTTAATTATTATGTTTATGGTGATAGCATCCCCTCCACCCTAATGATTGTGGACGGAGATGACATATAATGGTGGACATTTTTCTTACACAAGGTTTGAGCCTAAAGCTTTAACATGTAATTTGTGACGAAACACGTACTTGGTAATTTTATCGTTTCAATATATATTTTCACGGTTCGATTTCAAAGTAAATTGTTGGTACATCAACGAAATTTGGTTCCAATTGTGAGTGGTTCCAGTTCATATTATTAGTAAGTCGATTATATATTAAAATTTTAAAAGTGAAACAAAAGTAAGAATCAACATTAGTCTAGTGATAGTGTCTGCATAACCAAATGAACCGGTAACGGTTCGAATCATGCAGTTGTTATTCCCAGCCGGATTGTACGCTATATAGCCCCTATTCAATTTTCTTTTAAATTCTTTGTAATATCATATTTAATTGCAAATAGATTGCATTTTTCTCTAATAATATTTTAAATATAATATTTTATAAAATTCCGAATATGTTGATTGGCATGCCTAATTTTATCTACATTTAGACATAAATTTTATTTAAAATTGAGATGAGTCCGATATATAATGTACTAGATTAGTCCCCGTCTATTACACGATATTAATATATAAAATATTAAATATTAGTAATAAAAATTTATGCATTATAAGTTCGTCCTTCAAGATAAAATATGATTATAATTACGTATAGATAGCTATTTTTTATAAATAAACAATAATGTAATTTTCTTAAACTTTTTTTTTATAAAAAAAATGTGATTTTAAATATTTTATTTTAAGAAAAATGATTTATAAATAAAAATTTTGTTGTATTATGTGTTTTATAAATTTTTTATTTTTTAAAAGTGTGTTTTAATAAAAAAAAGGTTTTCTATTTATTAAATTATACATTTTTTAATTTGAAAATAGTATGAGTAAAATTATTAGTATTCAATATTATTATTGTTAATAATATAGATAAATGAGAAAATTAGTATGATAAGGATTACAATAGTTTCACTTTTATTTTAGTTTTTTTATAAATAGATTTATAGGCTAAAACTAATTAATTAAACGGATTATAGTTAGAAACAACACGAAGAGGTAGATTATAATATTTTAATATTAAATATAATTAAAATTATATATACGTAATAGTTCAAGAAATAAAACAATTATACTATTTTTAACTCTCTTATCTAAATAGTTTCATTTTTAGACATTCGTTTTATGATTTTTTATAAATTATTTTTATCAAATTCTTATTTTTTTGAAAACTTTGATTTGTAATTATTCTGATTTTTTTAATAACACTGTTTTAAAAAAAATTATATTCATAATTTTTTTATAAACAAAACGATTTAAAATATTTTTCTTAAAAATATTTTGTGTTTTAGAAAATTTTATATTATATAAAATTTTTGTTTTTTATTATTTAGATTTTAATTAAAAGATGTGATCTTTAAGTTTCTAAATAAAATATATTTTTTAAAAAGATAGTTTGATTTAAAAAATGTAGATAAGAGAGATAAATATAACAATTAATAAAATTACTTTTTAATAAGAGGGAAAAACTTGTATTAACATTTAAATTATCATAATATCTTTCTGGAGGGAAAACCAATGTCTTAGTATCTACAAATTTGACAAGTGACATAAAAGTAGATTAAAAAAAATACTAAGTGGCAAAAAAACATTTTTATTAAATAATAATATAGATTTACCCTATTTCTTTTCACATATTTGTTTGACTCTTATAACTTTAAAATATGATGTTATACTGTTACTTTAAAATATGATGTTATACTGTTGTAAAGTTATTATTATCTATGTATTAATATTAATTTTATTAAAAACTAATAATATAGTTTTTACTTTCTATGTTTTACTATAGAAGATGATCGAATACCAACTTTTTAAAATAAAAGACGCTATATGTACAAACCCCATAACCTATAAATGATTAATAGGCTAATAGCATTAATCGACAACTGTAAATAAAATTTAGTTTGTTCAAAATGTTTAATTATTGGTGCACAAACGAAATTAAAAATCAAGGCGGGTCCAACCCAGGTAAGGTTGTGATCATGAAATCCAAACCAAGTTTGACGGGTTCCAGTTCAGGTTCTATCCGGTTTCAAGATGACAAAATGGTAATAAAGTTCGGATATAAATCGAGTTGGGGAGAAACCGGGTTGAATGCGGATGGGACAAACTGGTTTGAACCCTATGGATTGAATAAGGTTGGACCCAGGTTAAAGAGCTACCGGGTTGAACACGGATCTGGTCGAAAAACCGGGTTGGATGTGCACCTCTACTTCTAATCTAGCATTCATTTCTTAAAAGAAAAGTACAACAAAAAGGCCGAAAGACTAATGGCCCATTAAGAAATAAAAGTTAGAGCATTCACAGTTGTAGAGGTGGGCAAACCGGGTTTTGGGCCGGACCCGGAACGGGTTCAAACCGGGTTCGGTCCGGCCGGTTTTTTTTGGAACCGGTTGGGGTGTACCCGGGTTCGGGTTCGGGTCGGGTTGGGCGTACTTAAAACCCTACCCGGCCTACCCGGTTCGGGTCGGGTCCAAAACCGGGTATAACCGGTTTTTTTTTTATTATTATTATTATTATATTATTATTATTATTATTATTATTATTATTATTATTATTATTATTATCATTAATTCATTATTATTATATTATTATATTATTATTATTATTATTATTATTATTATCATTAATTCATTATTATTATTATTATATTATTATTATTATTATTATTATTATTATTATTATTATTATTATAAATTTATAACAACATTAAAAAGACATTTATAACTCATTAATTTATTATTTATTTATTAAAATAACTTAAAAAATACATTAACGAATCAATAACTAATCGACTATTTTCTTCGAGAGGCTTCATCAAATGCTAATTCTTCGTCGGATATACCAGAAGATACTCCTTCTTCTACCTCTTCATCGTGTACTTTACATTCGATTGCAATTTCGTCATCAAGATTTGTTTTGTCTTGTATACGATCCATCGCGTCTAAGTGGTCTTTTAAACAAATGCACATCTCCACCGCTTCCGGAGTTAATCTTGTTCTTCGTAATGATAATACCCTGCCACTAAGAGAAAACGCAGACTCCGAAGCTACCGTAGAAGCTTGGACGCTTAGTAAATCACGGGCCATAGCGGAAAGAATTGGAAATTGAGATTCCTTTCCTTTCCACCAAGCCAAAATATCAAATGCATGATAATCTTGAGTACTCATAGTTGAAATAAAATTCGTCGTACTATATATACCAAGTTCGCTTGTTGGGGCGTTACCCCTTTGACGTTTAGCCGTCACATCCCGAACAACATTCAACATAGTCATAACGGGGTCTTTAAACGAGGTACTAGCACTTGAGGTTGATTCTCTTTGCGTAGTTATATTTACGTTAGGTCCATATTTATTTAAATAAAAATTATAAATAATTTTCAAACTTTTATTAAAAACTTCTTTTGCCTCGGTTGAAAAATTTGGGTTTTCGTCATGTATATCCAAATTGTCATTTATCTCGTCTATTAAACATTCTACCCCCGCAACATTTAAAAAAGGATTTAAAGCAGCGGCACAAGTAAAAACGGGTGGTAACTCAAGAAAATATTTTTTAAACTTGTCTTTCATTGGTTCTATCATTTCTCTAAACATACTATTTTTATTTTGAAAATTTTTAAAATTCAAAGCCATGAAATATAATTCTTGAAGCACCGAATAACTAGTGGGATAATAAACTCCCGATAATTTTGTAGTTGAGTTTTTAAACACCTCAAGAAATTCGGATAAATGTTCAATATTTTTCCAACCCAAATCCGGAAACAGGTCGGCTTCGCAATTATCTGAAAGACTATTATGAAAAGCTTTTAAAGTGCCTTTTTGTTTTAAAGCACAATCAAACATATGACAAGTCGAATTCCACCTAGTAGGTACATCCCAATTAGGCCCTAAAAATCTAGATTCTGTATCTTTACAAAGTTGTTTATAATCTTGATATCTTTTTCTACTTTTTTTAAAAACGTCGTGTAACATAAATCGAAAAGCTTTTATAAAGCTATCAACAAATGGTACAGATAGACCATCTTGTACTACTAAATTAATAATATGTGCAACACAACGAGTATGAAAAAAATCACCGTTTGCAATCGGAAGATATTTTAATTTTAATTTTTCAACCGCGGTTGTGTTGTTGGAAGCGTTATCAAATGCCATTGAAAATATTTTATTTTGTAAATTAAAAGTAGTTATTACATTATCCAAAAAGTAAAATAAATACTCTCCGGTGTGTGGATACGGAAATAAATCAAATGCAATCGTACGTTTCATCATTTGCCATGAACTGGGATCTACCCAATGAGCGGTGACGCAAAGGTACGATTCGGGCAAACCGTGTGACGCCAACCAAACGTCACTAGTTAAGTTTACACCGGTATTTAAATTTTCAAATAATACAATTAAATCATTTTTTGCTTGCTTCCACAATTTTAAACAATAACGTCTAAGTGTAGTACGACTTACGTGAGTGTAACGAGGTGGAAGCGTCTCTCGAATTAAGTTGGTTAACCGAGGGTTGTCGAAGTGATTGAAAGGCAAAGCTTCTTGAATCACGAACTTTGCCATTCGATCTCGAACCTCATTAACGTTGTAATTAAAGATTCCATCGTCTCCACTGAATTGTGTTTGTTGCGAATCCGGATTACTTTTCAACGACTTACAAAACTTCTTCGTAATGTGTTTGTTTAAAGTCGTGTTAGAATCTTTAGCAAGTAAAGCTCCACAAAACTTGCAACGAGCCTTTACAGATCCGTCACTCAACTCAACCATATCCCAATTGCACCAAACATCCATGTTACGATTGTGTGGAAGAACACGAACGACGGTTGGAGAATTCGATGAACCTTGACCAACGGAAGATTGAGAATGAGCCATATTGAGATTTGAGAATAGACGAGAGTAAACGAAAGTATTGTTTGCGTTTTTTGCGTATGTTTTTTTGTGTTTGAAGCTTGGGTACCTTACCATATCAACCCACACCTATTTATACTTGTTTTAGAGACAAAAACAACCAAAAAAACGGTCACAATTCGTCCCCAACGGCTATATAGCCGTTAAAAAACGGCTTGAAAAAAAAAACGGTCGAAACCGGGTCCGACCCGGGTTCAACCGGTTTGGGTCCGGTCCGGGTCCGGGTCGGGTCCGGTTCCTATCATTTCGAAACATCACAAACCGGTTTGGAACCTGCGGTTTTCACCGGGTACGACCCGGGTACACCCGGTATCGGGTTGTACCTGGACCCGGTTCCGGGTCGGGTACACCGGGTCGGGCGTACCCGGTTTTTATGCACATGTCTACACAGTTGGTTCTTTATTTTTTATATGAGTGTGTGCCCTATATCATGGGAGATTGTTGTTAGTGGTTATAAATAAATAAGAGAGAATATTTATAGGGGTTTTATCATGATTCTCTATATTTAAAGAAATATGAAAAATTGCAATACAACCCCCATAATTTTTTTAATATTTTAAAAGTGGTTGTGAATGAAAAAAAGATAAAATGCAATGTAAAAGATATTAAAAAATATTATTTAATTGAAAGTGGTATTAAAAAATAATTTTTTTTTATATAAATATTGAGATAGAGTTTGGGAAACCTACTTTGAATACTCTTAGATCTCAACAGCCTTTACGAGTTTATGTAACCCAAAGCCCAAAGTGAAGGTTTACCCATAAACCACATAGCAAAATTGGTAGGGACCCACAACCTAGACTAATTTAGATTTTAGTTAATAACATGAAATGTTCTTGTGATCAGGTTTTCACTTTCGGTCCCTAGGTTTAAAAAAACTACAAGTTCGATTCATAGTTTTGACAAAAGGCCGTCCCCCCGCTAGAAAGAAACAGCTCTTATCCTATCGTCGAAAGTGAATAGAGAGAACAAGTCACTAAAGGTCCCCGCTATGAATGAAGAGTTAGCTTATATATTACTTTTTTAAAGTGTAAATTTTACCCCTATAATATTATAAATAAAAAATCAAATAAATGTATTTATGATAAATGAGAGAAATCAAAGAACCCAACCCCACCCATTTTCAACCTAAGATCAACAGCTACATCACCGTCCCCCGCCGCCACCCACCACCGCCCACTGCCGCCCCTCACTACCATAACTCATCACAACTTTCGGTGGGAGGTTCCGACAACGCCAATCACTGCCTGGATTTGTTAGAGTAGCAGTTTGAGAGGGAGATATATTGATTTAGAGGGAGATCTACTAATTTACAGGTTTATATGATTTGGGTGTAAAGTTTCTTGTTTTTATGAGAAAATCTATGGTATTTTGGGATAACACGGAGACAGCGATGGTGTTGCAGTTGTGTTAGGCAATGTTGCGGTGGTTAGGATGCGCTGCGGTGGTGGTCTGGTGGTGCCGTCGACGATGATGGTCGAAGATGATGGGGTGGTGTCGGATGTTCTTGTGTGGAGGAGGGAGTGGTGGCAGAGAACTTTCAAACATAGGGAGAGGAGGTGGCAGTTGATGGTGGGAGTATTAGTGGCATGGTGGTGATGGTAATGGCCTGGCAAAATGGTGGTGGTGGTTTGGTAGAATGATGATGGTTGGTTAACCGTTTAAGTTAGAGTTTGAAGATGAATGTGTGAATCCCATCTTTTGTTGTTATTATATATATTAATATTTTTCTAATCAAGGGTGTTTTGGTGGACTTAACAGGAAAAAATAACGGCCATACATAGCAAGGACCATTTGTGATACGTTTTGTAAAAAATATGGACCGACCTTGTAGTTTTTCAAACCTTTGAGAGGGGGGACTAAGATTCGCCTATGATCAGACATACAATGGAACTGGTGAACAGAAAGTCAGAAAAGAGTGCAGGGAAACTCAGATTGAGAAATCAATTTACCATTGAAAGTTGAAACTGAATCAGATCGATTAAATACATAATGAAACCACTAATCTTGCAGCTTTTGATACGATGTATCAGATTGAAAAAACGTATACATGTCTACATATGGTTTTCTGCCATAAACTTTTAAATGCCATATGCTCAAAGCAAACTGTGATAACATGATCCTGTTGTTACGTCAGCAGGATATTAGTAAAACGTACTAAATATAGAGACCAAGTAAACCTAGACTAGAAAACTAGCACCTAAACATAAACCTAACCAGTTACCATCAAAGAAGCAAGTATATTCATTAGAGTCATATATTTTCTTGATTATATTTGAGTTCTCAAAATACACACTACTCCATGACTGATTTGTTCTATCTATAACTTCAGCACCATTCTGAGGTCTGGTCTACTCAGAAATATGCTTAACGCGTGAGTGTATCAACGATTAAAGAAAGCTTCTTGATATTTTACTAGTCGAGAGTTGAGGCCTCTCGCCCGGTGAGTCCAAGAAAGAACACCATTGGCGAATCCACAAACCGAAATAGTGCAGGAAAACAATGAAAATGAATATACTCATCAAGTCATCATTATGCAAACTATGCAATTACAAAGTTTTAAGTAGAAACATTAATAAAGAAAGCAATTAACCAATAAGACCAACAAAAAGATTCTCACTTTTGTATAAGAAAACTTATTTACTAACCATTGATGAATGCTCCAAGATCAACTTCAATCGTTTCGCCAACACATCAAACTCCGCAATATGCTGATCCCTCCACCGCTTCTCAAAACCTATCACTTCCTCCATATTCGCACATCGTTGAACATCAATCATCTTCCTCACTTCCTTCAACGACTGATCAAGCACATCAGCAAGTGTAGTGCTTGCAAAATGCACAATCCCACCACTCAAATCATCACCAACAGTCTTCACCCTAACTTCATTTCGCCCCAATTTAACATTCACATCACGATTAACCTTCACATCTCCAGCATCATTACCATTCAAATCCTCTTTAAAACCACCACCGTGATCATTACACTTGTTAACTTTGTTACCATTATAGGGTTTCTTAACCACAGATGGTAATGCTAATACAGCCGTAGAACACGAAGGCAACGTCGGCGAGAAACTAACCTTAACCCCAACCAAATTCGACTTACACTTGTTATTATTATCATCATCATAATCATCCTCATGGACCTCATCATCATTATTATCAGTAGGCTTACAGTTCGAATTGGTACCTCCAAACGACAGAGGAGGACGATCTGAATCCAAAGTCGCTTCGAGAGATCATACAACGCACGATCCTGAGGCGAAAGCATTGATTTATCAAGGCCCTTAGCGATCCTCGACGAAATCACGCGAAACTTCTTCCGTAACCGACGGAGCTTCTCTGTGAGCTGCGATTTCGAAAACGTTTGCGACATTCCATTGCAGAATTGGGCGTAAAACAAGCCGAGATCTCGCGGGAACGAGAATCCTCGAGAAGAACAATCAATGAGCCCCTGAAGTAATCGGATCTCGTCGGGCTCCGACCAAATCCGGTGGAATTTGAACGGAGGGTGTCTGGCGGTGGCGTCGTGATCACCGTCGTCGTCGCCGTCGTCTTCGGCGGTGGGTTCTTGTTTGGGGGTGGTGAGGGTTAGGTCTGAATCGGGGGTTTTGCGTTTGATTGGGAGTTTACGAGATGAAGGGATTGAGGAAATGGGGTTGGCTTGTATGGGAACAGGAGGTTTGATGGTGGGGTGAAGGCCATGGTGTATTGGTGTTTGTGTGTGTGTGGTGTTTGTGTGTGTGTGTGGTGTTTGTGTGTGGTGTTTGTGTGTGGTGTTTGTGTGTGGTGTTTGTGTGTGTGTGTGGTGTTTGTGTGTGTGGTGTTTGTGTGCAGGTGGTCTTGGTTTTGAGTGTGGGTGAGGAGTGGGTGGGTGGGTTTGACCCAGGTGGTGTGATTTGGTCAAGGTTGGGGGTTGGGGGTTGGGTTTGTTGTGGTCTAAAGTTGTGATCCTATTATTGTTGAGATTGGTGTTGTGTATTCCACCATGTAATTTGGAGTTAAACATAAAAAGTATTTATTAATATGCTAGTTTAATACCACGACGACTTTGGGCCTGGTGGTAGCTCATGGCTTTTCAAATGAGAGGTTGTGTGTTTGAATCTCGTTTGGGTGTTTGAGACAGTATGTTTCAGACGAGTCAGTGGGTTTTTTTAGTTTCTTTTGAGCGGGCTGGTCGGGTTCACCATTCTTTTGTTCTTCGTAAGAAATGGTGATCCGTCTGCCAAGGTAGACTTGGATGCATGGACCTTGTTAAAAAAACATACTAATATAATGAATGTTATTTTTAAATGCATTTTGTAACAAACCTTTAGGTTTAAGGCCAATAGTATGGTATAAATGAAAGACTTATTGTAGCATTAATCATGCTACTCTATCTTCTTTTTTAACTATAAACCCCATTTATTAGAGCGTTAAAATGTCATTGATGATTCAAAGCTACCGTCTTTAGACACTTTAACGAAACTATTTGTGGTTACACCTCAAATCTATGATGAGGGAAAGAGCCAACTTTACAACATCACTAAGAGGATGATCCAAACGATCCTACTTCCCAAGCATTGTTACCCGAAACTTTTAACGCAAATGAGGAATTTTAACAGCAACAAAATACATATATTATAAAAAGAATACAAGTCAAATAGCTAGTTCCAAGTTTTAAACCAAACCGTGCCAGTAAAGTCCAAACAACGTGAACCAAACCCTTTGGATTTAGAAGTTAGAACCACCCAAATCCACTATCTTGCTCAGATTTAAACAATTCGATCAATTTCAAATGTTTTTCCAAAGATACAAATAAAACAATAATCCTCCATAGGGTTTCAAGACTGTATCAACTATGATGTGTAATGTGTATCTTATATTTTCTCATGTTATCTTAGCTTTTGATATCAAAGTAGGTTGCTAAAAAGGGACAGGGGCTTAACACGCAACTTTAGAACATAAGAGGCGCAATATATAAATACGATTAACCTCATATCAAAACCGTCCTTCATTCAGAAGAACTGAACTTCAAACTGCATATTCGCCATCAAAATTCTCCCGATGAAGACGATCTTACGCAGAATCATCAACCCTAACACCAAACCCACTCACTCAATCAACAACTACCTCCCTCAATTTCTAAATTACACCAACACCGCGGCACAACCACCACACACGGCGGCGGAGGAAGTAGAAGAAGAAGAGAAAACAGCAGCAGCAATCACCACCATCTGCAAATCATTTCCCAACAATCTAAACTGGAAAACCCTCAATCGAAACCTCAAGTTCGTCAATGTCACAAAATCATCGATCATCAACAGAGTACTCATTCAACTCAAAGAACCACCAAATGCTAAAAGGCTTTATCGTTCTTCCACTGGTCCTCCCATTTCACCAACACCACACACCAAACACACACCTACGCCCTCGTAATTCACATTTTGGTTAAAGCGAAACTAATCAAAGACGCCAGTGCGCTAATTGAATCAGTTCTCACCCGATCTGTAACTCGTGATTGTAAACTTTCTTCTTCCTCTTCTTCTTCTGTTCTCTCGTTGATTCATTCGTTCATGAGTACTTACGAGGTTGCTGATTCAAGCCCATTTGTGTTTGACTTGTTGATTCAAATTTGTTCCAAGTTACGGATGATTGATGAAGCTGTAGATGTGTGTATTTGTTTGGGTGAACATGGGTTTCGATTGAATGTAATCAGTTATAACACCTTGCTGCACGTAATTCAGAAATCGGATAAAACCAAGTTGGTTTGGCGGGTTTACAAGCATATGATTGAATATAGAACATACCCGAATGAGAAGAGTGTTGAAATTATGATCAATGCATTGTGTAAAGAGGGGAAGCTGCAGAAGTTTGTTGATATGATAAACAGGATTGATGGGAAAAGATGCGCGCCTAAAGTGATCGTTAACACCTGTTTGATTGTTGGGATGATCGAGGAGTGGAGAATCGAAGATGGGTTGGTTTTGTTGAAGAGGATGTTGATGAAGAACATGATTATTGATACCATTTCGTATTCGTTGATTGTGTATGCTAAGATAAAGATGGGAGATTTGGAATCCGCATGGAAGGTGTATGATGAAATGGTTAAGAGAGGCTTCAAGGCTAATTCTTTTGTGCATACATCTTTTGTAGGGGCGTATTGTGACGCTGGAAAGGTTGAAGATGGAGGTGAAGTGTTTGATGATATGGAACACGTTGGTTTGCAGGCGTATGATGAAACTTACACTCATATGATTGTTGGTTGTGCGAAAGCTGGAAAACTGGAAGAAAGCTTGAACTTTTGTGAGAAAATGGTGCAGACTGGGTCCGTTCCAAGTTGTTTGGCTTTTAACGAAGTGGTTGAGAGGCTAAATGGGCATGAGAGCGTTCGTCGAGCTGATGGGGTGTTGACTGTTTTGTTGGATAAAGGGTTCATGCCGGATGCAAATACATATTCTTATCTTATTGCAGGTTATGGAAAAGAAGGTGATGTTGAGGGAGTTCTCAAGCTTTACTATGAAATGGAATATAGGAAACTCTCTCCTGGTGCATTGGTGTTTAGCTGGTTAATTGTTAGTCTTCACCGTGCAGGGAGAGTGGAGGAATCAGAGAAATATCTAAGGATAATGAAAGCGAGATCTTTAGTCCTGTTGGATTACACATACGATGCATTGATTTCCAGCCATGTAACGGGCAAGGACACCGATGCAAACCAATGTCAGTCTTGTAGTTGACTTTAGACTTGAACCCGAATGTGATATGTTAAAACATGCTGAAACAGTTTACTATAGTGGAAGTTCATCCCTATTCAATTTTTTTCTTTTCCAAATAGCAAAACACATAAGTTCTGTCCATGACAATATGCAGCAACTGATATAGCAACGAGTTACAACAGTTTTTAAGTAAAAATGTACATAAGGGTCATGATGAGTGGCATTAGACCATCTAAGACAACAGGGGAGAGAGAACAGCAAATTCCACATATTTGCTCAATATACATGCATCTCCATGTGAGCAACCAAAACCATAAAAGAACAAATTAAAGCAACACAATCATACATACATACATTGATGTGCGGCACCACAAGATCAGCGGCTTTAACCCATGACCTTTGGCCGCCATCCCTCAATTACATCTTCTGTCAGTGGCATTGTGTTCTTGAACGAGTCCAATGAGAACACGGTCTGAAAAAACAATATTAGGTATTAATTAGTGAAACAATTTTGCAATCCTCTACTTGCTTCTGAAATACAAGGTGTCACTACGTAATAATATCATGTTCGTTATAAGAGATTATGAAAAGATAAAAAGCAACGAACAGAACAATTAAGGCTGCTCTCATAAGAAAATTTTATGGGATTCAACAAAAGATTAGTGTACCTGCATGTAAGCTTTCAGATGGGGAAGTGAATCTGGGACTGACCACTTCTTGTAATGACCCAAAGCAATCTCCATATGGTACAGTTTCGGACCAAGTGACAAGTCTGCAGCCGAGACAGCCTTGCCATTGATAAATGGGCCCTTCAGCAAACAAGTGAAAATGAAGTCAGCAAGCAAATTCGTTTAGACAGGTGTCTGTGTGTGAAAAGAGAACTTACATTTTCTTTGATGTAATCATTGAAAGCAGACAGCTCATTCAGTAAAGCTTGCTCTGTTCCATCATTAGCATCTTTGCTTTTTAGGAAGCCGATGAATGTTGAAAAGATCTTCGACCCACTGCATATACGCAACAGAATTACCATTATTCAACATCAATATTCAAAAGTGAATGTAAACTGAACAAAGGGGGCATAAAGAGCATAGCGTACACAGAAGCTTTCTCAGGTGGAGTCACTAAAGACGGGTCAGGGAACTTCTCCTCTACTGACTTGGTAATAACATCTGAATCTGCTACCCATTTGTCATCAAGCTTCACCACTGGAACTTTACCTTCTGGGCTAATACTTAAAAACCTATGTAAAACTTAAGAGAGTCAGGAGTACACCAAATTTATGGAAGCACGGGTAAATAATAAGGGGATACTGCATGATTACCAGTCTGGCTTGTTACCAAGATCAATTAACTTTAAGTCATAAGGAAGATGCTTTTCCTCTAGAGTGAGCAAAACTCTCTGTGTAAAAGGGCCTAAAACCACAGATATATAAGAATAACTGTACACCTCAAAGAAACTTCCACGAAATAGCAGTTGCACAAGATATATACATAAATAGTAGCAAATTTGATATGTTAATTCATTGATCTGTGAAATCTTTCTTGTAAGGTCATGGTTCGGGGTCTTATGGTTCCTTTAGGTTGGTCCTTCGTGTATTGTTTTCTTTATTCTTTTTGCAAGTTAATAGGTTTACTCATAGTTCAGAGTAGGTGGATCAATGAAACATAATTCTAGCAACTGGCCAGGATTAATTCTCAGTTCCAAGGGTCTTAAGTGACCTTCCATGAACTTTTAAACACAAATGCAAGTGACAGATCGAAACATTATCCTTGTGATTATCATTAGATTACAGAAACAAACGTGCGTATATGTCCAAATTTTGCAGTGATTAGATGGTAGGTAATTCCAAGCTGATCTTTTTGAATCGTGTTATCATGTTCAAATTGAATTATTTTAATAGGTCACTCAAAATCTCAACAGGACAAGTAAAAAAACTCAAGAACTAGTATGTATGTTTTTGTTATGAAAATAGTCCCAAAAGATAAGCCAAAGATTTCGTCTTACAGGCAGTGAACCATCATGGCGTTTTATTAAAACAACACAAAGCTGCATAAAACAGTGCTAGATTGACAGTCGAAACAATTGGCTGTTAGTTTTGGTAATCGGTTACTGCCAGTTCCAATTGTTGGCTTTTATCAGTAAACGTTAACAGAAACCAGCTCCACAACGACTCAAAAGGCATAAGATACTATGAGACTCAACAACATCCACTGCCCCCATCCCATTGTCCGGTGAAACCCAAAATCGAACGAGCTTGCACTCTAAACATCTAACTCATATCAAACCTTGAATATTCAAGTCCCCTTTAGTTTTAAGTAAATCCCAATTACCCAATTGAATTATAGCACTAAAAATCAAGACATAGTATCATCGAATAAGAACATTGGGTACTTACAATCGCCGAGCTTATTGGGGACAGTGAGAGAAGATTTGGCGCAGACTTCAAGAGGGGTGGAAGCCATTGCGACGGTGGTTAGGGTTCTTCTGAGCCCACGGCGGTTCAAGCGGCGACAATTGGTGGTGAAGGCGTTGGGAAAAGTGGGGTTGCAGGTGAGGTGTTTGATGGAAATCGTCAAAGCTGTAGTAGGCGAATGTATTCTAATAGCAGACATTTTGGGACGACGGATGGTTTAATAATAATAATAATAATAAGAAGAAGAATAAGAATAATGTTGCCGACTGCTGTTTTGGAGCAGGTGCGGTTGAAGGAGATGAGGTTGGTGTTTACGTGTGCAAACGAGAGGCTTCTCGAAGAGAATCGCTTCCCTCTAAGATTTTGGTCGCCAATAACCGGTTGCCTTTTCTTTGCTCTAATTTGACGTAAACAAAACCTACTTAATTATATGGGTGCTTCATCTTATTAGGCCCGGCCTCATTTAATTTTTGAGCACCACCTCCAACCTTCAATCACCACCACCTCCAACCTTCAATCACCACCATCACCAACCACAACCTTTAAAAGTCGTCGAACATCATCACCAATGGATTCATCGTTGTTCTTGGGATTGGTGGCTCAAGGGTTTTGACCGGGTTACTGTAGAGTGAGCGAGTGGTGAAGATGGACGAGACAATTGTGTTATAGTGGTGATCGGCTTTCTAGTGAGGTGGTGGTGAAGATGAAGTGAGGTGGTGTTGAGGTGAGTCACCGGTGATGGAAGCTGAGTCGTCGACGATACGGGGGCGCTAAAAATGGTGACTAGTTAAAGAGAAATTGAGTGTAGGGGTATTTTAGTCATTAAAGAAAATTTAACCATCAAATTTAACGTTCATTCATTTTAGGGACCATCGTTGTTACGTGTATTCAAAGTTTTGAACCAACCTTATAATTTTCAAAGAGTCAAGAATAAAAAGTAAAATCAACCCTAACCACAGGGATCGCCTGTGTAATTAAGTCAAACAAAAATAGAAGAAAACACAAGTTCAATTACATACGCATATTATTAGATTTTCTTATGTCAAAGAAATAATATATAAAAAGATGTATGGGTAGGTTTTTTTAATATTTGTAATTATTTAAAACATTAAAAAACATGTTAATTATATTTGAAAAAACTAAAGATACTATAATTCATTTACCATTCCACATGAGCATAAAAAATAAAAAAGGATTTTATAATTGAAACAAAGAACACATGGTAAAAACATGCTATAACTTATGCTTCAAATAAAACAAGTGAATTATCGTTTTTCTCTCTATAGTTTGTTATTTTCATTTAAAAATATATTTTTTATACCTAGCTTCCTACGGTTTTAAAATTTGTCATTTAAAAAAAGTTAAATTCATTAATTTAAATTGTTAAACATGTAAATTGATAAAATTATTCTTTAAACTACAAAACAAAATCCCTCAATTAAATAACCATAATTAAGTGGAAGCAAAACACAAGATAGGGGAGATGACAACTACAAATGATGGTCTCAATTATACAACCCCTTCATAATGGGTTTCCGCCATTAAAAAAACACGATCGATTCTTCTCTCCCAATGATGCTGACAGTCTCGTGATTCAGTCATGATGAAATATTTATAGATAAAATGTTCGATTTAGAATTCATGAATGGACAAATAATACGTGATTGGATTTTTATATCAATATGTTAACATAATTTTGGATTTTGTCTTTATAGCAAAATTACATAATTACAATTTTTAATGATAGATAATTTAATATTTTAAATTAACGGAGTTAACTTTTTTGAATGAAAATAACTGTTTTTTAAAATTGGGAGCAGATGCAACAAAAAAAGTCATTTTGATGAAAATATATTATGGCCAAACTATAGGGAAAAAACAAAAATTCACTCTAAAAAGCATCAAAAATCCATTTAATTGGAACACTTTTTAACTTGAGTGACTTAATTAAAATATTTTTAAAACTTGATTATTATTTTATAAAGGTATTCCTAACAAATACCATATAGTCCGGGTTATTGCCATTTGAATTGGTAGCTTGGGGTAAGAATTAAGAACTTCTTTGAGAAGATTAGTATTTAAATTATGACATAAGTTAAAGTAGATTTGGTGTGGTTTATAAGTAGTAGTATATGAGGATGTGACTCGTTCTAAATTAATATAGTGAGGGTCTCTTACAAGAAATATATAGCCATTGCAACGGTTGTTAGGGTTCTTCTAAGCCCACGACGGTTCAATCGGCGACAATTGGTGGTGAAGGTGTTGGGAAAAGTGGGGTTGCAGGTGAGGTGTTTGATGGAAATCGTCAAAGTTGTAGTAGGCGTGAATGTATTTTGATAGTAGACATTTTAGGACGACGGATGGTTTAATAATTATAATAAGATTAAAGTTTCTGACTGTTGTTTTGGAGCAAGTGCGGTTGAAGGAGATGAGGTTGGTGTTTACGTGTGCAAAAGATAGGCTTCAGGAACGGAATCGCTTCCCTATAAGATTTGGTCACCAATAACCAATAGCGTTGTCTTTGCTCTAATAGTCTAATTTGATGTATATAAAATCGACTTAATTACTTGGGTGGTTTTTGTTGTTAGGTCTGATTTTATTTTTGGTTTTTAACTTTTTGAAATTACAAGGTTGGTTCAAAAAATTACATAAACGTAACAAGGATGGTCCTTGAAACAAATAGACGTTAACTTTTGTTGTTAAATACGTGTGAAATGACACAATTACCCTTGCTCACCACACCAAACCCCCTTTCACCCCTTCTTCTTCACCATTTCCACTAATATCTCCTACCACCATCAAACCTTCATCCTTCAATCACCATTGATTTCAACCACCGTCACCACCAGCATCTCCTTCAACCACCACACAACCTTCAACCACCATCACTAGTACCAGTGCACCACCTTCAACCTTAAACCTTCACTTTCAATCACAACCATTGCCACCACTATCTTCAACATTCAACCACCAATACCACCTTCACCACCATCCCCACCACCAATATTTCAACCATCAACACCACCTTCAACCACCATCACCACCACCAACCTTCAACCACCACTAGCATCACCATCACAACTAACACCACTTTCAACCACCTTCAACCACTAACACTACCTTCAACCTTCAACCACCACCGACATCACCTCTAACCACCACTACCAGCACCACCTTCAACCTTCAATCACCACCATCACTAACCACAACCTTTACAAACTTCCAAACATCATCACCAATCGAATCCATTATTGTTCTTGGGGGTGGTGGCTGAAAGGTTATGACCGGGTTACTGATATAGAGGGGGTGGTGAAGATGGACGAGACAATGGTGTCATAGTGGGGATCGGCTTTCAAGTGAGGTGACGGTGAAGATGAAATGAGGTGGTGTCGAGGTGAGACACTAATGGTGGAAGGTGAGTTGCCGATGATTCGAGGGCAATAGTTGAAAATGGTGACCGGTAAAAGAAAAATTGAGTGTGGGGGTATTTTAGTCATTAAAGAAAATTTAATAGTCAAATTTAACATCCAATCGTTTCAGGTACCATCATTGTTATATGTGTGCAAAGTTTTGAACCAATATTGTAATTTTAGAGAATCAGGGATCAAAAGTAAAATCATGCCTTATCACAAGGATCACCCGTGTGATTAAGTCAAACAAAACCACAGAAAACACAAGGTTTCATTTACATACGCATATTTTACGATAATTTGATCATTAAAATCATCAAATGGAGTTTTTATTTGATTTTTTTTATGTTAAAAAAGCAATATATAAAAGGATGTACGGGTAGGTATTTTTAATATATGTAATTATTTAAAACATTAAAAAAACATGTTAAATATATGAAAAAACTAAATACACCTTAAATTCATTTTACCATTCCACATGAGCATAAATAACTAAAACAAATAATATTGTAATAAAACAAGTGAATTGTCGTTTTTCTTTCTATAGTTTATCATTTTTATTCAAAAAATATATTTTAATACCTAGCTCCCTACGGTTTTAAAAACTGTCATTTTCATCCTAAAAAGGGTAAATCCATTAAATTAAATTGCTAAACATGTAAATTGGTAAAATTATCTTTTAAACTACAAAACAAAATCCTTTAATTACATAATCATAATTGAGTGGAGCGAATCACGAGATATGGGAGATGACGACTACAAATGATGGTCTTAACTATACACCCCTTCATAATTGTTTCCACCACAATAAGGAGGTCCATTCTCCTCTCCCACTAATATGATAACAATCTCGTGATTCAGTCATAATAAAACATTTGTAGATAAAATGTTCGATTTAGAATTCATGAATGGATAAATATCCCGTGATTGGATTTTTATATGTTAACATAATTTTGGATTTTGTCTTTATAGAAAAATTACATAATTACCCTTTTTAATGATAGATATTTTAATATTTTAAATTAACGGAGTTAACTTATTTTGAATAAAAATAACAATTTTTTTAAAGTTGATTATTTATTTTATAAAGTTATTCCTAACGAATACCATAGAGTCCGGGTTATTATTGTTTGAATTGGTAGCTCGGGTAAGAATTAAGAATTCCTTTGAGAAGATTAGCATTCAAATTATGACATAAATAAAACTAGAATTGATGTGGTTTAAAAATGATAGTATATGAGGGTGTGACTTGTTCTAAATTAATATAGTCAGGGTCTCTTACAAGAAATATATATAGCGAGGGATGTCTCTACATAAATGCAATTAAAACAACTGTTTTAGATACCAAAATTTCTAAGACTTAAAATAAAAAAATAAAAAGAAGCTATTTTAATTTGTATTTTGAGGTGAAAAAATATACGATAATCCATATTTTTGTGTTTCTAGAGAGATGTAA
The DNA here is from genome assembly GCA_025506515.1 of Flaveria trinervia. NCBI lineage: Eukaryota > Viridiplantae > Streptophyta > Magnoliopsida > Asterales > Asteraceae > Flaveria > Flaveria trinervia. Next base: position 14,942,750 of record CM046450.1, on the reverse strand, counting down.
AAGATATAGCAAAATGATTGAAGATTTATTTTTAAAACTTACTTTTAACAATTTTTTGTTTTACTTTGGTGATTAAAATCTTTCTCTTGTTTGTTAAACCCTATTTATCGGCAGGCCTAAGCCCTCACCTATCTATTTATAAAGTTACTATTATATTTCTTATGAATAAACTTAAGAGATATTCTTACTATAAAATAAGAACCTTTATACGAACCCGATGTAATTTATCATCACCATTATTATTGTTAGATATAACACACATAAACACGAAAAACACACACTCAAATACCACCCAAACACTACTTATCATTAATCAAGTGCTTGGTCATTTGTTTATATTTTGTATTTAACAAATTAACCCAAAGGAAACATGTTTTGATCAGCTCGTTCGAGATCAATAATCCATTAATTTGGTATGCAAAATGGGGTACCGATGGAAGTACCCGTTTGACTAAGATTTAACTCTTGTAAGTGCTAAACATAAAATCTCCATGCTAAAATACACAGTCACAACCACATATAGATAATATGTAAATACATTTGTAGTCGCGATAGGTTGTGTTTGTCGTTGCCATAGCCTATCACGACGACATGTCGTCGCCATAGCCCCAGTCGCCACAGCTCCGTCGCTATAGCCCATTTTACTATCGTCGCCAAAGGTGTAGTCGCTACAAAGGTCTATCCCGACAACATGTTCTCGCCACAGAGTTGTTGGCAAAGAATTTCGCGCATTATATTTTAATTAATAACAAAAAGTTTTCTGAGTTATGGCGACGACATGTCATCGGCATAAGTCATTTATTATTTATAATTATTTAAATAAAAATTTAAAATAAAATAAATTTGGCCAACACTATGGCGACGACATGTCGTCGTCATAGACCAACTAAATATTTAATTTTTTTATTAACCTGATTTTTTTATATAATTTTCCAGGTTATGAAAACAAATTTATATACTAAAACGAGAGCTAGATGGATACATAAAAGTAAAGTTAGCTGATGCTAGATGGATACATTTATTCCTTTTGAACAGAGCTAGATGGATACATAAAAGTAAAGTTAGTTGATGCAACCCATTTATATACTAAAATGAGAGCTAGATGGATACATAAAAGTAAAGTTAATCCAACAAATTTAAATTTCTTCCTTTTGAACGTTTTTTTTACTTGCTGCTAGATGGATGCATAAAAGTAAAGTTAGTAATATTTAAAAGCTGTGCATATACATATATTTAAAATGAAAAATAGCTTACATGATTGACAACTTAAGGGAAGTGAATACACATGGCCACGCGGGTCACGACCCCCGCCGTCACCACCGTGTGCTACACTTGATGATATAATCTACAACATAACCAAATCAACAACTAAATAAACAAATTAAACTTATATTATTATCTAGAACATAACTGAAATCCACAAACCAATAACCAAATAAAACAACACAATCAAACAATTTTTATATTATCATTCCAACAACATAAACTAATATCAAATCAAACAATTTTAATATTATATTCTAACACACAAACTAATAACCAAATCAAACAACTTATATTATCATTTTAACAATACCAACTAATAACCTAATCAAACAATTTTTATATATCATTCTAACAACACAAACTAATAACCAAATAAAACAACTTATATTATCATTCTAATAACAAAAACTAATATCAAATCAAACAACTTTTATATTATCATTCTAACAACACAAACTAATAATCAAATCAAACAACTTATATTATCATTCTAAGAATACCAACTAATAACATAATCAAACAGTTTTTATATTATCATTCTAACAACACAAACTAATAACCACATCAAACAACTTATATTATCATTCTAACAACAAAAACTAAAAGCAAATCAACCAATTAACTTATATAATTAATATAAAAACACAAAGTTATAATCAAATCAAACAACATATATTATGATTTTAACAACACATACTAACCAATGAAAAGAAAAAGTGATGATGGTTGCGGATTTTGAGTGATGGCGCGAAGGAGTTGTAGTGGTGACCAGAGTCGCGATGGTGGTGTTTATTGGTGGTCTTGGTGGAGGGTAGGTCGCGGTGAGAGTGAGAAGAGTGGTGGTGGGGGCGAAGGGAGTGGAATGGAGGCTAGAAACGATGGTGATGGTGGGTTTTAGGAGGTGATTTGCCGGTGGGGAGAAGGTAGGTCGGGGTTGTGGTGGTGATTTGTTTTGGTAAAGTGAAGAAGAAAGGATAAGGCAGACATCATTTAGGGCGTACTGCACTCTATGGCGATGATATGTCGTCACCATTGTAACATCCGCAATTTTTTCGAGTTAAAACCCACAACCCGAACTCAATTTGAATTTCCATTATTAAAGTATTTTAATAGTTTTAATGGATTAAATACAACTTTCATTGTAAGTTATTTTTCTTTTATTATTTAAAACAACTTGTAATAATTTATGGAGAGATAAATATTTCTTCTTGCAAAGTTCAGAAATATTTTTAATCATTTTGCAAATAAATAATTAAATAGAAAAGTCTTACTAAAATTTATTAAGTTATAAAGTAAATTTTAGTAAACTTATAGAGTTTCTTTAGTAGTTATAAGTTTTTATTATTGAAACTAAATAATTAAGATATAAAGTTTATAAGTTTATAAAATTTTAACAAATAATTGATTTGGTTTATTATTTAAATGGGTTTTATAAAGTCTAGGGGTGAATTTATAATTTCTAAAACTTAATATAAAAGCTTTATGCATGAAATAATAAATGATGGATACTTCAGGGACTAAATTGTAAAAACCCAAAACCAAACCCCCCCATTCCCGTCGGATTGCCCAAACTCCGGCGAACGTCTCCGGCGATGACCCAACACCCAAAAGACAGGATCTTTATGCAATTAAACAACGCTATAGCCTTCGGAAACAGTTTCGAACCTAGTATCGTTTCAAATCGTTTGGTTTGCTTGTATAAAACTTTCAATTGAAACCGTATATCATATTCAACATTTCAAATAGTTACGCCTCGTCTACCAATGCAATTAACCGAATTAATTGATCCAAAACGCTTCTAAGGTCGATTCTAATTCAAACGTATGCATTATAGTGATTAAACTCTGGTTAAACCTCATGAATTGAAACCGAAACCATCGAACCAAAATCATAACTCAATCGTTTTGAAACCGATAAAATTGCTCCTAAATAATAGAGGGTAAACACTTCAATAGACCCTTTCAAACTAATCGAACCCTTAATTTCACTCACAAAACACACGCAACTTGGATTCGATCGTTACCAATACTTGAACCTGAAACATAGTCGATATCCATGTTCGAAGCAACTTAGATCCAAATTGATAAGGGGCTATTACTCTCTGTTACCTAAGGATTCTACATACTCAAGGAATTTGATTATGATCAACTCAATCACAACAAACCGACTTCCACCCGTCGCGACTAGTTCTTCATCGTATAACTTCAATTCGATCATCGTTATGGTAATTAAATACTCGTACACACTCGGTTTCACAGGGACAATGAAAGCCCTAAGTTTAATTTCATTATCAACATCAATCTGATGTTCAATTGGAATCAAACAATTCTAGGGTTTATAAGGATTTGGGGAAATTATTTGAAGAATGGTTTTAAAAATTAATTTGCGTTTTAAGACAAGAATCGGGCTTTGGTACGATGGTTAACAACAAACACTTACACATGACAGGTTAGGGGTTCGCCATGTTTTTATTCTAGCAGTGTTCTTTATTATTTTTATTATTATTAAATCAGAAAAACTATTAATATAATAATAAATCTAAATATATATTATTTTGTTAACTAAAACATTTCAGAAATTATTAAGTTAAATTTTAATATTTTAAAACTTATAACTCTTAACTTTAATTACTTGTTAAACAATAAAAAGATCATAAAAATATTACTAAGTCATTTATACGATATACATATATTTTAGTCCAAATTTGGATTATTCCAAAACACTTCAAAACTACATATTTCGAATATTTTAAATGTTTAATTATAAAAATGATTATTTAAATAAATATTAATTATTAATCTAATCATTTAAGCATGTTATATCATAATTAGTTAATAGATTTATTCATTAACTTTTATTTAAATTCTTGAAATTTATAAAACAATATAATTTGCTTTATTCTTATTTTTTTAAGGTTTTGTATTGTATATAAAACCTTTATGATAAATCATCTTAAAAGCGCAAAACTTTATAAAATGATTTTAAATAATTTTAACGTCATTTAAATAAGTATTTATTAATTCTCTTTGTCAAGTTTTAAATAATTAATTATTAAATTAATTATTTCTTTTCATATTTATATTTAATTTCTATTAAATCAATAATTTAAATTGTTGAGACCTTTTTAATCATTCTTGGACTTAATTGATTTATATTATCTTTATTTAACCAAAGCGTAAACGATTTATTATTTTATTTAATTATTTAAGCCCCAAATCCTAATTGGAACCCTAGTTCATGTCTAACTGATAATCTTATTATCAAACTTAATCTTGGAATCTATACGTTTTGGCAACTTATAAAAGAAATCGTTGGAGCCTCGTCTACATTCTTATCATCATATTATTTACATCTTGTGAGTTTTCCTTGCCCCTTTTTACATTTTCACACTATTTTGGGGTGAAACATGATACTTATACATCGTACACTTATAAACGTTTGAGACTTGTAATGCACTTGCAATTCATCTTTATATTTTGTCATGGTTATTTGTGTGTTGTAAGTGATTATATGAGATACATAGTTTGTTTACAATCATTAACTATTGCTAGCCTGGCGACGTCTTAGATCTTTGGGCCTGACAAGCTTATTTGGTGCTAAAGTCGATGTATTGCCGACTCTTGATGACGTACGCTTGTTCATCATGGGAACCAAATACACTTAGCCAATCTTATATACTTGTAATCAAGTCGAGATTTGGTTGTAACGATATGTGTTCTATAACCTTACTAACTTATAACCTATGACATGAATTGCTACTTGTAAACTTGTTATATTATGTATGAAAATCTTGGAAACTCACCAACTATTTTTAGTTGACCTTTTATTTTCATCATGTTTCAGGTTTGATGCGTGAAGATCTTCTTGTGCTCATATAAGACTTGAACCTAGTTTTAAATTGAAAGTCTTATGTTTTATGTTGTATCTTGATTGTTTTGTAATTACTTATTCGTCTTGTAATGTTTAATGAATAATGACATTTAATATTATTTCAACTTAATTAGTTCCATGTGTTATGAGCAATCGTCTCCCATTCGACCGCCTCGATGATTCCGCCGTCAGTCGGGGTGTGACAACCATGGGGTCATATTATTTTTTATTTTTTTACGTCTCAGGCGGAATACACGCGCACTAAAGTGAAAACACTTATGGCGACGACATGTCGTCACCATAGGACATGTCGTCACCATAGGTCATTCATGTTTTTATATTTATTATTATTATTATTAGTATTATTATAACTGTAATTATTTTAATATTTATTATTGTTATAATTATTAATATTATTGTTATTATTATTAAAATTATTATTACTATAATCACTATTATCACTATCACCGCTATCACCGCTATTATTATATTATATTATTATTATTATTATTATTATTATTATTATTATTATTATTATTATTATTATTATTATATTATTATTATTATTATTATTATTATTATTATTATTATTGGTAAATTGTTGATTTTGTTAGACATCCATTGATCCAACGTCAGACATCATTGATCCAATCTTTATGATTCAACGTTAACGATTGTAAACAAACTTAATTTAATTACCATTATAAGGGTATAATTCAACAATTATCTTTATAATTGGCTCATAGGTAATTTTTAGTATATGTAATCATTCTAACCATAATAATTTGATATATCTAACATTGTTTTGACTCCCACTGATAATACTTAAGCATAAACAAACTTTGCATCAAGTAATTCTTGATCAACTATTGAAGACCATCGCGGTAACCGGATATGTTTATGTCAGTTGTGAAATTGCATACTATAGATCGAACAAAAGCACGATAACTTCTTAAAATGTCATGCATCTCTGCGATTGTCACTATGTCCATAGTGGACCACTCACCACTCTTTATCACTAGTAGAAGTAATTTTACAAATGAGTTATCCGTCAACACAAAATTTTTTGTTGATAGGGGTGCATCGAATTGACATGTGGTGTTATCAAAAGCCCTTACGGTAGTAGTACCAATAGCCACCGACGGTGCTAAAGAAGCCGGTGAACTTCGCGGTGGTTAGATATCCATTGATCCAACGTTAGACATCTATTGATCCAATCTTTATTATTCAACGTCAACGATTATAAACAAACTTAATTTAATTGCCATTATAAGTGTAGAATTCAACAAATTAACTTTATAATTGGCTAATTGGTAATTTTTAACATATGTAATCACCCTAACCATAATAATCGAACATATTTAACATTGTCTGACTCTCACTGATCATACTTAACACATACATAAACTTAACTTACTGTTTATAAGAATAATTTTCTGTAAATTATGATCATAGTGTATAATTGAATACAAATTATCATAATTAGATCATAACTAACATATGACGAATGTAATTAACGGTAATCACAATAACCAAACATATTTGACATTGTTTGACACTTATTGTTAATAATTAAGTATAAACAAACTATCATAACTCAACATATATGACACCTACAATTGATAAACATAATTTTACTATAAAGTGCTATCAATATGTATAATTTAATATCAATAATCATAATTGGATCATAGTTAACCTTTAACATATGTAATGTAAACTAACTATCATAACTGAACATATTTGATCATAACTGAAAACAATTATATATAATTATAATTAATAAATATAATATTTATTATATTATTATTATTATAAATAATAAAATATGACTTATAATTATAATAATACTTGATAAAAATAATACTTGTAATAATAGCAATAATAGTTTTAACAATAATAATGATATGTACATCAATTATTATTAATAATGATATTAATGATTATAATTATGATATAAAATTTTGAAAATTTTTAACAATATATGACGACGACATGTCGTCGCTATAGATGTTTCATAAAAGACGGGTTTATTTCCCTCCAAGTTATTTAGAGGAAAAAAAAAGAAAAATTGTTTTTTATCTATGGCGATGACATAGGGTGGACACAAATTTTTATTTTTTTGTATGATTAAAAGTAAATAAAAATTATAACAAAATGACTTATGGTGACAATTCTTGGTGACGATTTTTTTGTCATCGCGATAGGTAGAACCTAAAGTGACAACTTGTCGTCGCCATAGGTTTGCAGTAGCCAAAAACCAAGCTGGTCCTATGGTGACGACATGTCGTCGCCATAGATGTAGTCGTCATAGATTCTTTTTCATGTAGTGATACTATGCCATGAACAATGGTAATGGAGGTGACATAAAAGTTCCTCTTTAACAATGCAACGTTCCCATCAAATCAAACTTTATTTTGTTAGACGTTGAACATGTTACATTATAAAAAATAGAGGTCAATTCAAAACCTAACAAATAGTACACCTATTTAATTATCATTTTTTTAATTTCATCCCAATAGTAACAATATATGTCACTTTGTATGAGAGAAACTTATTTACGAACTTCAAATTGTCTTTCCTTTTGTTGCTCGAGAAAGTGTTAGGGGTGGTACTTGAGTGTGTTTTTGGTGTTTGGTGTGTTCTATCTAATAATAATGGTGATGATAAATTACAAAAATGTTACCTATGATTTGTTTTAATTTTGGATCGCCTTTCTAACTTTTGTGATCAATAATTATACCAAACTCCTCTCTTTTATTTATATTATTTTTATTTTTTTTACAGTTATGGTCTATAACTCTTCAAATTAATTCGTAAATAAGTTGTGTGGGTTGCTGGTTAAATAAATAGCTCAACTCTTAAACGTTTATGATTATGTAACCCTTTTGAAATTCATATTTTTAGACTTCAGTCATTAAAGTACGTAATCAATTTATTTTGTGGTTTCTTTTGAGAAAATATATCTTAAAAATATAAAATTTTTACTTACTGCTATATTTGGCAACATTCTATTATTAAATTCAAATATATATGACTTAGACTTTGAGAATGTCTCAAAGAATTTTAAAAACGAAATTTTATAATATTGGCATACTTTGGTTAAATGGAAGTTGGTATTGGCTCATAAAGAGAAAGGAGGGTTAGGTATTGGTAGCTTTGAGTCGCTCAATCTTACATTTATTTGAAAAAAATGGAGATGGAGATACGTTAATAACCTAGATTTCTTTTGGGTAATGGTGATGTTTATGGGAGATCAGGTAGTGGTAAAAACCAAGGGACTTGGAATAGAATTAAAAACTCGATTATTACTCTTCACGATGAGGATCTAGTTCCTCTTTCTTCATAGAGAAAAAAAGTATGTAATAGGGAAAATACATCATTTTGGCTTGATATTTGGGTGGGAGATACTGCTTTTGCTTCTATATTCAAAAGAATTTATAACTTGAAGAAGGAAAAAAAAAGTACCATTATGTATCATAGAAGTAATTCGCGATAGAAGTGGGAATGGCGTAGGCTTCCTAGGGGTGGGTTAGAGGCCGCCCAATTTGCGGATCTTCAATGAACCATATATCAATTTGGGTGGTTAGATGTTGCGCATAAGTGGGGAGTAGTATTTGGATTCACAAGATGACTTTACGTGAAAGATGTGAGAAAATACCTTGATGGGTGTATCCTTTCGGAAGGGTTGCAATCGACAAGATGGAATACAAGTATCCCTAGAGAGGTTAATATTATGGCATGGAGTGTTTTGTTGGATCGACTAACTACGAGACAAAATCTTTCGAACAACGTAGGGTTATGGTTATGCTCTCTATGGAATTCTTCTTTGGAGACGACGAACCATATTGTGAATAAAACTTTGAGTGCTATCTTCAAATGGTTGGATGTTGCATTGCCAGATTGCCATCATCAACTTGTTACCAAGCTATGATTACTTAAATTTGCATCAGGTATCATGTATTATGTGATTAATATATGAAACACATACTCTTCAATGATTTTCTCTAATGAGCATATCATCTACAATACTAGAGTTCATGAGAGAGCACATTCAATCTGTGATCTCTAATAAAATGACACGGAGTTGATTGTATTTGAACATCAAATAACTACCAAGACAAAAGAAATTATTCCTCAAGTGAGAAGCACTTATTAATTGGTCGAACCAAGTGAATACATTATTGGAGTAAGGATTATAATCATGTATGTGTCCTACAAACGAATGTGAAATGTCAGCAAATTTAAAGGTATATTAATTGACTCATGTAAGAAACGTGCATGAACTATTGCACACTCCCTTGCTATATGGCCCATTTCAATATCTCCTTATATCCAAATATATTGACTTAAATAAATTCTTCTAGATCTTTACATTATGCGATCAGATTACATTCACATGTTAGAATATATTGTTTTAACAAAAACACGTATGTTACTTTTTAATATCCTGCACATACTTTATTTTACAGCTACTTACTCCTCGATTATCGTCATCTACATTCTACAAAATTTTATCCCAAAAAAATTTGATTGATGAGTACGTCACTTTTACCAGCAAGATATCTTATTGAGGAGAACATAACACATTATCTAGAGCCTTTTGGGCCAACAAGAAAACAAGATATTTAATAAATGGCATGACCTAGTGTTTTTTTATTATCATATGTTCATCATAAGGTTCATTTCTTTATCACTATAATTAAGAGGCTGAGATCTTTTTAAAATTGGGCAAATATCGGTTACCAGTGCAGTTTATGCGTCCCAGAGCGGTTGATAATTATCGATGGAGTATCGACTAATAATTACAGCTTTTACATCTTGTTTATGGTAGGATCCGCCACTGATAGGATCTGTCACTAATACGTCTATGTAATTGTCAACAAAATTCAACCATCGGAGATATTCGTTTTCTAATAAAGCTATCAATTTTTGTTCATGGCAAAATTCCACCTTAAAGATCAAGATTCCTAACTTATCATACTAGAATTAAACAAAATTCTGGAATCCCTTGTACAGAATTAGTATACTTATGTTAGGATACTTATGTTCCTAACATGCTATATATGTTAAGTTTCTATTATATAGCATGTCCAATTTTGTGTGTGTTTGGTGATTTCTGGTGAAAATGGCTAATTTTGGCTCAAAGTCGGTATTTTTTTTAAATGATAAATGATGTTTTAATTAATCAAAATGACCAAACCTTTGCTTTAAAAGGGTTGGAACGTCTTCATTAATGATGTATCAATGTTTAAAAGCTGATAATTTGATAAAAGCTCAACTTTACGATAGCATGACAAATGATTAGTTGATGAATTTTAAACAAATATATGGATTTTACGGTTAAATCCATAAATATATGTGTATTTAGGACTTGGTAGATGTCTACCCATGAATATAAAATATTTGGTACAGAGCTTATCAAATTACTAATTTTTTAGTTATCATTTTTGAAAATATTGGGCCGAACAAACACAATAAAAATCAATTTATTAAAAACAAAACCACACCAAACCAACTACATTAATCCTTTATTTATACTAAATTATACTAATTCTAACTCTACTCTAACTCGATAAAAAATAAACAAATTTAAAAACTCGATCAATCCTATTCTAATTCAAATTCAACCAAACACTTAATAATAATTATTATCATCTTCTAATTTTTGACACAATTTAAACACAAATTCTCACATTTCGAACTTTCACAACCATCAACTTAATGGTTTACCCATTCTAACCCTAGTTCCATACCGTAACTAGGTTTATTAGTATTCATACCGTAACTATGTAGCAAAGTTTACAAATGCTTAATATATTTTCTTTATATATTTGGTTTATTAGTATTCATACCGTAACTATGTAGCAAAGTTTACAAATGCGACAGTCACATTTGTGTTTACTTTTATACATGTCTTACTTTTAATCTATAAACATTCAAATGCTAACACTTTTTAAAAGCTTTATAAAATATATTTCTAGAGTTTTGGATTTACTTATGCACAATTCATTTTAAAAAATACATTCATAGGTTAATATTTTTGTATACATGTCCTTATAAGTTTGAGTAAGTCTACGTTTGGACGTAATCGAAAAAGAGTCGGGTATTGACGTAATAATAGTTTGAAAAATCATGTTGCATACGAACCCGCCGCAACTCGCGGCGGGTGAAAAAACTTGTTCAACTCATTTGAGAAGATTTCCTTACCACCTGCAAATTATAGTAATATAATAATTAGGGGTCACTGAACAATTATTACGAATGCTACGATTCAATTCATAAAACACTTTAATTATTTATTATATTTTTGAAAATTAAAAAATAAATATTTCAAAGTCAACTCAAGCTGACTCGTTTCAACAATAGTAACAAAACTGACATGTTTTTATAGAAACGGTAAATGGTATTATTATGAAATGGTAAACGATGAAAGCGTACAATTACCATGATCTTGAGTTGCAAGATAACTCCCTAGTTTTTATAAAATTCTATTGCTGAATGAAATCGAATACAATGAAAGCATTCATAAATGTAATCAATGGACTAAACTGTAAACTATTAAATAAAGGTAGACGAAAATGTAAACTATTAAGTACAGGACACTACAGAAACCTATAGTGCTTGTAAGAGTTATTATTAAATAGTTGAGTTATCTTTAAGACAAACGTGTGACTACCACTTTCCTTGAACGAAGAATAACATTTTGACAAGAACCATGCTATAATGAAATATTTGTTTGTAGCAATATCTAAAATTACTTACAAGCAAGTGATTCAACTTGAATTTTGCATACCAAAATTCTCTAGTCTTCACCATATTGTTGTAATCAAGATGAAAAGATGAATACTAGCTTTGATTAGTGGATTGTTGCATAATCAAGCAATCAGCAATCGGTCGTAAACTATCGGTGATCAAGAAGCTAGTTTATGAAACAAATAGTTGCCAATGCTGAGGATCATCTATTTATCTCATCACGAATAGCCATGGAATCGGCCAAGAAGAGGAATCGATACCACCAAATCAACAACAATTGTTGAAGAGAAGATGGTGATGATTGTTGCTTTCCGCTTTGACAATCTAGAAGGATCAACGGGTAGATACCGGAGGCGTTGAGCATTGGTGTGGGCTGGAAGTTCCAACCATGAAGCCATTCATCGATCGAGGTATGCAAAGACCCGACCATAAACCAAATCTATCGCTTTTTGTTCCCACCGTCCGTTCTCGATCCCTCCGATTGCTTTACACAGTGAAGAAATTGAGGTATATGAATTTGGTTTACTCTCTGCACTTTATAGCTTTCAATTGAAATGAGAGAGTGGATCTTTGTGTATGCGTGGAGTCGCAACCGCCAGAAGTTGGGGTGAGGAAAACGTGTTAGATCCGGGAAACTTTAAAACCGCTACACTAAAGGTGCAACCACCGACTTTAGAGGGCCAAGATTTCATTTTAGCTATTTTAGACGGTCGAAATTAAATCTAATGACGGTTACACTCACCGAGAGTAATATATTATATAACTGCTCAATCGTAGGTAATCAATCGAGTTGTGGCAAGGAAGTTGCGTACTAAGTTTAATTGATTATGTCGTTCCAGTTCATTGTTGCCTTGTGAGTTATTATTAGAAAATCAACCCTTATTAAGGGGATATTACATGCTAACTTTTCTTAGAATGTCAATTTTCTGTACTAATCAGAAGGTCTATATTAATAGATTTATAGCCTATCGTTGTACTGGACCAACAGGTACCATTTTATGTTCTAGCTAGAAGCAATTTACTACTTAAGATGCTAATTGAGGGTTTATGTGCTTCAACCACATTGCTCTTATACATAACTACAATGTTACAAACATACATAATGTATACCCTAGCTTCTTAGGACTGCAATTTTCACCAACAAAAACTCTCACATAACTTTATTCAGGACAAAAAATATTAACATAAATTCGGGCCACAGCCCTAAAACAAAAAAAAACAAAAAAAAAAAAAAACCTAAAAGAAAAAAAACCAGTACATAGTACCCCATTTAAACGGGCAACAACTAGTAGTGGGAAAAAGATTAAAAAGCTGACTTCAGTGTTCCAAATGTAAATTACCAAAACACTTGATTTGACACATACACGTCTCTTTCTCTCTCTCTATCATCATTCCACCGCCCAAACTCACCGAGTCAACTCACTCCTCCACTCGACTGACTTCACGACTCACCAACGCCAGGCTGCCAAGCCGACGTTGCAATCAATGGCCTCGTGTGCCACCCTAACATCAAGCACCCGTCGTTTTCTTCCACTCTGTACCCATCGCCACCGGCGAAAAGAGCCAACAACATGCTGGCTTGTTTGAATGCGTTCGAGCCGAGGTGAACCGGGTCGAACCCGGCTGAGTTAAGCCGAGTTCGCCACTGAGTCAGCGTCTCGTGGCGCTCGACTCGGTCGGGACCTTCACAAGCCACCACGTTACATATCTGCCGCCCTAGGTACACCTCCGACATCACCAAATCTTGACTGTTGGGCTGAGTCAACGCCGAGCTCTCTAACGAGTCAAACATGGTGGAATAATAATGTAACGCCTCGTTGAATCGGTCTAAGAAAACGGCGCCGTTGTGGTTCGACTCTTGCTCCACCACCGTCACTATCTTCGGCTTCATTGATTTGATGGAATTCAACACTTTTTCTATGGCGCCTTGGCGGCCAAGGAGGCGGTGAAGCTCGAAAACCGAGTTCACCGCCACCACTTCGACGTCCGGTGGTCGGATGTCGAGCATCGCGGCGTCAATATCCGCTAACGAATTAGCCACGAAGCCGCGAAACTCGAATTCGACCCCTATAGTGTCGGCTAATTGGGCTAGTTTCCACCCGACTTGCTGTAAAGCGTCGGTGTTATCGGGCTGCGGCGGTCCGATTCCTGTTAATCGAAACGCGGGCGGACCGCCGTTGCGCAATGCGAGCGCTTGCATAAGCGCTGGCCATTGCATCCCTTGGTTCAAGCTGAAATCGATCACGTGGACGCGAGTGGCGCCAGCGAAGGCTTCGAGTATCGCTTGATTCGCTGTAAAGTGAGCGAATTTGAGGTACGGAGAGCTTTCGTAGAAGTGCGTCTGGAGACTCTCAAGAGGCTCTTGAGGGTAGATCTTGTAGATTCGCTGAGCGAGTGCTCCAGCGAAGTATGTGGCGACTTTCGCCATAGCGCCTGTCTGCGACGACGCGAGAATTCCAACGTGATTAACCAACGCATCTGCGAGTTTCATATCATTCTGTTGAACCGCCTCCGCACACGCCATCAACGTGTGAACCAATCGGATCCCCGCCTCCTGTAAATCAACGAGAACCACCGGCCGCGGCGACTCCGGCGGCACATCAGCCACCTCCGATCCCCCTCCGGCGGGTTTCATCCGCTTAATCCCATTTCGACCCACCGGAGACTCATCGCCGCTGTAAATCGCTCCACCGGCAATCGCACGCAAATCATACGGATCGTCGTCAACTTCCGTGTTATTACTGAAATCAATCATGTTTGTAGACGATTCACCGGGTATCCCGATGTCGAAATTGGTGGAGGATGAAAGATCAGAGGCACTGTTGTTGAGCTCCGATAGCATGCTCTGAACCCACCCCGAGAGATCAGAGGGGTTGTAATGAACAGTATCGGAAAGTTGTAAAACACCATCATCACCCATCACCATTTCAAGCTGTTCAAGCTTCTGAGCTACCTCCGCCATATCAGTCGATTTGACTTTGTAGCCCAAAGCCTCCAACAGCTCGTCCATCCCACCGGAATCCGGCAACGACTGGTGCAAATCCTTAGCTTTCGTCATCGAAGACGAGGGTTTTGGTTCTTTTTTACGATCACGACCCCTCTTCATGGTTATAGAGATCAAATCTAAATGATTGATTTGGGTGTGTAGATGTAGATGTAGATGTAGATGTATGGATGTATCAATTGGTTGAAGAAAGATGAGTGAAATCAAGAGGAGATTGGGTGTTTAAAAGTGAGAGTATGAGTATGAGTAAAGAGTTTTGAATGATGCTTTGGGTTTGGAAAGCAAGAGGCAGGTGCTCGTGAGGGGTGGGGGCTCGAGCTTCAAGAGAGGAAGACAGGATGAACCAGAGAGAGAAAGAAGAGATAAGGAAGAGAAAATGGCCTGCAACACCCACACCGCTTCATAATAATAATAATAATATTATTATTACTGTTTCCCTTTCCTCTTTGGTAAACTCTATTATTACTCCAGTTTTGGGTAGTAAATCATTGTTTAACTCAACATCAATTCTTGTTGTACTAGGTGTAAAATTTTGTTTACTTTTTTTTAATTGTAATTATTGTGTTGTGTTACTTGATGCCAAGAGAAGATACAAAATGTCCCTTTATTGTTATGTTTGTCATCTCTTCCGATAAATTAAAAGTTTTACCTTTTATAAAATAACATAGGTCGTCGTGCAATAGTATATTGAGATTTCGTCTTGTTATGAACTCATTCAGTGAGTTAGTATAACACACGAGAAATGTAACATTTTTGGCACATGCCTTTTATAAGTAATCGATGATTTGGTTGTATCTCATGGTAATTAGGAATAATCAGTAAACCCAAACGTTTATTTATTAGGGAGCTGCTAGATTCCGATGAAACTCAAGTGGGAAATGATATGAAGAAGAAGGCGTTATTTTCTATCTACTTGGCCACGACCTGGTTTATTTGGATGGCTCGAAACGAATTCTTTTTCAGATCCAAGGCTCCAAGTGTCTCTACGGGTCATTTATACAACCTTCTCATGATTAAAACATAGAGCCAAATGCAAATAGTTGACATGACATGTTTGATGTAATTTCTCATTTTAATTCTCCATGTTGAAATCTTATTTTTGTATGGGTGACCCGTCTCTAGCGTCTTGCTAGAGCTCGGTTTGTTCTTAATAAAAACCTAGTCGTTTAAAAAAAATAAAAAGTAAACCCAAACGTTTAAAAGGTATGAAAATGAAGGTTAAAAAAGAGTTGAGGGGAAAAACGAGAAAGAGAAGGATTGGGTGGCATAAAAAAGATGCGTGGCTGCACCGCAATGCATATGTAGATGTAGATGTAGATGTAGAGTGAGTGATGGTGATGCGATGCAGTGCATTGCACCTCCCCTACATGCACTTTCGAGCCCATAATAACCGTACACTATTTTATAAAGGGTTTAACGTGGTAGGCCTCATCTTTTTCTTTGCAAATGAGATATGTTTCCACTCTCTTTCTTTTCTTCACTCACGCGCCTCCTTCTCTCACTTACATCCACGCGCGGTTTCCCATAAGCAAATTTTCTTATGTTTTACTCGATAACTATTAGTTATGAACGGTTAACTTTTATATTCCAACTAAATTCTTTTAATAGAAATATTTGTTTTGCCGTCTAACTAAGCCATTTCAAATCATGTTTAAATCTAAGTAATGAACTACCAACCCGGTGTTAATACCATTTAATTAGACTATAGATCCGTATATTACAAGAATTAATTTATTAAATTTGTTTATAGTTTAGGTCTTGCAATGTAATAACAAAAATACTTACCAAGTTGTCAACCGTAAGTTAAAATATAATTAACAAATATTATTTTTATAATTCAACTGGTTTTTAACAGTAATAACAAAATAAGGTTCAGGAAAAGAATGATATAATTACTTATTTGGACTAGATTTATTTGTATTTTATAAATAAATTGAAATTCACATTACTATATTTATGAAAGATGATCATTAATGTATTTAAGTCACCAAAGCCAAAGGAATCTGATTATTAGTTATATCATACTTGTTTGTATACTAGTATACTACATAATTTGAAAATCAAATAACAAGCATTACACAATATAATATCATATGTTACTAATATTTTATTATTTAGAAAACTGTAATGATAAGTGATGCATGTCATTACTAATTAAGATTATTGTAATATGTAAATACCAACATGGCAAAGAAAATTTATATATGTGTTTCCTTTTACTTTTTATTATGTTTTTATGTCGTTTTCTAAATACCAAAGATGCCTTTTTGATAGTTTATTTTATCTCTCCATCGAAATAAGTAGTGTATGCATTTTAATTGTAAACGATGATTAACGTTTTTAGGAGTTTATGTCGTAAAACCTAAATAATAACTATAAGTAGAGTTCGTGACATAGTCCATAATTGCTTTTCATGTTTTTCTTTTTCATGTCTTTAACATGACGATTTCTGTTAATTCGACTGTATACAGATGAGCTCATAAGTCCCAATGATGATGACATGATGCATTCCCAAAGGTATCCATTAGCCTATAAATTGATTCATGGTATTCACTCAAAGTGAAAGTGGTGTCTATATGTATATATTTATTA
Organism: Flaveria trinervia; assembly: GCA_025506515.1. Taxonomy (NCBI): domain Eukaryota; kingdom Viridiplantae; phylum Streptophyta; class Magnoliopsida; order Asterales; family Asteraceae; genus Flaveria; species Flaveria trinervia. The sequence continues at coordinate 14,925,262 of CM046450.1, read as the reverse complement.
TTTTTCAGTTTCCAACTGGTTGGGAATGGATGAAAACTATTATTATTAAAAACACGAAAGATTGATCAAGAACTTGAAAAATCACATGGTGAGAATTCAATTTCTATATACATAACTAAACTATAATTGTTTCCTGTTCATCATACGTTATTGTAAAGAAGAGCATTGAGTTTTAGGTAGAATGAAACATTTTTCTTTGTGTGATCTTTATAGGTGATTGGATGAACGGACCCTGGTAAGCGTAGCCAATGGTTGGTTGTGAATAAATTCATATTGAAATGTTGATAAAACTAAGTCCCAAATTTTATATCCAGCATTTTATAAACAAATTATATCAAAAGTTATTTTAAAAAACAAAAAATACGTTTTTTAAAAGATAACAGCCTCACTAGCAAGTAGCTAGAAGAGAAGAAGTATAACATGAGAAGAAAAAATACAACAGCATAACAAAGAGAAAAGTTATAATTAATATTAAAAACGAAACCAATTCTTCCGCTCAAGGAGCTGAATTCTAGAGTAATACTTCATCCAAAGGAATCCAATGGATTTTACATCCTTTATGAGAGCCATGAACAAAGGTCTTTTGTTCCTAAAAACAGCCTCGTTCCTCATTTTTCATATCCACCACAAGTATTATTACTTCAAGGACACTCTTCTTCTTAGGAGGAAGATGCGATGATGCCAAAAGGCGAAGCATGTATTGAATAGTAAAAGCAAAATTATGAGGCAATCAACTCTAAAAACCAATATAACTTCAAAGCATCATAGAGCAACATGGGTTGAACAGGTGTTCCTCACATTTCAAGACTTGTAAACTGAAAAGAAAAGGCAACAATTTGACCTAATTTGAATACGCCTTTTAATAAAAGATTAGTTTATGAGGAGAGGACTGCAACATCCATAAACTTTATGCTATAATAACTATAACATTATGTCATGTAAATCAAGTTTAGTATTTCAATTCACAATCCTATTTGTGTTTTTAGTTGTGATTCTATGATTCTACGAATCTAGTTATAATTCTATTTGTGAATTTTTGATAACACGTGTGCAAATACTAGATCTTGTTATAAATAATAACTTGAAAATATTCTAGCATTTTCTAAAGTTTAAAACAATGTTAAATTACAATACAATGAAACACATATAACTATGAATGAAAAACAAAAATTTCAAAGATATCGGTCCGTTAGATAAGTCTAACATTAACAAGTTTAAAAAGAAAAACCAGTAAACGAGTAACAAAGATTTATAACGGTTTCGATAAGTTTTACAACTACACCTTTTCATCCCCTTACTAACATAACTAGGATTTCCTAACCGCGCATTGCGTGAGGATTTTCACTATGATCTTATATATCAAAACATAAATGCAACAACATGTTGTAGTGATATTATATGTCACGTTATAACGTATAAACTAACAATCGACCTGACTTGTCTTTGGACTAAATTTACATCGAACCATAACATAACTCAAATTTATAATGTTAAAAACATGTTATACCTGACTCGACTTTTTTCCAAACAAAATTATGTCGAAACGTAATCAAACTCAAGTACAAAAAAACACGTATAGTTGCGCCATATGCGACATGATAAAGTATAGGTTATGATCATCCCGACTCGTTTAAGAACTAAATTTTCACTAAAATGTAGAGTGACTCGAATTTATACCGTCGAATAAAAACGCTTAATATCTAACTCCTTTCAGAACTAAATTTTTGCTCAAATGTAGAGTGATTTGAATTTATGTCTTTGAAATAAAAATGCTTAATATCTAACTCAACTCATTTTGAAACAAAATCTACGTCAAAACATAGATTATCTCAAACCGTATATTAAAATATACACGAAAACATTTGATATTTGACCCGAATCGTACTAATACGTAAACCTAAAACTTTAAAAATCTAGAAGGATTAAAGTGACGTATATTGTCAACTCAACAATTTATCACTAACCAAACTTTAAATAGTCTTATCCTGTTTTTTTTTCTTAAACAGATCAAATATAAAAGCTAACAAGAGCTATGAAAGTACAAACACCAGAAAAAAACAATATAGATTTAATATAATCAATTTATTCTCCAAGATGATAAACTTTTGATCATGGACCCTGTCATTTATAGCCTTCCATCTTTGCCCATAATTGTAATAAAGTTTTCTAGTTTTAGTAAATCCGTGTATTACATGAGTTAAACAAATAAAATATTAAATAAAATAAATATTATTAATTATAAAACGATATTTTAAAATATACAATAAAAATTACGTATGAATAAAAATTATAAGTAATAAACAATGATATCAAATTTTTATCAAAGTTTGTATAAGAAAACCATTGATATGTACATGAGTTTAAAATTTTAAACCTAACGTGACAATTTAAAAAAGTAAATTACTGAAGAATCTCGTCTCGAGCAATTAACGATAAAAAATGTAAAATAGGATAGTGTAAGTATTAAATTACATAAAAATACTAAAAAAAGCCTCATAGAAAGAATGGTTCGTGATGTCTTTTGATACTAATTACGGATAATGCAAAAATCAATTAAAAAACCTTCTAAAATCACAATAAAAAATAGCTACTCATATCTTAATAGACTTGATTAAAGGTTTTATTAAATAAAACATAGTATAATAAAATTATGTAAAAAGAAAACAAAGAAAAAAACGTTATCTAATAAATTAAAAAAATACTTATAAAATAAAATAACATTATTTCTAACGAAATAAGAACACGTTTCAAAAATAAGTAAAAGTATCTTAATTTTAGAAAATAATGATTTTTGCTGATGGTAACAAAAAAAAAAGAAAAAAGAAAAAGAGATGGTAATAAAATAAAAGACAATTGAAAATATTGATGTCTAATTTAAATATATTTTTACTAGTATTTTATTTTAACTTCCAAAAGCAATTTTTGTTTTTACAAATAGTAGTTTCTATAGAAAAAAGAAACATTTAAAACATTATAATTAATGTACCTTTAAGTGGTTCTATACAATCTTAAGTAAACATTATCTTAGAATTATGACTTATTTTGTCTTTCAAAAAATAAAGATTTGATAAGAAAATAATTTTAAAAATTAACCAATAGAGTTTGCTACGAATAAAAGTAAGAGATATATGTTTTTTAATTTAAAATGGAAGGATTTTAATTATATCAATTTTGAATGGAATTATATTTGGAAACATAATGTTATTTAAAATTTAAAAAGATTAATATAAAAAATGGTAGATTGATTTTTTTTGGGTGGTAAAAATATTTATTGTTAAATGTCAAAATGACAGATGATATTAGATGAACCTAAAAAGTAATATGTGACAATTTTAATTACCATTTTATTAAAGTAGTAAGATTACTTAAATTTCTATTTCTAATTTCGTAACACGATTTCTTCTTTAGTTCTTTTATATATTAAAATTTATTAGTTTTGAAAATAAAAAGTAAAATAAACTTATTGGTTGTATTCGAATTCGATTCATATCAAATTTTGAATTCAATAATCAAATTCGAATCGAATCGAATTCGAATACAAATTGAATCCTTCTTCGAAATCGAACCCTTCGAATCTAGTTCTAGGTCAAACTCGAAACCAGTTTAAAAACATTAAAGTTGAAAATAATTCAATTCAATTAATTTATGAATTCACAATTAAATTAGTTAAACACTCCTAATTTCAAACACATTGAGCAAATATGGATATGAATCTGAGAGTTTTTGTTTTTCTAAAAATCAACTAAAAAGAGAAGGATTAGGAAGAGGGTTGACCAGGGTAAGTATATAACACGCGCCTCAATGCTGAGTCAGGTTGCAAATATTTTACAATATTGAGCAAATATGGGATATGAATAACTGGGTAGAGATGTAGTGCCCACATGAACAGCACGAGGGCAGTCAACTTGCTTTTGACGCGCCAGCACCGCGCGTGCCTTGTTGCGCGAGATAAGGTGGCGATCAAACTGAGGGATTACAAACGCACGCGCTAGAATAGCGATTATGGGTGGTGATTGGACATTTTATCCAATGGGACCCATGTGATGGGATCAACGGATTCAGACGTCAACATCGCTTTGGGACCATCATGTTGGGCCCACCACCTAATAATGAAGTCTGGTGAACTCCACGCGCCGTTAGTGGTTTAACGGAGCTCTTAACGGCTTCTGTTTCTCCCATCCCCTTCTGAATATGTCATTGTTTTATTTGTTTAGTAGTATTTTAGATTAGATGTTTGGTTAAGAGCAACAGTTGCAACTTTTAAATAATTTGATGATTGTTAATATTTTAATCGAAAAGGATGTTACAGTTTATAGGAATTTAAAACACTTCAAAATTTATTTATTCATGTAATTTACATGTAAACATTATATACTTTTCATTCTCCATTATATATATATATGATATAATGGTCTTTATTGAATAAGTATGCGATTATTCAAAAAGAGAAAAGTAGAACACTAGAACATTAAGTGTTTGAGAGTAATACTAAAGTCAATGGTGAAGTCAATTGGTAAAGTTCAAGCTTGTCACCGAGAATAAACGTGATATTGATAGCATCATTAATCCTTGGTATTGAAGTTGGAAATTGAAGGTTGTAGTTTACACTGATGTTTAACAAAGTGTTACAATAAAAGATTTCTTTTGTTATTGTTATGATGGTATTCAATTTGTTAGACATATCTATATAAATGTGACGCTAGAGTTGTAGAAAAAATTTGAGAGAGAATATATTTATGTTTTTAGTTCTTGTGATGTGTTATTCATCATTGGTCTAAGCATCCTAATTTCATCCACACTGTACTTTCAACATCAAAAAACCAAGGTTGTGTGCTTCTACGGATGGTCCATCATCAAAACCTAACATATAGATCATCTTTAGTTCACAAGAGAACAAGGGCTATCGATTTGGTTCCTGATGATTGACAGTGTAATTTCGAATATAAATCGTTACCATAAATATTTATTTTCACCAACATTTTGGTATAAATTATTTCAAACCGAGTTGTTGCTGAGCACGAACAAAACCAACTACTGTATAAGTATAACATACAACGACAACAATAGAAGGCTAAATATAACTTAAAGCATTTGGCGTGAGTGTGACTGAATAATATTACACAATTTATATAAACATAAAATAACTTATCAAATTGGATATTTTAAGTAGAGAAGATTATTATATAAAAAATAGATGAATAAAATGTTTTGATATAGAAACACGTATCACCCCCTCCCTCCCTCATAGCCTGCCACCTAATAATTGAGTGACTGCACATTGATGTGCTGATACACCTGATTTTATTCTTTTTCATCTGCTTCACCCTTTGATTGCGATATAATTAATTCTATAAAAGGAATAACATATAACTAATTCAGTAATTGTTATATATCAAGTTTTTTATAATTCATAAAAGATAATGATATGACCAAAGGTTAAGAAACATACACATAAGAAAAAAACTGATATCATCTTTGTAAATTATTCTTCGATTATCATACCTCGAATGTAGCAAAGTGTTGTAACCGTTACATATACGTAAACTAAGTTCAATACATATACGTAATCAAGGACTCCTCCGAGAAAACTATTTTCGGACAAGGGGGCTGAAAGCATATGTACTTGAAAAACTCATTCGTGTGACATGTCATTTATCCATCCGTGGTTGTGAGTCGAAGAAGAACAGACAACCTAGTAGAAAAGACGAAGGTTTGGGATGTCAACTCATGAATATGTTTAGATATAATAAGGACTTGAGTATTTTGATGTTTAAAAAATTCAAAATACCTTACTGCATTTAACATTATAAAAGTTAAAAGTCAAAATTTTTAGATTGCCTCAAAGGATAGGGTCAACGGTCATTGTACTTCATATAAGTTTGTATTTAAATTCACGTGGTTTGGGTATGGCGACTTTTCAGGTGAAATTATGCAATAAAAACAAGCTGATAAAGAAAAAAAAGTTAGACCATGTAATATACCTTAGTGATTATAATAAAAATATTAGTCAAGTGGTTTGTTACACTCACTAAATATATATAATGAGTTAGCAAGTGTAGATGGGTAAGTAATTTCTTGTTATTAATTATAAAGAGTTCTGACCGAAGAATAAATAAATGTTTTAAAGGTGGTAAAGAGTAACACTTGTAAGTGTGGTCACGCTAAAAAGGGCCATGCCTCTCTTACGTGAGGTTGGTGTTCCACGTTCGTGAGCCGCCTACACGGCATTGACGCCTACCACTCACAGTGGTATAACACATGATCTTATGGAGCAATGGTTAAAGTATTTGTTGGAGAGAGATCGATAATAGGGAGGTCACTGTAGTTAAGTTTCAATTCACGTGTGGTGTTGTGGCTCATAGTTGGTCTCGTATCAAAGTGTTCTTATATCCATTGTTAAGAATTACCTATATGAGATTCAAAACTCAGAAGTATATTTCCTTATTGAGTGAACAAGCCGATTATCGCATGCTATTACATTCATGAAAATTGTTAAAATTAATCTTATAGTTGGTCGCAACACTAAATCTGTGTTGTCAATATTAAGCTTTACGCATTGGATTCGAGCTCATTTTCCCTCTCTTCTCGGGGCTCGATTGTTTCAAGCACTCAATTCCATTTATTTATATAATTACGATTATAATTATAATTAGTAGTGTAACTGGTGCTATGTTTATTTCCTTTTTATAATTACAAATATATATCTACTATAATAATGGTCGTGTAATTAAAACTTGGATGAGTTAGGATTGTAATTATTTTAAAAGACAGAAATACTAATATAAATTATAGTTTAATATTTTAATCAGTTTTAACTTTTTAAGTTGGGTGGTGTGGCGGTTGAGTTAGTGATCCTTTTTCTACAAATTTAAGTCTACCCAATTGGATTAATAAAAAACTTGAAATTAAAGCCCGCGCGTTGTTACGAGTTTCTTTTGGGTTTGGTTTTTTAAATAATTTTGATTTGCGCATTGTAAAAATATTATATTAAATAAAGAAAGAGTAAGGGGCTTAAATAAAATCCTTTATAAAAACAACAAGGAATTTAACTGATTTTTAGGATATACGTTATATTTTCTCTACTCTTATATTTTTATAAAAATTCCTCAAATACTTGTTGTTACTTGTTAGTTGATAATAATACTAAACCTCTAAAAGCATCCAAATTTATATAATGTTAATTTTATATTATCTATTTTCTGTTTTTTACAAATAAATAAGATTTGTAGTTTGCTTATATACTTAATGCACTGGAGTAATGATTTTTTTTCTTATATCAAATTGTTTTATATTTGAGCTAAACAAACAAAAGAAGAAAGTGTTAATTTATAGATGAGAACAAAAATTTAATTCAGGTTATTAAAGCTGTGGTCAAAGTATGGGATTTTAGTTTTTACTTGTGCTAACCGACCGCTTAAATTAATATATGTTATAATATAATCAGATCATATTATTTGATGTGTTATGTTTTCAAGCTGAATCAATTTATAAACACTTCACATTTAAACGAACATAATTAAGAGAAGTAAACTTGTTAAACATTTTTACACAAGAATTAATAACTTAGAATTACTACTAGATATAAGTACATAATGTCTATGGATGAGTGATACTAACAAAATTAAAATAACATCAGTTTTCCCATTCTAAGGAATAGACCTGTTTTTCACCTAAATTATTCATCTCCACTGGAACTTACGTATACTTTGTTCAACATCATTTAGCTTCTAAAACATGTAACGATAAACTAAAATATATTTACAAATTTTGGTCGATTTTGTCTTTATAAATGTCTTGTAATTAACAAGCGGTTGAACTCTTATTATAATATATCCTCCTTGTTAACTTTTTTGTTGTTAGGATTAGGAAGTGGTGGGATCGATAAACTTTTTTGAACTTTTGCTCATCAACGAACTTTATCTTTTAAAATTATGTTTTATTTTTCCTTTTTAAAGCAAGATACTTGTCTGGGAAAACAAAACGAGATACCCATAAATGTACACTTTCGATATTAAATTAGGATATTTTGTACTTTTGACGTTAGATCTCATTATTTTAATTACAAATTATCGATGGATGAAACTTTGAACACAAAGGAGCGTAAAGTTATGAATAAAACTACTTTCTAAAATTATGGATCATATTCTATTTTACATTTTGTATGGTAAAGTTGTACATGATGTAAAATTGTGCTTGAAAATTTGACTTATCCTTTAAGAATACTCAATAAAATGTAACATCTTAAATTTTTAATGCAATACTTAGAGTTTTATTAATTATAATAATAGTGCCAAAAAGTTAAATACAACCATATAAGGACTCATTTCACGTTAAAATTTCTTAAAGCACTTCGCCTTTATGTTAAAATTGATTCATTTTGACTCCTTACAGTGGTTTCAATGGCCTAAGCACATGTATAATAATAGCATTAAATCCCTTCCTTTTTGTCGTCTAAAAGTGAGGTTTCAAAAGGGATGATAAATGAATATGCTTTTGTGTATTTATAGACTTATAGTGACATGTGGATATGGACGTATGGTTGTCTTGTACTATAGTCTAGTAATGCACAAATCGGGTTTGGGCCGGACCCGGAACCGGGTTCAAATCGGGTTCGGTCCAGTCGGGTTTTTTTGTACCCGGGTATTGGTGAACCCGGGTACGGGTCCGGGTCGGGTTTACTTGTGGGAAACCGGGTCCGGGTCGGGTTCAATACCGGGTTTGGTTTATTTTTTCTAATTTCTTTTTCTTTTTTTTTATGTCCAATACCGGGTTCAATATCGGGTTCACTTCGGGTTTAGACCGGGTCGGGTCGGGTCCGGGTAGGGTCGGGTTTTAGAAATTCAAAAAAATCCCAAACCGGGTTGAAACCGCCGGTTTATTTCGGGTACGAACCGGATACACCCGGACCCGGGTACACCGGGTCGGGTCCGTACCCGGTTTTTTTGTGCAAGTCTACTATAGTCTATAGGCCATGGGTTCCTCTTATCTTGGGCTGGGATGTATAAGACATGGGCTTTATTTAGATATGGGTTACTTTTGCGGGCTACCTCTATTCTTGTACATAGGAAAGAAATTCGTATAGTGTTAGATAATATTTTTAATTAAATATACATTTTATATCCTTCTCATTAGTTTTTTTTTCTCTTTTCTTCATTCACAATCACTTTAAAAAATATTAAAAAGTTTATAAGGATTGAAATACCAATCAACAATAATATTTTCTCTTTCATTCACTCACAACCACTCAAAACCATTTCATATAATATACCAAACACACTCACATATATTCAGGGACTCCACTATGAATGCTCTTAGAGGGGCCCAAATATTAGAAAAAACTGTTTGGTTATTGGTCAAACCTGTTCAATTATTAACCGATTTGGTAGAGTATCAAAACCTACGTGGTGTAACCGGTTGAATTTAGTTACTAGTTGGTTAACTGGGTTTTAATTGAATAAAAAATAATTTTTATACCATTTAAAAATAATCGGTTTTTAACCTATTAGAAACCAGTTTGTGTTGGATTGGTTAATTGACGATTTGATTATTGGTTGGGTTTTCAGGTTAGTGAGGTTAACTGTTTTGTTTTTTGCCCACCTCAAGCGAGAATAGATTAAGCATTTACTATGTACTTAAATAGAGTCCATTTGTTGAATTGATATGTGTAAGAACTTGTGACATGATTTTAGATGTAGCTTATCCTCTAAATTTTCAGTGTATTGTTTGAAGACATTAAATCAAAAATACTTTTGTAGTTAGTGTGAAAAGAGAAAAATATCACTAGTATGACAAATGGAAATGTTCTATACAAATAAAACCTAATATGATAAAAAAAATATTATACATATAACAAACTCTAACCAATGCTGTAGAAAAATCACTAGGCGCTAATCAGGAATGTGGTACTAACTAGCGATTTATCAGGTTGGAATGTTTATATACAAATTTGCAATTTTATTTATAAATACACACGTTTTTATATATAATATTAATACTAATCTATAGTTGTATACGCATAACACATATTTGGCTGTAATTTCCACGTTTTAGCCAGAATTTTCATGTTTTGGCCTGATTTTTTTAAGTTCGTCAAAAAGTCATCGGAATCTCGCCTGAATAACAATTTTTTGGCTAATTAAGACCGCCTAGGGTCCGCCTATGTCCGATTTTGACCACCATTGACCGCCTAGCATTTAATTGATCAATTAGCAAAAAAAAACTTGGTGAGGGGTTGATTCCGATTATTTGTCGATAAATCGGCGCTAATGTCGATTTTTACAACACTGATTCTAACTAATATATATTCTACTTAATATAGTGTCATTTTCTTGTCCCTGTAGTTTATGTCTCGATATCTAAGTTATATACTTAACACTCTTAACTTCTACTTCAATGCCAACGCGTTACACCCTAATCCTATTTAGGAATATACTCAAGAACATAGTTTAATATAAACTTGTATATCATAGTAGTAAAGTTTGTGCAATAGATTTCAATGCTTGCTTAAGTTATACCTTCTTAAAGTGCAAATATGATAACAATATTAGCATTACACAAAGTATTATTTTATTTTATAGATGGTATATATTAGACGGCAACCGGCCTCTTAATTATCACAATATGACAGTATCCTTGGTCTTGACACCAGACACCAGACACCTCCAAATGTTCCTCCTTTGTTTTTGTAGAGTAAAATTACAAATAATAATCCCCCAAATTAATAACTTTAACAATGCTTTAACAATGAAATTGCCGCCCATGCATCATAGCCTCTTCAAAGTCAAAACTCAAGATTCATTTATGAAGATGATCACAAGCCCAAGATTCATTCATTCATGGTATTGTCACTCACCTGTTCTATGAAGATGCAGTTCTTCATCATCGTTATGTTGTTTCTTGCGACCCACGCAACCGCGGTTTCGTTCAATTTCACGAGCTTTCAACCGAGCACTCAGATGATCCAGTACCAAGGTGATGCTTATACATCAAGCGGGATTCAAGTGACGAAGAACCAGCGTGACAGATCCCTCAAGAACAGCGTCGGGCGGGCTTTGTACTCGGAGCCTGTGCAAATTTGGGACAAAAAGACCCGAAAGCTAACAGATTTCATGACCCATTTTTCATTCTCAATCAATGCACTTAATGCTACTAACTATGGTGATGGATTATCTTTCTTTCTTATGCCGTTTGAACCCGAGATTCCAACCGGTTCGTTTGGTGGTTTTCTTGGTCTATTCGATCCAGCTTCAGCTTTCAATTCCTCGAACAATACTGTCGTTGCTGTCGAGTTTGATTCGTTTAAGAATGAATGGGATCCTAGTGACAACCATGTCGGGATTAACGTTAACTCGATTATATCAGTGGCTAATATATCGTGGTATACGAGCATTAAGAATGGACAAATAGCGAAAGCATGGGTGAGTTATGATTCTAGTACGTATAACCTAAGTGTCTTTCTATCGTACGACATATATACATATTATGCTGGGAACTCCAGCTTGTGGTACATTGTTGATCTTCGGGAAGTTCTACCCGAATGGGTTCGAATCGGGTTTTCGGCTGCAACTGGGGACTGGATCGAAACGCACACGATATACTCATGGTCGTTTGTTTCGAACCTTGGGGAGACTAAAGCTCAGGTGAAAAAGAACACATGGTTGACTACAGGTTTAGCCACGGGTTCAGGTGCTTTGAGCCTCATGGTTGGGTTCTTATGGTTCTTTTTTTGGAAGAAACGATCTCTTTTCGGTAAAAGATCAGAAGACATGACGATCGACTTCGGAAGCAACATCGGGCCGAAGCGATACTCCTTTCACGAACTCAGTAAAGCAACCGATGGGTTCTCAGAGGACCGAAAGCTCGGTGAAGGTGGTTTCGGGGGCGTTTACAAGGGGATATTGAGTGGTGTGAACTCACCAGTTGCGGTCAAGCGGGTGGCGAGTGGATCAAAACAAGGGAAGAAAGAGTATGTATCGGAAGTAATGGTCATCAGTAAATTAAGGCACAGAAACTTGGTGCAACTGATAGGGTGGTGTCACGAACAAGGCGAGTTCCTTCTTGTATACGAGTTCATGCCAAACGGAAGCCTCGACTCGCATTTGTTCTTCTCAAAATCGACACTAAGTCCATCGGTTAGATACAAAATAGCTATGGGAATTGCTTCAGCATTGCTTTACCTTCATGAAGAATGGGAACAATGTGTTGTGCATAGAGATATCAAGTCAAGTAATATAATGCTAGATTCAAATTACAATGCTAAGTTAGGTGATTTTGGACTCGCGCGGTTGGTGGACCATGATCTAGGGTCTCAGACCACGGTTCTAGCCGGAACCATGGGTTATTTGGCTCCAGAATGCATGATGACAGGCAAAGCAAGTAGAGAGTCAGATGTGTATAGCTTCGGGGTTGTTGCATTAGAAATCACGTGTGGGCGAAAGCCGATTGACGCAAAGGCGGAACCAGGTAAACAAAGGTTGGTAGAATGGGTTTGGAGTCTTTATGGTGAAGGAAAGCTATTGGAAGCCGTAGACGAGAGGTTAAATGGTGATTTTAATGAACGAGAAATGGAGCGTTTGATGATAGTTGGTTTGTGGTGTTGTAACCCCGACAGTAGCGAGAGGCCGACGATAAAACAAGCCATAAGTTCGCTAAATTTTGAAGGTCCACTCCCTCGGCTCCCAGCTAAACACCCGGTGCCCATCTACTTTGCACCACCAATGGCTATGTGTAGGTTCACATATACGTCATCAGTACTCGATGATAGTCGTTTGTCTGCGGTGAACAGTCCTGCGACTCGGAGTAGTGGTGGGTCATATTCATCGGCAGGGTCTTCGAGAGCACTCTTGGAAATGCAAAAGGATGGCTTGTAGGATGTATGCATTGTTAACATGTAAATCTCAAATCAAGATTCATGTATGTTAAAATTTGATAGCATCAATTATATTTTAGAACAAACTTAAACATAATTCAATGTACCCTTTATCGACTACAAACTGAACGGTGATATAGTGATAACGATCAGATCATACAAACTCTCACGTAGTTATATGCCTACATTCATCATAGTCAAGTGTAGCCCTTCAGATAATGTCATCTCCCTCAATCTTAGCTATTGTAAACATTTTCAAGACAAAGCTTTGTTATCTAGCAACATATAACCATCATAATATGAAAATCTTCCATATTCATCAATCTAGACATAACAATTGAAGTCTTGCCAACATGAAACAACATCAACAAACTGTAGATAACTCAAAGTAGCCAGAATTATAATATTCTTTTGTATCAAATAGTGTCACCTTATTTAAATTCAAGAGTTTCACAAGAGTTTCAACAGATGATTGTAAATGAGCAACGAGTATCATGTACTTGAGGGCAGAAAATGAAAACTTGCAACAGAGAACAAACTTAAAAATATTAAAGTAACAGGTGATAGATCAAGACTAGTCAAAGAACACTTGTAACAAATATAAATCATATTACAATTATATAGAAAATAGTTAACAACAGTAACCTAGCAACTATGTTAACATGCCAGACGTAGACGAACGAATTTAAAACTAAAAAACTGTATCATAGTATGACTTGCGTGGCAAATACATTTGACATTTTATCAATAGATTGCAAATAAATCAATTCAATACTATGAACCCCTGATTAGAGGCAGGATTGTAACACACTGAAACACATAACAGGTTATTGTATATCAAACAAGTCATTCAATCAATAACATTACTTGATAACTTAATGATGACAAAACGGGGATACGAAACATATTCTCTGATTGGTCAAGTAATCAAACAATGAACGGTTAAGTAAGAACACTCTTACAATGCTTACTTCGAAGACGTTCACTAAACGAGTACCAATAACTCTTTTGCAGCAGGATGTGTTGAATCATACCTCCAATGAGTATCTCAACAGATGCATTAGTCTTTGTTTAGTAAAGCCAACCGTCACAGAAAATAAGTGTTGCTAATCACATTAGAATTTTAAACCAGATAACAAACAAATTGCTAAGAAATATCTCAATTAAGCTTTATAGCAAGAACAGAGTGAAATCAAAATATTTCAAAGGTTTGGAACAAAGAGCAATAAACAACAACCTCTAAAACTAGTTTTATACCCGTCCGGTGGCCGGGTATCCCGGTGGCCGGGTATCGTATCGTGACAATACTATCGTGTTGGTGCTTTTACACAATTGGCTTTATGTTTGATAAAATATATCTGTGACAAATATGAAAATAATAATACCTACTTTTAAAATTAATAATTACAATGAAATGGTATTTGTTGTATTATTATTACAATACTAACGACTATCATATGAGTTTTGACAAATTAATAAACTTTAGGGGATAATGATTATTTTGGCGCAAGTTAAATGTTCACGGGGGTAGGTTAAAATTTCAAAAAAGAAATGTGCGGAACTCAAATTGTTTTATGTCTAATTTTTTTTCACATAGTTCCATCTTCTTTCTTGTTTTTCAAGATCACTTCCATCATCTTCGTTTAACTTCCAGATCGTGTTTGCATCATCAAATGTAGATTACTTGTGTGTGGGGATGGTTCTACCGTCATCTGCATACCTTGTTACAAGTGGCAACGTTGATTTTTTTTGTTGCGAGTATTGTTGGATGTAAGTTTTTTATTCCATCCGATTGTCGTTGTTTTTTTAAGAGTTCTTACATACAAGGAAAAAATGATGTAAAATTGGTGTTCTTTTCGGCTTATGTCCACCATCTAATGACGTTTCTATGAGATCTAGGGTTTCTACTAGACGAGGATCGAACGATTCTAGAGATTGAACTTAGATCTAGGGTTTTTTTTGCCTCATTTGAAGGTCATGTTTTAGATTTCCTACATACGAACCAAGAGTGATGTAAACCGATTGATTGGGTTTGGTGTTAGTTCAATAAGGAAATCATATGCATCCATGGGGTGTTTGAAGGACATGTTACACAGTGTAATACATTTCTTGTCTCGTTTAATAGTTCCTTTGCAGCCTTATAATTTTGCTTGATGTTCCATTTATTTTCTTTCTTCGGTTTCAACATCATAGGGTTCAAGATTTGATGATAAAAGATCTTGGGAAATTACAAGCAAAGAAATGGAAGAAAAGGTGAAACCTAAAAGACATTGGGTATGGGATTTATGATAATAGTTCATATACTCCAACATGGTTACTTGAGCTCTAAGAATATATATTGTGTATAGGCTTAGTATACTTGCTTGTTTCCATGGTTATTGTCATAATACTTGCTTGTTAGCTAGGGATGGTTTAGTACTTTCATATTTAGCTCAATAATTAGTTACTCTACAACATACATCCATTATTTTTATGTTATTTGGTTTCATATTTGTAAAGATAGAATTGAATATCATGATGATGATATGTATATATATAGAGATAGCAGAATGATTTTATTTTTGGTATGACATAATAGAAGAAAAAAAGATAACATATATTTATAATTCAAGTAGTCTTTTAATATCATACAAAGTTGTACTTGATCGTAAGCAAAATTTATATGTATACTAAGTCATTTCGTAACACATGCAATTAAGTGTGTATTGGATACTTATGGCATACTTAGGCATGTATGATGTTAGAGGGTTTTATTTGTATGTAGAACACTCATGTTGAGCTAAGTTATGGTTTTATTTGTTCTACAAGATAACTTCACATGTGTTTGTTTATTGATACAGGGAGGTGTGATTACTTGATGGCCATCTCATTCTGTTCGGTCATGGTTTGTTGTTTTTATTAGTTATTACAAAAGTCTCTTTGTTGACCTCGCTGTAAGTCTTCTAACCTTTGAACCTCGTGCTTTTCAATTGTCGCCACATACATGTACATGAACCATGTGTCCATATATGGGCATGAACCATATGCCCATATATGGGCAGCTATGTATAAGCAATTTTTAAACATAATGGTCACCATGGGACAAGATGGTAGTTAGCTAATGGTAAAAACGGTGTTTTAAGTTTTCTAACCTAAGAAAAATATTTGTTTAACTAACCAAGCACGAGTGCCTTGTAGATATATTGTTTTCATTTTAAACACTACTAATAATACACATACTAGTAATAATACACATATGTTTTAGTGTATATATTAATAAAAAAATTATCAAGCTTGTAAGTGAAAACATTTTGAAATACAAAAAAAACTTGCAACATTTTACCACAATGATCACCAAAAATCCTACATATCTATTATCCTACTGGTTAGTGAAGTTAAGTTTAGTCTGCATTATAATTAGTAATATTCGTTTATTTTCGAATTAGAGTTTTTTTAATATATTGTTACATAAACAATACATGAAAACACATTATCTCGTCATTTAGCTTTCGGTAAAGATGTGATTTACATGACTGAAATAATCTCAACACTTGTTACCATCTTTATTATTGCATACTGCTTGAATGACAACAACTTTTTTTTTACTTAAACTGGTCCATAACAATAAAATACAGTTCAAACATGTGATTATTCAGTGTGAAAATCAAATTCAACCAACATTAGAAAAAAAACATGAGATAAAAATTAAATCTTTTCAGTTTCTTTAATAAATAGAGGGCTTCTAAATAACAGTAACGCCACCTTGCTTTTGTTACTTCGCACATTGTCACACCCCGACCGACATAGGAAACATCGGAGCGGACGAATGTAAAACGATTGTTCATAGTACATGGAACTAATTAAGTTGAAAATAATATTAAATATCATTATTCATTAAACATTAGAAGACAAATAAGTCCGTACAATACAAAAGCTTGAAACAAAGAAATAATATATTTAGTTAAACTAGGTCTAAGTCTTATATGAGTACGAAAAGACACCTCAAGTATTAAACCTGAAACATGTTAAAAATAAAGGGTCAACAATAATGTTGGTGAGATTTTCATAATTTTCAATACATAAATATATAAAAGATGACAATTCATGTCATAGATTAGTGAACAAACTAACTAGGGATGTAAGACAGAATGCACAATCAAACCTTGACAGTTTTACAAGTCTCAAACGTTTACAAGTCTCAAACGTTTACAAGTATATACGATTATTGAGTCGTTCGATTGAGTTTGAAGACGTATAAACTATCGTTAAAATCATTAAAGCACGAAACGGGTTAGAACATTTTATTATGTCAATATATGGTATATTAGTCTTCATTTGAGTTATAAAAATATTCTAATACTTGGCATAGCCATCATTTAGAACAATAATCTTGTGGAATAACCGAATGCGGCGGCATAGCCGTCCATATGCAAACGGGATTCTTTGTTTATGTTAGTGTGTTGTTAGTTTGATTTAGGAATGTTAGTGATTGTTATAAGGTTAGTGATTATTAAAATGTTAATGATCAAATGATGATGATTAAAATAAAAAGAGATTTTGTAGAAAAAAAAACAATAGTAAGAACATAAAGTCATGAGAACAATTGGATATTAGGATGATTAAAATGTATAATATAATAAAAGATTACCTTAGTATTAAGAATTCTTGAAATTTCTTGTAAAATAAAATTTTTCAAATTGATCATAACCAATGGATGAAAGAAATATACGATAGTGAGATTTTTAGATAATGAGCAAATAAAAAGTGAGACCTAAGCCTTGCTTTTATACTTGAGGTTAGGAGGAGGTTATGAATGGTGATTTATAAGTCTTTTTAAAGAGGGTTATGATTTTGAAATAAATATAAGATTAAATAAAAGATAGATAAAAGAATAATTACAATTTATTTTCTTATAAATCTTTATAACTTTTATAAGAGTTGTAACTTTATAAGTTTATTAAAATTCATTTTATAACTTTATAAGTTTTAATAAGTCTTTTCCATTTAGTTATTTATTGTAAAATGATAAATAAAGATTTATATTTTTATGAAAAAGATTTATTTATAAAATAAATAAATTATTATTCTTTGTTTAAATAATAAAATGAATAAAACAATTTTCAATATTGTTTAAATTGCACATTTAACGCGTTTGGTTCAATAAAATAAATAATAAAAATTTTAAATATTAAAATTTCCATCGTATGAAAGTTTAAAGTGAGTTCGAGTTTGGTTTCATAATTTTGAAATTCGACGGATGTTACACACATGGTCGTCAATAATGTTATGTTTTGTATCCATCAGTGGAACTTAAACAATGGTACCAACATTAGCCTGTAAGAATGAACCAAGTGTTCAATATGTAAGCCACTAACATGTCATCATCTTTAAAGTCTGAACACGTTCATACATGACACTATGAAGCTTCTTTTATGTGCCCTTCTGTAAATTTTGAAACATGGTTTATCTAGTAGTATAAGTTACACAATGATATGATAAACAAAACAAATTAAGCAAAAAATATATACAATCTCATAACATGCAAATATTGTGACAGAAGCTTGTACCTTTTTTATTTGATATGCTCAGGTTACGGTATATGGCTGAAATTTTTAAAAGAACAATTTGTTAAACTGAGACTAATAGAAGATGATTGTTATTCAAAAAGAATAACCTATAAGAAACATAAAAACATTACACTGCTTGTACAAATAAAAAAAATAAACATACCTTATAGCATTGATTCATTGTTGACATCGCCTTAACTTTCATGTGAATTGTTTCCTGGTGTTATCCTCTTCTTTCCATTAAACAGAGAAGAAATAAGAGATGCAATGACTTTATATAGAAGAGCAACAGGTGGTTAGCTACGACACATGAGGAGTGCTACAAAAACCACTGCTAACCTCCCCTGAATAGTTGTAACTGCAGTAGAACTTACTACGTGGATAAGTTTTAGAAGGTTGTATGTCCACTGCCGCAAAAACTGCTAGTAACCTCTGTTAAACCGCTGTAACTTCCGAAAACCAACCTGTAACCGTTAAAACCGTCGAGTTTAAAGGGTCATGATTTTAGTTTCAGCCTGATCTAACGGTCCAGATTTATATTACCAGCGGTTACACTCGCCGCTGGTAATATAATATATAATTAGAATTTTGGAGTTAATCCAACAATTTCCGATTAACTGAAACACCATGAATAAGGCTTGGATGTTCAACACAATATGAAATTATAAATCAACCAAGGAAGATAGGATTTATATATGAAAATCCTAACTAAATACAATATGAATGCAAATGTTTGGTTCGTGGAATTTCTTGGAATTGAAATTGGCGGTTGGGGGCGGTGACAGTCGGGGTTGGAGGACGACGGCGGCGGTCGGCGGTCAGGGGAGGCGGCAGGTGGCTGGTTGGTACCGGGAGGAGTGGTAGGCGGCGGTCGTGGTTGGTGGGAGGCGGCGGTGGTGTTGGTGGGCGGGGTGGTAGGTGGCGGTTGATGGTGGAGGCGAGGGTTGGTAGAATTTAAAATCCTTCAATATTTGGAAGGATTTTAATATTTTTCCTTTAAAAAAATTTAAGGGAATTAATTTCAATTTCTTTATCAACCAAACATATTAAGAACAGAATTCAAATTTTAATTCCAATAAAATTCTATCAATCAAACATAATAACCACTAGAATTTAGATCCTAATTCCATAGAATTCCTTCATATCAAACGCGCTTTTAGTCTCATAAAAGTTCATGAAAAAAAACGTTGCTTATATGATACTACAATTGTTTGTCATTAAACAAACTAAGAAATTAAATACAAGAATAAAGCTATTAAATACGATTATTGCCAAGTTAAATGAATTTATGACAACTCATGGTTTGTTTATTATATGAAATGAAGAAAAAGAATCCGACTTCAAGTTGATTTTATTGCCGTTTTTCACACGTATTTCACATTCCCACCGAGCCACATATAACCTACTGCTGGTTAAGTAATACGTTCCTTTTATCATAGTTGGAGATGGTTTCTTGATGTTGCTATGTTTGATCATGGCCCTCAAGAAGCAACTAGATGGCGTTATCCTGGGTTTCGTTAGAAACCAAATCTAACAAACTAGTACTCCACTGCTCCTTAAAATACGCGTGTTCATTTGGCATAGTTTCAATCTACTTGATTTATCTTTAATTAGCAAGGTATTGATTTGAATCTTATGACTTTCCCTGTCTTTTAAACTCTAGGGCATGGATTTTAATCATTTTAATTTTTATTTACTGGTGGAGATTAGTCTCAACTAAGAAAATATTTACAAATATTCCTAAGTTTAAATTTATTTTTATTTAATGATCCTTTACTAACTAAGAGTTAACATTTGTTAGTTCTTTTTTTGATAAAATAAAGCCAATTTTAAGCCATTTTTCAACTCCAGCACCGCCTAGTCTCAATTAGGTTTGTTTTCCATTGCCTACCTGAAATCTACCTCCAACGAGTTCGGTGGTTCAATCAGGAGATTGAGATTGACGGGTTTTTGAATGCGGAAGTTTCAAATTGGCTGACTTAATGATAGATTTCAATTTTCTGTTTAGTGTTATGGCCACAAAAACAGTCCACATTATCAAAAAACTAACGGGGTTAAATCTCAGTTAGTAAGAGATCATTAGAGGAAAATAAACTTAAACTTTAAAATATCTGTAAACATGAACTAAGTTAAGATTAATCTCGGCCAAGTGAGATTATTAAAATCCAATAACCCTTTTAGTTTTAAATAATTTCTCTATATGTCTCATTTGACTTGGCTTTGCTATGACCATAAATAAACCTTAGGTGTGCTTCTAAATGTGAATGTTTAGCTACCTGACTCATTCTAGAAAGGGTATCATCACATGGAAACACAACGTATTGATGAAGCAGCCTACCAAAATATTCAACCTCGATGAAGTGGCTTCACATCAAATGTTATGTTTCAAGACGTTTTACACCATGAATAAGATATCATCAAATTCTACTATATATTTTTGAGAACTGGACCGGCCATTTACAATATTATTAAAATTCTATTTAGAAGTTATATAATAATCAACGTGATTTGTCTTATATTGATTACTAACAAACATATTTGTTCAAATATAAAATCTTAAAAAATGTGTTTTCTCTTAAAACCCCAACTTGAAAGTTATTGCATTTCAACCTTCCAAAACAATGCAATCTCGATTTACAAATATTCCACTCATACTAAAATAAAAAAAAAATTAATAATACCAAAAAAATTAAATATTTCAACCTAAACCACTCCAAAATTTTTTTGAACAGTAAAGATGACATACAACTCAAATATCAGACTCAAATATCAGCTAGCAAGGTACTAGAAGATAAAATTCACCTAATACATCCAATTACACTGCCTTTAAATATTGAACTTAGATGTACACCATTGAACCAATCAAACATATTAAATGTCGATCTACGTTTTGTTCATAGAAACCCAAGCATCTTGATGTCCTTCGTAAACGCTTTATCTAAGAAAATAAAACTAAGTTGAAGAAACTTTTTAATAATAACTACAAATTTTATTTATCAACAAACTAAAAAAAACCTCCATCTTCCGATAAGATTGTCTCTAAAGGACATCCGTAAGTCGCCTATGTTTGAGGTGGAAGATCCTGTGGAAGGGGCGCAATTAAAAAAAATTGCCTATGTTTTAGGGGCTGTGTGTTTTTGGGTTGACTGGGCTGACCCGTTTGACCGGCTAACTCGGTCAGCGGGTCAGCCCGTTTGATTTCGGCTTCGAGCCCGGTTGATCGGGTCTTTAGTGCTGACCCATACCTTGAAAATATATGTGCTGACCTGTTGACCGCAGGCTGCGGCCCCCTCACGACCCGCAGGCCGCCACCCCCTCCGACCCACAGGCCGCTGCCCCCTTGTGGTGGTGGTTCCGACCGGTGGTGTGACTCCGATAGATTTTGTTACTTAAATATTGACTCGTTTTTGTTCCAGTCAAATACTGAATCAAACAGCCAAGTTTCAGTCAGATGCATACCCAGTCAAAATTTCTAACTGGATCAGCTTCTGACTTAATCAAATCTTACTCAATCGGTGTAATCAAACAACCCCTTAATGTTTTTTGAAACCTCAACGAAATTGAAAATATTGGCCTCTTTTAATTTTTTTTGATTTAAACCATTTTTTTATCCAGACGTCCGACTCACTGTAAAAACTAAAACATTTATTTTTCTATTTGTATGCACCAAAAAGGGCATGTTCGAAAATGGTTTGACATTTCACAATATAAGTCAAATTCGAAAATCACAAAAACCTAAACACAAAATAAAAATAATCACACCAAAACGAATCGATAATCCTAAAACTGATCAATAATTGTAAAACTAAACAATACTCTTTGAAAAAAACAATACTCATAAAACTAAATACTCATAAAACTAAATAGTAATCCCAAAATTAATCAATAATCACAATTCACAAAACTAACAATGATATTAAGAGGCTAAAACTTAGCGTGCTAAACAGGTCGTGTTCTTGGGTTGTGAGGTTCAACCCAACACGAACCTGAATCAGAAAATTATGTAAAAAGTGTCAACTCGAACATAACACGAAATTTTACAGGTTGACACGAATATGACCCGATTGACTGAATTTTTTTAACTTTTTGTTAACGTATTAATACTTTAAAATTACTATTTTGCAACTAAAAAAATATTAACAGATACAAACAAGTATATTTTAGTTATAAGTTCTTACACCAATTTCTATTTTAAGTTATGAATTTGAAATGAAACAAATAAAATATTTAATTTATGACAAAATATATAAAAAAATATAATAAATATAAAATGGGTAGGACGGGTCAACCCGTGAACCAGTCAGGTTGAATCCGAGCCCAACTTGTTTAGCTTTGCAGTTTCTACCCGAATCCGTTTACAATAAACCCAAACCCATAAATTTCATGTTAGGTTCGTGTTGTGTGTTTTAAATTGTGTTAGAAATTTACACACCTAGCTAAAACTAATTAGTAAATAGTAATCTCAACTAAACTCAAGATTCATAAAATGATTTTTCTCCTGTAATAAAATAGTAAATTGAAATTACACGTGATAGCATCACAATCATACTTACCAAAGTTTTCTCGTCTCGCTCTCCTATTAAATAATTACCTTAATACTATAATATTATTTAACACTTTTTTGGATTAAAAATAGTTCTTAATAAATTAAAAAATAGATCTTTTTATTGATGTTATGTCTAAATAAACATTTTTATATAATAATAACTTTTTCTAAAACATCAAACTTTTTAAAAATATATAAATATTTTAAAATTGGTGTTTTAAAAAGGAAATTTTTAAAAACCAGAAATAATTAAATTGAGAGTTATAATATTTTTTTAAAATGACATTTTTATATGGTTTGCTTTAGATCAAAATGTTTTTATTGAAAAAATATATAAAAAAAAGTTGATATAACTATTTTATTATTTATAGTTTTGACTCATACGTAATTTAATTATATTATATTTTGAAATATGATATTTTAATTAATAGTTTTTTTGTTGATATATATTTTTTCAATCCGATTATTACATACCTTACTAAATCTAGTTAATAATATAAAAGTATTCAACAAAATAAAACCTTGATTCTTGCAAGTAGATTCAATATTAAAAGAGGCAGAAAGGTCAGAGGCACTAACCTGGATTCTCGAACAATTGAGAACCCTCCCTTAGACCTCCAAAAGTCAATCTCAACTAAACTCTTACCGTTGGTTGACCTTTCGACGTTGACATCCCCAATATTCACATCATCCAAAGGTTCATTGATTCTAATATGACTGCACCCAAAACACGGCATCACTCGTAAGTCGTAGCCCATGGACCATGGCTCACGTGGCCAAATAGTTTGGGTTCTCGTTGGCCTATTTATACCCACCCTTAAACCATCTCAAACCACAATCAACTCTTTTCAGTTTTCACCACATCACCACTGCACAATGACCACTTCACCCGAATCCGAACATCTTATCAAAGCCTACGGTTACGCTGCTCACGATACGTCAGGCTTACTTCCCCTTTCACTTTCTCCCGAAGGTATTCCATTATTCATTTATCCATATACTCATACATACACCGTTCTTTTATTGTTCATTTGTTCGATAATTCAGAGTTACAATTTCATGTTGTTGATCTTTTTCACAGGACTACAGGAGAGAAAGATGTGAGGTTCAAAGTTCTTTACTGCGGAATCTGTCATACAGATCTTCACTTCGTCAAGAATGAATGGGGCATTACAAAGTACCCCGTTACCCCAGGGTATAACTTGCAAAACAATCTTATCTTTTACTTACTTTTTGTTAATGGTTATTCGTTATATATTGATTGATATTTCGACTGTACAACGCAGGCATGAGATCGTCGGTGTGGTGACGGAAGTAGGAAGCAAAGTAGAGAAATTCAAAGTCGGAGATAAAGTTGGAGTCGGATACTTGGTGGGATCATGCAGATCGTGTCAAAACTGTGTTGCAGACTATGAGCAGTATTGCCCCAAGCAGGTTACTACTTATGGTGCTCCCTATTTTGATGGTACACAGACATACGGTGGGTACTCTGATCACATGGTGTCAGATGAGCATTTTGTTCTCCGTTGGCCCGATAATTTGCCGCTTGATTCGGGTGCACCGTTGCTGTGTGCCGGGATCACGACGTACAGTCCTCTTAGGTACTTCGGGCTGGATAAGCCGGGGACGAAAGTGGGCGTGGTTGGGCTCGGTGGGCTTGGTCATGTTGCGGTTAAGATGGCTAAGGCGTTTGGCGCCGAGGTTACTGTTTTTAGCACCACTGCTGCTAAGAAGCAAGAAGCAATTGAAGGACTTAAAGCTGACCATTTTATAAACAGCAAAGATGAAAATCAAATGCAGGTATGGTTTTAATTTGGTTTTATTTTGTTTATTTTTAATGTTTGTTGGTGATTGATTGGATTTTGATTTGGTTTTATTTGATTTGTGTTAATAGGCTGTTAGGGGCACACTCGATGGCATCATCGACACGGTGTCTGCAGAGCATGCGATTGCGCCATTGCTTAGCGCGCTTACGCCACATGGAAAGCTTGTTCTTGTTGGTGCACCAGAGAAGCCACTTGAAGTAGCAGCGTTTTCTTTGATTATGGGTAAAAAAACTTACTGTTGAATTCTGTTTCGATTTTATCTTTTGCAACCTTTGAAAGTAGCTAAAGTGGTGTAAATAACATGTGGTTTTTATAGGGAGGAAGACTGTTGCTGGTAGTAACATTGGTGGGATTAAAGAGACTCAAGAGATGCTTGATTTTGCAGCAGAGCATGGGATAACTGCGGATGTTGAGATTATACCGATAGACTACGTGAACACTGCGATGGAGAGGCTGTTGAAGTCCGACGTAAGGTATCGATTTGTGATCGATGTAGCGAATTCGATCAAGGCTGAATAGATTACTTCCGTGAGCTTTTGATGAGTGTTTATATATTTTGACGTTGTTGTTATAGGTGAGAGTATGTAGTTAAGGTTGTATGCATTTGTTTTATTTGTTTCATGGTTTTGGAAAGAAATTGATTATTAAAAGCCTACAGCTATAAAATCTAAACTAAAACTAGAGGACACTTGGTTTTCACATGAGGATGTTTTTATCTAGTTGCAAAATTTATTTTACTCTTGAGTACACTATAACTAAAATACATCAAATAGTTTTAGAGAGGGTCTAACCCGTAATTTCAAGACGAGGTACACTACTCTAACGCCAATAACTTTATTACTAAACCCAAACCCCCAATCCTTTAACATGAGAATGTATGTTAACATAATTTGAAGGGAAACTAAATTTAGTTTTGTAAGTTTTGTTATTACACGTATTCAAATAATAAGCTTAAGCATGTTAATTAGTTGCTATTATATGTACCCAATGGTTACGGCCACCATGACCACCTCCGTCCACCAAGAAAACCAAGCACACATGTACGCTCATCATCACCTTAGATGATACGTTGTGAAAGCGGGATCATAGGTGATGCGATATTAAAAGAGAATGATGTGGAAGAGAGATGAAGATTTTGAGGTCAATCATCGAAGATTTTGGTGTTTTGCATTATATATTCTATTGTTGGCGAATAAAATAACCGCAATGATATTGCATATTAACTATTTCCTCAAACTAGGATTAAATCTCAGCTGTTTAAAATCCGCAATTACCTTCTGGAATGGTAGTTA
This sequence comes from Flaveria trinervia, assembly GCA_025506515.1. NCBI lineage: Eukaryota > Viridiplantae > Streptophyta > Magnoliopsida > Asterales > Asteraceae > Flaveria > Flaveria trinervia. The sequence goes on along the minus strand of CM046450.1, from coordinate 14,899,184 downwards.
GGAGCAGTTATTGTACGTAACTCCGTTTAAAATGGATCGATTAGTAATAACTGCTCTTTTCTTCTCTCTATGTTCTACTCAAATCGTCCATCCGTTTTATTCTCTCACGTCACCTTCTTCTTCGTTGATAAACACCTATATGATGATGGATGTGTGACAGTTCTTCATTTGATCATTGAGGGAAAGACTTCCTTTGTGTGATGAGTGTGAATGTGATTATTATAGGGTTTGATTATATAGACATCCTAATATTTTAAATCAACACCCCAAAATTTCTATATGTGTCGTATAGCCCCATACGCGTCGTATAGAGGGGGTCGTATAGGGCTATATGTGTTGTATAGGGCTATATGTGTCGTATAGCCCTCTGACAGCCCCCTGAATTTTCCTCGTAGTCAGTGTCGAAATTCGCTATACGCGTCGTACAGCCCTATACACGTCGTATGGGGGGGGGGGGGGGGGGGGTCGTATAGGGCTATACGGGGCGTATAGCTCTCTGACAGCCCCCTGAATTTTCCTCGTTTTTAGTGTATTCGACCCTATACGCCGCGTATAGACCCATATGTGTCGTATAGGGGGTGTCGATTTATATTAATGTGTGTCTATATATTAGGACCCTTATTATATTCTGCAATATAAATCAGTTATTTATTTTTTGTTTGACCAACGGGTCGAGTTTTCTCATAATTTGTGTTATACCGTATATGAACGAAACACAAAATCATAACAATTCTTTGTATTAATTACTGAACGTCTTTTTTCTATGGTTTGGTTAAATTTGTTATATTTATTTAAAAAAAAATTTTCCATTTGGCTCTGCAAAATTTTAAACTTTTGTTGTTTTCATCTAAAAGAATTAACAGAATAGCATGATTGTCACTTTGCCAGAAGGGGATTGTTTGTGTGGTTGTGATCGTGATATTAGGGAGGTGATGAATGGTTCAATGTAGGTTTCGTGAATGTAACAATAATATGTGAATGATGTTTTAACATCAATATCTGAATTAGGATTTTATTTTTATATGCAAAATCACATAATTACCTCTTTTAGTGACGAAAGTTTAACGTGTTAACCTAATGAAGTTAGAGTTTTTGAATAAAAATGATAACATTTTAAAACATTTGGGTGCTAGATGTAAAAAAAATTATTTTTGGATAAAAATGATAAATATGACCAAACCATATAAAGAAAAATGACTACTCACTCTATTTCCTTTTTATATTCTCTATTATCTTTATCTTAACTTAAACGTGCAAAACCATGTGAAGCTTAAACTTAGGAGCGTCAAAACGTATAGAAGACAACTTAATGATTAGAGGTCTGCTGATAGAACATTGGTTGGCACGTAACAAACTCTAAGCTTTTGTGCAAGCATTGTCACATATGAAGTGTACATCAATATCAAAGTATTTGGTATGCTGATAAAACACCAGATTTGATTACCACATATGTCGCATTAATGTTGTAACATCATAAATTAGTCAGACTATAAACATGTTCCTTGAAGCATCATACTTTGCCTCAATACTCAAATAAGCAACAATTTCCCCTTTCATTAAGCTCTAATTAGTAAGGTTGGGTCCAAGAATCACATAACAAGATGCATGTGCTAAATCTTTAATCAATATAAGCATGAATGACAAGACCATAAGAACGACATATAGACAACCAATGAGTAACAAATTCCTTTAAGTACTAATTAACACTATTGATTGCATTCTAGTGGCAATTAGCTTGCATCTAAATATTTGTGAAACCTCACGAATCATATTAACAATCTCTAAATGAGTCATGTCATGATACTATAATGCATCGATAGTGCTCCAGTATATCAAAGGGTCCTCTATAGGCTCACTCAAATATTAGTAGAGCTATCATCCGAAGGATACTAGAGTAGGCAAAGGCCTACACCGACAACACTAATGCACTACAATAGATCTCGTAATTATCGTTGTTAGGAAATAGGAAGAACATGATCGAAGAATGTGACATATATCATGAGAAAATATCTTAATGTGCTCAAGTCCTTAAGTGCAAAGTAAGAGTGTAAACATCACATCAAATCAACCACGAATGCTGAAACTTCTGGTGGTTACAATGTCATCAATATAAACAAGCACATAGTAAGTAACTAAAATTTGATAATAAATGAACATGATATTTTAGGGACACCTCTTTTAAAACCAAATGCAATAAGAGTTGTAGATAATTTAGAATATAGATTTTCGATGCTTACTTAAGAACATAAAATAACTTTCTATAGCAGCAAACATGATGAGGATGAATCGGGTCAAAGAAGCTAGAAGATTGTATCATATATAGAGTCTCATACAAATATCCATGAAAAAAATTGTTGCTTTTATAGAAGATTTTAACTATTTATCATAGGACTAAATATAAGAAAATAAATATAAGAATGAAGCAATTAAATACGATAACTAATTAAGTAGTCGCATGGATTAGCGACAACTCACAATCTACTTATTATATCAATTCAAGGAAAAAGATTACAATTCAAGTTGTGATTTATTGTGTTTTTTATAAACGTCTTTCACATTTCCGCTGATCACATATAATCAACTTGTTAGTTGAGTTAAATAATCCCTTTATCATATTTGGAGATGGTTTTTTGATGAAAGTGTATTTTTTACCATGTCTCTCAAGGAGCAACTACATCGTATTATCTTGGGATTTCATTTGATACCAAATCGAACAAAATAGCACTTCTTAAAATATGTTTTTTTCATTTGATGGTGCTTAAAGGGGGAGACTACCGATTGATTTGATTGATTCTTAATTAGCAAGCCATTGTTTCAATGATTTGAATTATACAATTTGCTCTTGTTTGAAGGCGCCTTTAATCTCTATGGCATTTTGTTTTGTTAAAATTCTTCTTAATTCTCATTCGAATTAGCTTTGCTCTGAACCTATGAACGTAGATTCAGATTTTGAGGTATTTATACCATCAAGATTCTTGCATGACTAACTTTATTTCACCCTTTTTGGCTTCTTAGAGAGGGGTATCACGTGGGAACATGATGTATTAATGAAGCTTACCCAAATTGTCAACCTTGATGGAATCTACGCCTACACATCAAATGTTACGCATCAAGATGTTTTACACCATGAATAAGGTACCATCATATACATGTCATCAAAACCTTTTACACTATTATTAAAGTTATATTTAAATAATATATAATAAATCCACATTGTCCAAAATGAATTGGTTTATTCGGAAAAGAAATCTTTTCTTTGACTTATGTTCGGTAGTTGGTAGCTGTTTAGTAACGTTGTGTTAATTCATTAAAAGATTTGACGGAATAGAAGATAACTTTAAAACCAGTTAGCATGTTTTTAAATTTTACTTATTAAGATACTTAATAAATTTTGAGTGAATCAAAACACTATACCTCTAATTGATTAATGCAACATCTTCATAAAATAATAATAGGCTACAGTTGTTCCTAATTTGTATTATACCGATTCTACAAACAAATATTTGTTTAATTATAAATTTGTATTAAAAAGAAACTTGTATTCTTTTAAACCCAAACCGAAAGTTATTGCACTTCATCCTTCCAAAACAATGCAATCTCTATTGAGTTAATTAAATAAATGTTCCCTGTGATTTATCAAAAGTAACAGGTTTGGGTACTAATAGTTTTTTGTAACATGTTAGGTATTGTGTTTTTAATTTTGTAACAAGTTAAGGTACTAAGACTAACAGACGTTAGTTTTACAGTTAAATCTAAGGGTATTTTTGTCTTTTCACTGTGTAGAGACTACTAATGTAACTTAAAAGGACTATTTGTATCAATTAATATAAATATAAGATGCTTTGGGAAATTTAAGAATTATATATAATATGTATGTATATGTATGTATGTGTATCTGTATATATATATATATATATATATATATATATATATATATATATATATATATATATATATATATATATATATCTATATATATATATATATATATATTATATATATATATATATATATATATATATATATATATATATATATATATATATATATAATATATATATATATATATATATATATATATATATATATGTTACCTCTTAGTTCCTGTATCAAGAATGGTTTTCCACACCACCGTCGGCCTTCACTAGTAGCCACCACGGTCCGCCTCCACGGTAGCCACCATGGTCCGCCTCCACCACAACCACTACACTGTCACATCATCCTCACCACCACTATCTTCTTCAGATTGTTAAATGAAACTACAACAAAACCATCAACAGTTACCAACATCGACATCCTCACCACCAAGCCACCACTAGTATAGTTACCGCCATCACCACCACCACTAGTGCCACCGCATATATCAATCGCATGACCAACATAACCATCGCATCATCATCACTGTCTCACCACCATCTTACCTTCACCATCATCACATCATCACCACATCATCACCACATCGCACCATCCACTGCCACTTCATCTCCATCGAACCACCTATGTTGTGGGGCTTGACCCTAGGTTCAAAGTTATAACTATAAGCCCTAATATCAAGAATCCCTAATTTGAGTTTTAGGGTTTTGAGATAGAACTTAAGGGCTGAAGACGAGGGTTGTGGTGAAAACGATGGACGTCAACGATTGTGAGTGACAGTGATGGTGGGTGGTGACGATGGTGGGCAGCGGCGATGGTGGATTAATTTGGGTTGTGGTCTGAAATAGGAGGAAGACGATGATGGGTTGTGGTCTGAAAGAGGAGGAAGACGATGGTGGTGATTGTGGTCTGAAACACGAGGAAGACGATGGTGATGTTTTGGTCTTCGTGTGTGTTCGGTGGTGGCCGGTGGGAAGAAGGGTTGGGTGGTGGTGACGGTGAGTAGATGGTGGTAGTGGGTAGATGGCGGTTGATAGGGAAATGGGGTTGGGTTTTAAAAAGTTACACTAATGGTCCCTGGATAAAAGAAATATATATAATTACAAAAATAGTCCCTCAAAGGGTATTTTAGTCATTTCATTTATATTTAACAGAAAAACTAACGTCTGTTAGTCTTAGTACCTTAACTCGTTACAAAATTTAAAACACAATACCCTAACCTGTTACAAAAAAGTCTTAGTACCCAAATCTGTTATTTTAAATAAACCACATGGACCATTTATGTAATTAACTCATTTTAAAATATTCTGTTTGTACTAAAACTTTATATAAATATCAATCAGAAAAATCTATCTATTATAATAAAAAAAATATTTTAAAATATCACTTGACATAATTTTAAACCATTTAATTTTTAATTTCTCCCTTCTCCCTCCTATTAATAGTTTCATTAAATACTAATAACATTATTTAATTACTTTTGAGAATAAAAATTATTTTTTAATAAATTAAAAAAGAGATGCTTTTATAAATGTAACTTTCAAATAAACAAAAATTTTAGAAATAAAAAAATTTTCTAAAACAATAAACACTTTTAAAAATAAGAAATATTTAAAATGATTTTTTTAAATAAATTTTTTTATAGAAAAAATAACTAAAAATAGGAGTTATAATAAAGAATTTTTTAATATTAATACTTTTTAAAATCGCTTTGTTTTGGACAAAATGTTTATTAAAAAAGCAATAACGGTTTAAAAACGAAAGTTTAAAACAATTATATCATTTTTTATTACATATAGTCTTAGTGATATGCAATTTCAATCATTTCGTTTTATAATTAATTAAATTTTCATTACTAATTATTTAATATTTTATTTATTCAAACCATGTAATACAAAGGATACTAACCTAGTAATTAAATAATTAACCCAAAAATATCCACCTTAATTAAATAATATAGATTTTATATCTATACTATATATAAAATATTAATAAGAATACTTTAAGATACCTTAAAATTAAAAACACATACTTTACTCAATGCATAAAGTAGACTCTGTTTAAAGGGTAAAATAATAATTATATCAATATGTACGTATTACCCCCTTACAATTAGTTATATAATAACCTTACACTTACTAACATTTACATAAAAGTTTAACAATTTTGAACTATTTGATATTTAAAATTTGCATTAGTTTAGGAATTTAAGAACCAATTATTTAACCCTATCCAGTGTTTTAGGGATTTAGCAACCAATTATTAAACTAAGTTTAAATTATAAGGTAATAGTGAATAAAAAAACAACTTTAAACCTTCATATTAACACTTATGTAAAATTTTAACAAATTTAAATTATTAATAAGTAAAGTTATTTTCTTTCTGTTAAATAAAGTTTAAACTATGAGATAATAATGAATAAAAAATATGTATAAACCTTTATACTAACTGCTATCGTAAAATTTTAACAAATTTAAATTACTAATAAGTAAAGTTATTTTCTTTCTACTAAATAAAGTTTAAATTATGAGGTAATGTTGAATAAAATAATAACTTAAAATATTTATACGACCTACACAGATATATAGCATTGAGTAATAAATCATTTTAAATATTATACTAGCCATACACATATATACTAACTTTAAAAGTGAAATGTACTATCATTGATTAATCTATACTATATATAAAACATATAAAATTGTTATTTTAAAATACCATAAAATTATTTTATTCAATGCATAATACTCAACCACTTTTGAAGATAAAATAGTATTTATAACATTATTTACATATTACCCCTTATAGTTGTTTATATAATAATCTTACACTTACTAACAATTACATAAAATTTTATATTATCTACCCATTAAAAAAACTTAAAACTGTTTAATATTTAAGCTATATATTTTAATCTACTATATTTAAAAACTTTTAAAAAATTGTAACCTGTGTTTTTTTTAATGTTTAGTGTAAACTTTTTGCTAAACCGATTTGTATTTTGTGAGTTACAATAAGTTAATCCGTAAGTACAAGTAATTATGCAGAACTTATTTATTTGATGTTTTTAGTTTTAAATTAGAAAAAACATAAATAAACTTTGTAAAATACTACAAGAATAAATAAATATTAAAAACACATGTCGAATGTAAAATATTGTCCCGTCACATTGCGCAAGCACTCTTCTAGTATTAAATCAACTAGCAAGGTGCTAGGACACGGAAGTAAACCGGTTACCAGCTACATCGAATTACTACGCCTTTAAATATCAAAGCTAAGCCTCCCTCAATCGAACCAATCTAACATATTAAATATTGACCTACTCTTTGTCTGTAGAAACCCTAAAGACTTGGTGTCCTCCATACACTATTTATCCAGAACGATAGATACAAAGAAAATAAACTTTTCAACCAACTTCTTAATAAAAACTATAACTTTTTTCAAGGAAAAAAAACATACTTTTATAAGATCCTCTCTAAAAGCATTTACAAATAAGTTTTCAGTATTATAGAAAATGGTTGTAAGTGCAAAAAAGAAAATATTACTGCTTATCTATATATATAAAAAATACTACTCACATCTATAAATTTAATTATGTACTTGTGAATAGATGATAGAAAAAATATAATAATAAAAGTATAAAAAACTATTATTTGATTGAATATAAGATAGAAAATAAATGTTTATTAATGTAATTATTAGCACAGTGACAAAAAACCTGATGTGAATGCTCTAAATTGATGCTCGTGAAGCGCCTGTGTTTTAGGTGGACAGGCCCGCGGCAGGGGCACAACTAGAAAAAACATGGAGAGAAGGCAGATGAATGTGAAGACGGACAGACGATTACGAATCGTTTAGCGCTGTCTAGCAAGGAGTTACCGAATCGAATTAGACAACCGTTAATGTTGGTTGACCGTTCGACGGTGACACCCCCAATATGCACATAATTCAAAAGGCTCGATGATTTTAATATGAACACACCAAAAAAGCGGCATCACTCGTATCCCATGCCTTACGTATTGTGGTTCTCGTGGCCTATTATAACCACCCTTGAAGCATCATCTCAACCCACAATTAACTGTTTCACCACCACACCAGTCACCACAATGACCACCTCACCCGAATTGGAACATCCGATCAAAGCCTACGGTTATGCTGCTCATGATACATCAGGCTTACTCTCTCCTCTCACTTTCTCCAGAAGGTATTCTATTATTCTATTATATGCTTCTGTAATTCAGATTTACAAATTCATGTTGTTGATCACCATTATTGTATCTTTACAGGGCTACAGGAGATAAAGATGTGAGGTTCAAAGTTCTTTATTGCGGAATCTGCCATTCAGATCTTCACTTCATAAAAAACGAATGGGGCGTTACGAAGTACCCCGTTACCCCAGGGTATAATTTGCAAAACAATCTTATCTTTTAAACTTACTTCTTGTTAATGATTATTTGTTAAATTGATTGATCATTGGTGTTTCCACTGTACAACTCAGGCATGAGATTGTTGGTGTGGTGACGGAAGTAGGAAGCAAAGTGGAGAAATTCAAAACTGGGGACAAAGTTGGGGTTGGATGCTTGGTGGGATCATGCAGATCGTGTCAAAACTGTGTTACAGATTATGAACAGTATTGCCCCAAGCAGGTTAATACTTATGGCTTCCAGTATTTTGATGGTACACAGACGTATGGTGGGTACTCTGATCACATGGTGTCAGATGAGCATTTTGTTCTCCGTTGGCCCGAGAATTTGCCGCTTGATTCCGGTGCACCGTTGCTGTGTGCCGGGATCACGACTTACAGTCCTCTTAGGTACTTCGGGCTGGATAAGCCGGGGACCAAAGTGGGCGTGGTTGGGCTCGGTGGGCTCGGTCATGTTGCGGTTAAGATGGCTAAGGCGTTTGGTGCGGAGGTTACTGTTTTTAGCACCACTGCTGCTAAGAAGCAAGAAGCACTTGAAGGACTTAAAGCTGACCGTTTCATAATCAGCAAAGATGAACATCAGATGCAAGTGAGTTTTTTCTTCCTTTATTTTTAATGTTTGTTAGTAACGGACTGGAATTTGATTCGGTTTTATTTGATTTGTGTTAATAGGCTGTTAGGGGCACACTCGATGGCATCATCGACACGGTGTCTGCAGAGCATGCGATTGCGCCATTGCTTAGCGCGCTCACGCCACATGGAAAGCTTGTTCTTGTTGGTGCACCAGAGAAGCCACTTGAAGTAGCAGCATTTTCTTTGATTATGGGTACAGTTTTTTGACTGTTGTAAATTTTATCTTTTGCAACCTGATGAAAGTAGCTAAAATGGTGGAGTATATTACATGTGGTTTTAACAGGGAGGAAGACTGTTGCTGGTAGTAACATTGGTGGGATTAAAGAGACTCAAGAGATGCTTGATTTTGCAGCAGAGCATGGGATAACTGCGAATGTTGAGATCATACCGATAGACTATGTGAACACCGCAATGGAGAGGCTGTTGAAATCCGACGTAAGGTATCGATTTGTGATCGATGTAGCGAATTCGATCAAGGCTGAATAGGTTGTTTCTGTGAGGTTTTGAGGAGTGTTTTATATATTTTGTGGATGTTATAAGTGATGGTATGTGATTAATGTTGTATGCATTTGTTTTATGGTTTTGTAATGAAATTGATTATTAAAAAAACTTAAAACTATGTAACAGGACTTATTTTCATATGATGATGTTTTTTTCAATGAAGAATATTATTCTTCTTCTATATATTACAACTAAATTACGTCAACTCAATGCACAGCATAAATTAAAGGAAAACTATAATGAGATAGATTTAGTTTTATAAGTTTAGTTATCATACGTATGGAAATAATAAATTTAAAAAGTTTGATTCGTTGATATTATATGTACCCAATGGTTATGGTCACCACGGCTCCACCATGACCACCTCCGCCTATTAGGAATTTAGGACAATCAAACACACTTGTACCTAAAGTCAAACCTAATGAATAATGGCCATCATCATCTTATATCATACTGTGAAAGCAGCGTCATCTGACAGTAGAAGAGAGTGAGGTGGAAGCGAGATGAAGATTTCGATGTCGATCATGGCATCACCATCCTCCTGATTTGGAGAAGATTTTGATGTTTTGCTAATTTTTTTGTATGTTATTCAGGTAAAAGGTATATTAAAAAAGATATATGTTATACTTTTGAATCTATAACATAAGTTAAATTTTGATAAATTATCCCCTTCCTTCTATTAAAAATGTTTATATTCATTTGATGTAGTGAAATTTGATTATTTGACATATTTTAAGTGTGAAGTTAGTTTTAGCTAGAATTTAAAGTTCTTAATGGGTCTTAGTTTTGATTATGCATATGCCATTGCTGGTTAATTACCTTTTTTTTCTTTGTTTTTTTGGTAAGTTGTTTATGTTAACTTCTATTTTGAAGAAATTAGATTACATAAAAGTGTTACCTGGGCATTGAATTAAAAGTAAATATATTTAGACTTTTAATAATACATATCAGTTTAATACTCTTATTAATCAGATCTCTTTGGTACCTTCTACGTCATGTTGTTGTCAACAAATATGAATCACAACTTTATTAAACCCAAACCAAATACGTTTACACTCAAAAATCCTAACAGAGAAGATGAAGACAATGGAGATGATGAATATCTCTTGTGGTGCTTTATATTCCATATGAACATCTAAATGACGATGAGAGAAAAAGTTAAAACCCCTAAATTGAGATGACCATTAGATATGAATGGGGTTACAAAGATCAAGTGTCATATTATCTCACTTTCTAGTTTCCTCCTTTATACTGAATATGAGTTGCAAGTGCTATTTGAGGTCCAAGACTCAAGTGTTGTTTTGGGCCCGAAACCAATCATCACCCCGTCCCCAACAATATATTCAGCATCAATCTGCTCGCATTTGTATCCTTAACCCCATAAGAAATTCAGCTCGATGACATATTTAACACACAACAAAAGACGATATCACATGTTAGAAATAATACAATACTGTTTCTGATACCATACCAATATGTTTGTCTTTGAATTGAAACATCCACATATTTTAACAGTTATAATATCATATTTCTTTTCTACTTTTGTTGTCTTTCAAGTTTTCTTTAGCCTATCAAAGGTTACACAACTCCATCAATCAGAGAAATTGAAATTGATTACTGGAACAGCTTAAGGTTTATACTTAGTGCACATGACTAATAAACAATTAAGAATAACCTATCACATAGTTGCAAAAGAAATAGTATGGAAATTATAAAATTTTAATTTCAGAGGTAGCTGATAGTTAAGGGTGTTTGGCACTGAAAATCCCATTGCAGTTAAGTTTCTTATGTGGATTTCATTATCTGTCTTCCATTCTATAACTAGTAAACTCATAATCCTTAGTTTTAATGTTTTGCTAGTATTTTAATGGTCATAAAATGCTACATCTTAATCTTAATGGTTCATAACCTTATAATGACTAAAAGGTAATCTTAATCTTGAATGATTAATAGGTTGGTTAAAAGGTATCATTAAGATGTTACATCTTAAGCATTTAGTATTAAGTTACCTTTTAGCTATTAAGATTTTAAGAGGTTATAAACCATTTAGGGCCGGCTCAAGCTTTTTAGAGCCCAAAGCGAAAACTAAAATTGAGGCCCTTTACATTGAAAACTATTTTTTTGCTTTCGATCCAAAATTATAGTCAATAAACACTAAAAACCATAAAAATAAGTTGATTTGCATACATCAATTACAATTTCTTATAACAATTTATTTAAGTAAAAGCTGAAAGTCGATTATTTTATAAAATATTCTATCTAGAGTAATGTGACCTCCGATTTTCTATAGAACTAATCTACAAATAGTTGCTACTATAAAGAAAAATACATATAAACAATACTAATATACATATAAAGTAGAAAACAAAAATGTAGAAAGCAACTTACTTGTTTAATATTCTATTTAGAGTTGTGTGACCTCCAATTTTTTATATACATATATAAGTTTTGTTTAGGCTTGTCATCTTGTATTTTGAGCGGGTGACAGAAGTTTAATATTTAGTCTACAGACAAAATATAACTTGTGATTAAAATAGACCCATTAAATCTAATATGTGTAAAGAATATTTAGCACATACTGACACATATAACAAAAGTTCGCCAAATTAGATACAAATGAAAGCTTTGAAAGAGACTAATGACCTTTAACTTTTTTTAAAAGAAAACTACATATAGTGTTCTGATCTTAAAAAGACTATATTTAATATCTGAATATTTTTAAAATATATAAAGTCAAGAGAAACAATTTAACAGAAAAGTAAAAACATAAACCACCAACAATGTCTAAACATTACTTTAACAAATGCCATCCAAAATAACATTATATATAACACTTCAGGACAACGGTTTAGGGGATATTCAAGTGGTGCTTGAACAAACTTAACAAAGCTGCTCTCGGATAAAAAAAGTCATTATCTTTTCAAAAATTAATCAAAGGGAAAATATTAAAAAGTTATTATGTAAACTTGGGGCATACACAATGTATCTAAATTCAATAGAAGACATAAATGATTTAAAATCTATAGAAACAATTAAATGTTAGAAATCAAATTGATTATAACAACTAATCAAAACTAAAGTGTTAAAAATGTATAAAATGTAATCTTTGGCGAGCATCATAGATCACAATATTATATCAGTAAGTTTAGAAAGTAAAATTTTGAGTTGGGCATCCCATATTACGCCCAAATAGGTAATCCATATTAACAAAGTGCAAACTTCAAATCACAATTCACAAACTCAAGAATCTTACACTTAGAATCATTAATCAACATATAACTATTTAAGAACAGAACTACTAATCAAAGATTTCAATTGGCATCCTTGCATCGACAAAATGAAAAAGAAACCTTTTGTTAATGAGTTAAAGCCCCTACCAATTGTTCCTTTTCATTTTTTTCTACCGGATCAACCGACAAGCCCCATACATATGAAAGTATTTAAAAAAATGAGGTCTTTTAAATTTATAGGCCCCAAGCCTTAGCATCACTTTGTTAGCACATTGGGCCGGCCCTGAAACCAATAAAAGTTAGCCTTTTAATTATTAATAGTCTACCAAACAATTTTAATATATAACATTTTATATTTTTTATATTTTATTATTTCACACATGTGCAATGACTTGATTTGGCCATAACGTGCGTTGAATTTTTTTAATGCCAAACTCATATGTATGCTAAAGGATATAATCTTGATAATCATTATGATTAGTTTTTATTAATTGTTTAGAGGAGTTTATATTAGAGTAGGACTAAGTTTGTTTATTTATTTGATTTTTATTGAGTTTGAGTTTGCTTTTGTTAGGATTAATATTTGTTTAGTATACATAAAGGTTAAGGGATCAATGTAATGCTTGACCTTTTGATAATAATGAAAGTGTTTGTTTGTTGCTTGATCCAATTTTTCAGTAAATGGTATGAGAGCGAGGTCAAGATAAAAAAAAACAATGGCGTGAATATAAAGCAACAAAAGAAGTGAAGAACTAATTCATTTAACTTGTTATTATTAGAATATATTATTATTAGGGTTGAGCTCTGATCGGGTGGTGAAAGTTTAACGTTTAACGATTTTATTTTCGGGCTTTATGTATAAATGTATGAGAAATAGAGTTACTTTGGGAGTATTTTGTGTTTGTAGGTTAAACGTGAAGAATACGAAGAAATGGAAGAAAAAGGACAATAATTGGAACTCGAGAAGTCCAGATATGATAAACCGAAGTTGTACGGCAACGGTATTTTAAAACGAACATAACTTGAGCTAGGAATTGAGTTACGGGACCCATAACCTATCAACGGAAAGGTCTCGAAAAACTACACATGAAAATCAAGATTGCACAGGAAGGTGGCGCCACTGACGCCTCCATAGGCGCCACCGACGCCGGGGTCCGGGTTTTTGTTGAGATTGAGCTTATTTTGAAGGGATTTAAAAGGAAAAAACCCTAATTCGAAAAGGACTTTACACACAGCAATCTTGGACGAAATTTGGCAATCGGGGATCATTCTCAAGCTCTTCTAACATCAAGAACGTCGATTTCATCCGAATTACATGATCAATTACGTTTTTGTTGAAGAATCGATGAAGATGCAAGGCTAAATCCATTGTGATTCACTTCGGGGGACGGGTTTGTGCAAGTTCGAGTTTTTCTTAGTTTGTAACCTAGATTGGGATTGAATCTTGAACCTTTTAAGTTCTTTTGGATTCAATTTATGATTTGATTCGTTAAACGGTTTAATTATGATTTAACCTAATTTTGATATTCTTTAACTTTGGTTGTCTTTAATCATTGTGTGAGTAATTATTAGACTTAGGGTTTCATGATTCAAATTGGTAATTGTGTGAATAAGGTCCTTTAAACTTTAATCCATAATTATCACGTAAATCATATCATGTATAGGTCACCATTAATGGCTTCTCATTAGGTTTCATTTAAGAAAGATTGTAACTTTACCAAACCTGAATCCTGAAGTGGATTGCTTTTCAATCAAGATTGTTAAAACTTAAACTTTATTTCGTTAAATTAATTAATTCTCAATTCAATTAATCAAGCAATTTCCTTTTTCAATGTTTAATTCTTTTAGTTTAATCGTTACTAGCACTTTCCTGTGATTCCCTGTGGATTCGACACCCTGCTTACCCTTTGCTATTAAGGGTGATTAGGTACTTTTTAATATATATTTTTGACCGACCACACGACATCGATCAAGCTCATGGGTTAGTTTAGGTTTTTAGGATTTTATTATGAACTATATATAATTTAACAAAATCTATTAATAATATTAATTAAGTCTTTTAGCATCTTACATTATATTAAAGTCTTAGGATCCTTATTATTTTCTTCTCTGTCACGTCATCATTTAAATACAAACCCTGGTCGTCACCATCACGTTTAAATCCTAGACAGGGTGGCGTGCCACTGCCATCACCCTGTCCATTCTCTTTACTTTTAGTTCTTTTATCTTTTTCGTTCTGAATAAAAAGTCATCTTGGTTTTAGATTTAAGCCACTTATCTTAAATCTTTCTTCTCCACAAAACCCGTATGTCCATCTCCCATCTTTCTTGTTTCTTTTATTCGTTTGTTCTTGTCGGACCATAGTCCATTGCCACCGAAGAACGCTTCCTAACCACGATCACCGGCCTTCGGTATGACACACCACCGCATGACCACAGTCGTCAAGTGTCATCTTGTTAATTTTTTCTTTTTAATTTTTATTGGGATTCCAATCATGTGATCATTTTTCCGCTTCCACGCCGTCTGCTGAACTACAGTCCACTGTTCCCCTGCCCATAGGATTATGGTACCTCGTACTGCCCAGGACTTCGGCCCACCGCCACACCCTATGCCGACACCGCATTGCCACATTGGATGCCCCTCGCATGATTACATGATCATTTAATATTGTAGATTGTATTTAAGGTTTTGGATTGAAAATCGTAAAAGTATGGAATTTTGGCCAAAGATTATGACCAAGATCGAGACTATTTTTATTGTTCTTTGTTTATTTTTTATTGTTTCTAGTTTGAGAATCCAATTCTCTATGACTACGTGATTTGATCAAGAACTAAAAAATGATCGTGTGAGATGATCATGATCATGGTGAAAACTAAGCATGTGAGACGATTAAACAAGATCTAAAAGCTATGATTGTGTGAGGCAATTAAAGATCAAGGTGAGAAGTCAAAGTCGATAATGTGATACGATTAAGAGGTTGTAAAGGCTAGATGTGTGAAGCAATCAAGAGGAGATTGCTAACTTATGTGATTCAAGTTGATGCGACTGGATTGGAGATTTGGAGTTATTGAGGTCAACAATTAAATGAATACGTGAGATGCGGATCGGTGTAACGCAGGACCTTAAGTTGTCATCAAAATGTACATTTTTATATGTCGAGAAAGGGTGAAGCCAAAGTTTTGTTTTTGGAGAATCGTAGGTGGTGACTGGTGTTGTGTGCATAAAATTAGGAATCAATAATCGAGAAGAGTATGGTGGCGCAAGTTTCGAAGTGGCGTAATTAACTGCGTCTCAGTTTCTATCAAATTGGCTTCTTTGGATATTAAGGTGCTTCAACCAACAATAAAAATGGTGGGTAAAGCAGCAGACAAAAGAAAAAAAGAAAGTCAATAATGGGGCATTTGGTTCACGAAATTTGATGGAATTAGAATTAGAATTAGAATTCGAAAGAATTGTATTTGGAATTTAATATTTTCTATGGAATTCAAAGGAATTGATATCTATAGATGGAATTTGAAATGCTTCATTGGAAGAAATTTGAAGGACGGCGGGCGGGGCGGTGGCGGGCGGGGTGGAGGCGAAGGTCGGTGGAATTTGAAATCCTTCAATATTTGGAAGGATTTTGAAATGCTTCATTGGAAGGAATTTAAGGGAATTAATTCCAATTCCATATCATTTCTCAATCAAACACGTTCAGAATGAAATTCAAATTTCAATTTCAACGAATTCCTACCAACCAAACACAATAAACAATGGAATTCAAATTCAAATTTCATTGAATTGTTGCATACCAAACGCTCTCTAAGATTTTTTATTTTCTACTAATCACACAAGATAGCAACCAATAGTCAATGGAATAATGTGGTTATCGTACCACCCCGTGAATCAAACCACGGGATGTTGCAATGTCTGAAGTTAGCAACAATTAATTACACCGTTTGGTCGATTATGATGGAGACCCGCTCATGGCCTACGAGAGGCCATAAATCCGGTGATGAGAGGCGTGCTAGAGGAAAAAAAGAAGTACATGGCAAAAGATTTGATCTACCACTCGATGCCCAAATATGTTCTTCTTCAAGTATAAGATCAAATGGATCCAAAGGATGTGTGGGAGGCACTTCAGGTTTGCAAATGCTAAGAGATGAAGTAGAGTTGTTAAAGATGAAAGAAGACAAGTCCATTGATGACTTTGTCGGTAAGCTAAGCGGGTTACAATCGAGGTACAAGAGTCTTGGATCTTCACTAGATGATGAGGTATTTGTTAGAAAATGCTTAAATTCTATGCCCGAAATATGTTTACCAATAGTCTCTTCAGTCGAGAAATATGAAAGAAACTCAAGCAGATATTAAAGTAAACACATAAATCACTCGATGCTTTATTCAAAAATCAAGCTGACTATAAATAGCCTACAACTCAACAGTAACCAGAAAATACGAAATAGACCCAAAAGACTCGCACAAAGCAACAGACTCGATCAAATAACAAACTAACATGACTGGACCTTTTAAACACATGTGGGTATAAGACATATTATTCTACCTGGGCTGGACTGAACCAATAACCCAAAACACACAACTAGGCCCAACAAAACCAAAGTAAAAATCCCATCAAATCCTCCTCTTAAACTGATGAATATTCATCCAGTTTAATTTCTTGAAATCCCATCCATGCTCTTATTTGAGTAAAATTGTCCAGCTTCATTGGCTTAGTCATTGCATCAGCTAACTGATCCTCAGTTCTACAGAATTCAAGCTTCACAGTCTCTTGATTCACTAAGTCTCTTAAGTAGTGGAAACGTACGTCGATATGTTTTGTTCTTCTATGCATCACCGAGTTTTTCGATAACTTGATACTTGAACTATTATCACATAGCACCTCCACTGGTCCACTAATCTTTTCCCCTAGATCTTCCAGCAATCCCTTCAACCATACACAATGACATGCACAAGAGGTGGCTGCTACATACTCGGCCTCTGTAGAAGAAAGAGTAATAATATCTTGCTTGCGCGAGCTCCAACATATAGCCGTGTTGCTATACATACAAACATATCCTGACGTGCAATGCCGATCTTCAACGTCCCTTGCGTAGTCACTACCTGTGTATGCTATGAGCCTTCCAACAGAATGCCTTTCGTACACCAGGCCATAATTGTAAGTACCCTTTAAATACCTTAGAACTCTTTTAGAAACCATCATATGTTCATTTCTTGGATCAGCCATAAACCTTGAGAGCAAACTTACTACATACATCAAGTCAGGTCGGGTTACAATCAAGTACATTAGACTTCCGATTAATCTCTTATATATTGTCGGGTCAGCTTCCTCCCCTGCTCCAAACTTGGTAAGAACAGTTCCAGGAACTATAGGATTATTTATTGAATTGCTTTCCCACATATGAAGCCGTTTTAGAACTTCCTTTGCATATTGTTTCTGATAAAGAAAAATCCCAGTTTGGGTTTGCTGAACTTCTACTCCAAGAAAAAACCTCATATCGCCCAAATCCGTCATTTCAAACTCTTGTTGCGAGGATTGTTTGAAGATTGCACACATCATGTCGTCATTTCCAGAATAAATTAAATCATCCACATACAAACTTACTATGATCACCTTATGCCAAACATGTTTGATAAACAACGTATGATCAAACTACTCTTTATGAATCCTTCTCGAAGAAAATATCTTTCTATTCTATTAAACCAAGCTCTAGGAGCTTGTTTCAATCCATATAAGGCTTTATTAAGTTTGTAAGCTTTTGTTTCTTCACCTTCTTTGACAAAGCCTATTGGTTGTTCAACATAGACCAGCTCATTTAGCTCACTGTGCAAAAACGTGCTTTTCATAGCTGAAATACCTTCCAATCTCTTTGGGCTGCTATGGCAATCAAGGCTCGAATTGTGTCCCATCGAGCAACAGGAGCAAATACCTCGTTGTAGTCAATACCTTTCTTTTGAGCATATCCCTTCACCACAAGCCGAGCTTTATACTTATCGACCTTTCCATCAGCATTTAGATTAGTTTTGTATAACCATTTGACACCAAGTGGTTTGACCCCAACATGTGCTTCTACAAGGTCCCAAGTATGATTTTGTTCAATGGCCTTGATTTCACTTTGCATGGCAGTGACTGTCACACCCCAACCTTGACGGCGGAAACGTCGAGGTGTGAGGGTTAAGATTGTTCACAACCACATAACGCTATATTATAATTGCAAAATGCCATTTATCGATTGTTCCAAACACCACATACATCAAGTCTCATAATGAAACAAACAAAAACAGGAAAACCAATTTGTCCTTATTAAGCCTAGGTCCATGTTCTAGGGTTTAAGCATTCCTTCAATCATTGTTAAGCTGCACATTACCTGAAACATGTTGAAAATAGAGTCAACTAACGAGTTGGTGAGTTCCCATGGTTTTAAATACAATAAGTATACAAAAATGTGGCAATTCTAGTCAATGGTCGCAAGATAGTAAGTATATAGAACATGCATAGTTACAATCAAACCTTGACTGAAAATATGAATAAGCATGATTACTAAGTGTATTTGGTTCCCTAGTGCACAAGCATACGGCTCCTAGGAGCCGGCAATCCCTCGGCTTTAGCACCAAATAGGCTTGTCAGGCCCAGAGATCTAAGACTTCGCCAGGCTAGATATAGTTAATGATTGCACACGTATGTCACCTCTCATATACAACTTATCATATGCAAACAACCACGACTATGTAAAGAATTGCACGTGCGTAATATGTATCAAAGCGTGTATGAGTATGTTTGTATAATCAACATGTTTCACCCCGAAGGTGTAAAATAATCGTAAAATGGGGCATAAGAACTCACATGCTAATAAAAGAAGTCCCGAAGATGAAATAAGAACAATCACGAATAAGATTTCCAACACAAACGTCACAAGGTACCTAAGTAAGAATAAGGTAACGCGTTATAATTGGTTTGATGATTAATTATTATGTTTTAAGGTTCTCAATTATAAGTTGAATAGAGGTTGACATCTATTTATTTCGTGTTATTAATGTGAATCGGGTTAATGGAACGAAATGATAATTAGATTTATTGCGCGAAAGAGAAAGGCTAATATAAATAAAGAAAACTAATCGCACGTTAAACCGATTTATGAAGGTTGTATTGATTGTAATAAGTCAAGAAATATATATATATATATATATATATATATATATGTATATGTATACTTACTTTGATATGTTTATATAAATATAAGTATATATGTATAAGTAATTAATCATTCTAATTGTTTGACAATATATATACATGCATATATATACATACATATATTTTACAATATATGTAGATAGGTAAAAATAATAAGTAATCATTCAAATTGTTTGCCAATATATACATGCATATAAATATATACATATATATACATGCATATATTTTAAATAATTTAAAATATTTTTACACAAGTATTATCTTTTCACATAACAACATTATTTTAAATAATTCAAAATAAGGAATAATACCACAATGTATTTTAAATTCAAACATATTTATAAACCTTTGATTTAATTAAAAAAATATAAAAAAATGTTTAAATAAATTCTGAAAAAACAATTTCTTAGAAATTTTTCAGAATTGAAATATTAAAACAAATAAATAATAACAGAAAAGAAAAGGGAAAGAAAAAGAACAAAAATAAAATAAAATAAAAAGGGGAAAGGGGGTTTGCCCGGGGTCGAACCCGGGTCTCCCCTAGGAGATGGGATGCGGGAACCAGTGAACCAGGGCCGTGGCCTTGGTTCACTTCGGTTTCTTTTAATTTTAAACAAAGCTTCCTCGTTTCCCCCAAATCCGATGAACCCTAGGTTCATCTCATCCAAAATCGACCCTCGATTCGATGTTAATCACTCGAATCATCATGGGGCTTTTGATCCTTGGACCGAATCGAGCAGGTAACAGGTTTTGATTACCTGTTTGGATGAGATTAAGGGGGGTTTCGAGTTCGGGTGTGATTCGAAAGTTCTTGAATTGGGGCTTTATGATTGAGAGGTTTTCTTGTGCAATTGAGGGTTCAGGGAGTTTAGGAACTTCAAAGTGAATCCGAAACCCTCAATTTATAGCTTCGATTACACGGTTTCGGGCTTAACACACTCGATTGAAACCGCGTTCGAAGTTTACCCAAATTAAGAGATTTCGAGCTGTTAATTTGCAATTCTAATTGATTGATTGATTGCTTAAGCCGCGTATTAAGTTTAGGGATAATTAATTTGATTGGAATTGCGAATTTGGATAGGATTTGATTTGGATGTTTACATCGGTTAGCCTTAGTTCGATTAGGAAGGTTTGCAACGAGCGGGAACTCAAATTGGGTTGGGGTTTGAGTTCGAATCGCAAGGCCGAGAGGGGTTGGGCGGTTTAATTGGGTCAAATTGCATAAAAAATGGTGGTTTGAAGCCTCGCCGGAGATCGGGCCGAAGCCACCGGAAAAACGGGTTTAAGAAAACAAATTTTACATTTTCAGCCCCTGAAGTTTGGGCTGTTGATTAAATGGTTGAAACTTTGTTTTTCAAGTTTAGAATTTGGCAGAACACCCCCCTGAACTTTGATTTAAGAATTTATTATTAATACTATTATTATTGTTATTATTATTATTATTAGTATTACTATAATTATTATTATTATGATTATAGATATTATTATTTTTATTATTGTTATTATTATAATTATAATTGTTCTTGTTACTTTTAAAGTTATTATTATTATTATTATTATTATTATATTATTATTGTTGTTGTTGTTGTTGTTATCATTATTACTATTATTATTATTATTAATGAATTAAACTTTTACTAACGAGGCCACACACAAACATAAATAAATAAAGTCATAGAGATACAGGATGTTACAGTGACCCACTTGTCTTCTTTACTGGCTTCTTCGTATGAGGTAGGATGAGCCGATGTACTATACCTGACACACCCCACCCCTTCAACGTCTTCATCTGACAATCATTCTCCTGACTGGTAATCTTCCATCCGAGCAGGGCTCTTATGAACCTGTGTTGGCGGTTCAACTTGAATCTCAGCTTCATTTCGACCCAAGTTGCCAGAATTAACAGTCATTTGATACATCATTGTTAGAAGTCAAACCTGTATCATTGGTGGGCAAAGCATCAAGTGTAGCTGCTGGAACTTGGTCCATTTGTTCTTGATCTACGAGAAGTGATTTCGCATCTTCGACAATCACTATCCTATCATTGTCTTCTTTCTCATTCTCAATAATCAAGTCTTTCACTTCCAATTCCTTCTCATTCCAGTCCCATTTGGCATCCTCATCAAAAGAACATCATGACTAATAACAATCTTCCGTTGCATGGGATCGGCAATCGATACGCCTTTGATTCTGTGCTAACTCCAAGAAGAATGCACTTGTGGCTTCTGTCATCCAGCTTGGTACGCAATTGAGCAGGTACATGAACGTATCCAATGCACCCGAACACTCTAAAGTAATCAACTGTTGGTTTGAACCCGGACCAAAGCTCTTCTGGAACTTGATTGTCGAGGTTGCGGCTAATGCATCTATTCAATATATGACATGCCCATTTTGTTGCTTCATCCCACAAATACTTTGGCATTGATTTTTCTAATAAAAGACAACGCACCATGTTCATAATGGTACGATTCCGGCGTTCTACCACCCCGTTTTGTTGAGGGGTGTAAGCGGCCATTAGTTGTCTTTTTATGCCATGCATTTCACAAAAATTAGTAAACTCCTTTACCGTAAACTCCCCTCCTCTGTCACTACACAGGCATTTTATCTGCGTGCCAGTTTCAGTCTCCACCTTAGCTTTGAAGCGTGTGAAGGCTTCAAAGCTTTCTCCTTTATTTGCTATAACATACACCCAAGTTTTTCGGGTAAAATCATTTATAAAACCAAGAACGTAGCGTTTACCGGTGTGAGAAGATGGTGTTATTGGGCCATACAAGTCTGTGTGGATGAGTTGTAGCCTCTATGTTGCCCGTCAATTACTTTTCTTTGGAATCATCTCCCTTTATTGCTTTCCCTTAGCACATGTCTCACACACTGTTGTCTTCCCTACTACCTTTGGTATGCCCTTGACCATTTGCCTATACTGCATGGTTCTTAATGCTTTGTGATTTACATGAGCAAATCGTTTATGCCATAAGTTAGTATCATTCTCACTAACTTGAAGACACGTAGGTGAGTGAGGATGGGAGATAGCATACACAGGAAACATTCTGTTTCTTGTCATTATAGACTCAAAAATAAAACTCTTTTGAGGGTGATAAACTTTACACACTCTATTTTGGACCACAAACATGAGCCCTTTCTCCTGCAACTGACCAATGCTTATAAGATTAGATGTGAGCTTAGGTATATAATAGACATTCACGATTACGTGAGTGATACCGTTCACACTAATCCGTATGTCACCGAGGCCCTTCACTCTTAAGCGATAGTCATTACTGAACTTCACTGTGTGAGTGTATGTTTCATCTAACTTTAAAAACCATTCCCTTCCTCCCATCATGTGATTGGAACAAGCTGAGTCAAGATACCAAGTACCTTCATTCTGAGTCTTCAAGTTATCAACCATGGCCACTAAAAGTAATTCGTCGTTCTCATTATGTTCGGTGTAGTTTACCGATCGATCACTATTGGGGCATTCATATAAAAAATGCCCCAATTGGTGACATTTATAACATTCCACTACTGCTTTATCAAATGAGCCTCTTCCTCGTCCGTGACCTCTACCACGGTTAACGTTGGACCGTCCACGTCCCCGTCCTCTCACAACAGTAATCTCAACATCAGTCTTCAATACTTGATCTTCTGAAGGCTTGCGAACAAGCTTCTGTTCATGAACTAGTATGGAGCTTTGCAATTCATTTACACTCATGTCATCAAGATCCTTAGATTCTTCAATTGAACACACCACAAAATTGAAGTTGTCAGTTAAAGTTCTAAGGATCTTTTCGACAATCTTCACATCGGGCATGGATTCTCCGCAGACTCGCATGTCATTCATGATGACCATAACTCTTCCAAAGTAATCGGTGACAGACTCACCTGCTTTCATCTCAAGGGTCTCAAACTTTCTCCCGAGTCGCTGCAATTGCGCTCGTTTAACCTTTGCATTCCCGTGATATCGTATCTTCATCGCATCCCAGATCTGCTTCGCCGTATTCTTTGGGAAAGGTCTTAAAAGTGTGTTTGTCGATCGATTGAAACAAATAGTTTCGGGCCTTCAAGTCTTGCAGGCGTGCGGCATCGCCACTGGCACGTTCAGCGGCTGCCAGCTCCACACCCGGTCTCGGTGTTGTGTACCCTTCTTCAACCACCGTCCAGAACTCTTTAGACCGGAGAAGATTCTCCATCACTAGATTCCAGTGATCGTAATCCCCATCAAACTTTGGTATACTTTGTCACACCCCAACCTTGACGGAGGAAACGTCGAGATGTGAGGGTTAAGATTGTTCACAACCACATAACGTTATATTTAAATGTAAATATTAAAATTATAAGTTTCAAAAGGCATAACAAACATAAGTCTCAAACATGAAATAAGTTCCAAACAAAACAAACGTTACATAAACATTTTATTTATTAAACTAGGTCCAAGTCCTAGTTTTTATTGCAAGCTTCTAAAGTCCACATTAAACTTAGGGATTTCCTGAAACATGATGAAAATAAAATGTCAACTAAAAATAGTTGGTGAGTTTCCAAGGTTTTCATACATAATATGATAAAGTTACAAGTAGCAATTCATGTCATAGGTCATAAGTTAGTAAGGTTATAGAACACAAATCGTTACAACCAAACCTCGACTTGATTACAAGTATAAAAGATTGGCTAAGTGTATTTGGTTCCCATGATGAACAAGCATACGTCATCAGGAGCCGGCAATACCTCGGCTTTAGCACCAAATAGGCTTGTCAGGCCCAAAGATCTAAGGCGTCGCCAGGCTAGCAATAGTTAATGATTGCAAACAAAAATATGTATCTCATATAAACACTTACAACGCACAAATATCCATGACAAAAATATGAATTGCAAGTGCTTACAAGTTTAAACGTTTACAAGTGTATGAGAATAAGTATCATGTTTCACCCCAAATTAATGTGAAAATATAAAAAGGGGGCAATAAAAAATCACTTGATCAATAAGTATATTATGAAGATTAATAAGAACAATAATAAACGTCGTTCCAAGATGAACGTCACAAGGCACCTATATATATATTATAAGATTTAGGTTAATAATAAGGTTAACGATATAACAAAAACTAGGGTTCCAATATGAATTTGGGGTTTTATAAATAAGGTTATTTGTCGACCGCGTAAACATATATTTTAATACAACGAAGAAAACTTAATTAATCCTTTTAAATTAACCCTTATAATGATTTAATTATCAAATGTAAATTAAATTTTATCATCAATATAATTAATCTAAAATTAAAGATAACATATAAACCAAATAACAATTTAGTGATTTCAACTATTTAAAGTTTGTTTTTATGAAAATAACTAATTATAATATTTTCAAGTAACATTTCATATAAAACAAATTTATTAAGGAGATTAAAAAAATAAATTAACAGAAAATAACTAGATAATTTCTAAAATAAACAAACTTTATAAAACCAATTTTTATAATTTTTTAGAAATTTTATATAGTCTTTTTAAAGGCTAAAACCTTTTTAAAAAAATGGCATGAAGGTGCCCGGGTTCGAACCCGGGACCTCATGGATGGGGGAAACATGTTTTAACCAATGAACCAAGGCTCTCAACCGCGGTTCATTTGGGTTTTTAATTATTTAATACGCACATTCAAACAAACCCTCAAACTCCCATATGAACCCTAGAAATGTGTTCGATCAAATTGAACATAAATTCGATTATTTTCATTGTGTTAATCATAGGGATTTTGTTCTCCAAAGAAAACCGTGTATGTGCATGCCTTTAATTACCCGTATCAAAGTTGATTCGTTGTTGATCAAATGAGAGAAGATTGTGGCTACGGTCGCGACTTGTTCCGGTTGCAAATATGAATAAAAACTGAATTCGTTGCACAGGATTCTCCCAAGGACCCAAATGATGAAAAACCCTTTGTTAATTGCAGTTTAGAGGGCTCGAATAAAGGTCTACGAGTAACTTGCAGGTCACGACGAATTGGTTGATCGATTAGTGTGTTTTGTATGTTATCAGGTGAAATTGGTAATGGAAATCGATTTGAGGTAGTTAAACGATTGCTCAGGTTCAATTAATTGAGTTAATGTTGCTTCTTAATGTGCGAACGGCTACGCGGTTTAAGACGTTTCGATTAATCATTCGATTGGGTTCATAACCGACGTTTAAACGCAATCAAAGTTCATAATGGTGTTCGAGTCGAGTTCAAGAACGGTTTGGAACAATTTTGGGATCAAGAAACGACCAATTTTTGACGTTTAAGAGGTGGCCGGAGCCGGCCGGATCTTGGCCGGAAATAGTGCCGGAAAAACGGGGTTTAAGGGGGCGGTGGATTGGGTTTTTAGTTAATTACAGGATTACCCCTGTAGTTTCAAAAGTTATCATTTTATGCATAAAACCTTTATTTTATGTTTTAAAAATGACAACTAACCACCCCCCTAAATTAATTAGTTCTAATTAGAATCATTAAGTTTCTTATTATTATTATTTTATTATTATTATTATATTATTATTATTATTATTATTGTTATTATTATTATTATCATTATTATAACTTGTATTATTATTACTACTATTAATATTAACATAACTAATATTATTTGATATTTTTAATTTTAACTTTCATATATTAAAAGTTAGTGATAACTAAAAAGAATAAGCACATGAGTTTCTTAATTGTCAATAATGACCCTTATAGAAATAAACGAAGTTAACTTTTAGTTAACACAAAAAAATATGAGATGTTACACACTTACTGTGCGAAAGGAGCTCGATTCCTCAGCCATCTCTTCTTCTACTCTCTCTCTCTCTCGTGATACTGATCTCACTATATGTGTCGGTGGTTCTGATACCACTTGAAAGAAACTCAAGCAGATATCAAAGTAAACACATAAATCATTCGATGCTTTATTCAATAATCAAGCTGGCTATAAATAGCCTACAACTCAATAGTAACCAGAAAATGCGAAATAGACCCAAAAGACTCGCACAAAGCAACAGACTCGATCAAATAACAAACTAACATGACTGGACCTTTTAAACACACGTGGGTATAAGATCCATTATTCTATCTGGGCTGGACTGAACCAACAACCCAAAACACACAACTAGGCCAAACAAAACCAAAGTAAAAATCCCATCACAATATTCGGAGATTGAGACAATGCCTTTTGAAGAAGTTGTGGGGCGCCTGAAAAGCTAATGATGAGTGGGTAAAACTTGATACTCAACTAATGATACATAAGAAATGATGATGAACAAGGTAAGCCAAGAAATGATAGTGATCGCCTTAAAAAGGTCATGGATGGGTTTACTCGTGATGATGAACAAGGTAAACCAAGAAATGATAGTGATCGCCATAAAAAGGTCATGGATGGGTTAACCAAGATGGTAGTAGAGGCCGAAGTCATGGAAGAGGTCATGAGGACCATACTAGTTCAAGTAATGATCAAAGAGTACAAATGGAAGAAAATGACAAAGTCAAGGATTCAATTTTATCGATGTGGAGTTTTTGATCATTTTGCATTTGAGTGCATGACCCGACAACCAAGTGAGGAAGTGGCTAATTTAACTTGAAAGGATGAGCCGACTTTGTTTTGATTAAGCAATGGGTGCATATCTAAATTCAAGGGGAGCGTAAAGGATTTAATCTTGATAATTATTAAGAATAGATTTCTATTAATTGTTTAGTAGAGATTATATTAGAGTAGGATTAAGTTGTTTAGTTATTTGCTTATTTTATTGAGTTTGAGTTTAGTTAAGATTAGTATCTGTTTAGTATGAATAGAGGTTAAGTGATTAATGTAATTTGTGGTTTTTTTATATTAATTAAAATATTTGTTTGTTGCTTGATCCAATTTTACAACATATGCAAGAGGACAATGAGCCCGTATGGGCATTTTTCTATAATTGTTCATATTTTTAAGATAAACATGTTGGTCAAACGTTTTTAACTTTTCGGATATATTGCGGAATACTCAAGTCACGTTTGGACTTGTGAGACATTCCTTAATTCATTTTCCAGCATCTGAAGTCGTGCATCGTTCTTCCTGGTAAACAACTATAAAAAGTATCCCATGCTTGAGAAAATGAGGTGGGTTTTTGTGGATGAAGGCGACATTGGTGCAAAATGTCGTAATACACAAATCATGAATGTTAACCTTGTATCTACTGAGAATTCACAGAACACAAACTTGTTTTTTTAGGACATTCACGTCTCATATTTTATTTTTATTCTTATACTTATATTAAAAATAATTATTTTTTTTCTACAATCAATTAAAAAATATTTTCAAAAACCTTTATTATTATTATTATTATTATTATTATTATTTTTTTCTTTTACTTACAATCACTTTTAAAAATATTAAAAAAATTACAGAGGCCGAACAATAAATCTTCAAATTTATAGATAAATAGTAATAATTTCTGTATACTTCACTTATAACCACTCAAAATCATACCATATAATTTAAAAACTTTATTCACGTAATTTAAAAGAAAAACAGAATATGAATGCTCTTATTTGCTTCAAAACTCATGATTATAATAAATGTAAAAGAGAAACAAAGACTAAACGATTAGCTTAGCCACGTTCTTTTACGCTCTTTACCCGAGGTTTTTTTAAGAGGGAAGTGGAATTGAAAGGATTTGAAAATTATTTGTATTTCAATTTTATTTAACGATGAAAGTGAAAGTAAATGAAAAGAAATGAAAGATTTTTTTAATAATTTTTCTTCTTGACTTTCCTTTAAAATCGAAAGGAAGTGGAATGACTTTTTATAATATTTCAATATATTATTTTATTTTTTCAACCTAATATGATTTTAAGATAAAAACGAGCTTTTTTACCCGTCGTGTGTTGCTGCCACACCTTACGTTGCATGATAATGTATAAATCGACCTGATTCGTTTTCGAACTACATTTTATGCCAAAATATAGAGTGATTCGAATCTATACCATTAAATGAAAACGTATTATATTTAACCCAACTTTTTCCAAACAAAACTTATGTTGAAACATTTATATGATTCGTGTCCGAATTAAGTTTCGTCGAAACGTAGAGTAAAAAATATATTATAATTGATCCGACGTATTCCCAAACTAAACTTACGTCAAAACGTTTAAATTTGACTCAACTAATATCTGAACAAAATTTACATAAAAAAGTAAGCGTTTGTCGAAAAATAGTTAAGCCGAGTCACGTCTGATTAGATCCTAACAATGATGGACTCGATTTATATTTTACATGGGTAAATCCGAAACTTTAAAAACTTAAGTTGGTCGAAATGACATTTTTCAAAGTTTTACAAAAAGTTTAAGGTAAAAAATATCAGATAAAAAAACTTGAGGGGGTTTTTTGGTCGGTGACATTTGCCACCGACCTTTGCAAATAACTAAATAAGTGTATAGTAATGGTATAATACCAAAATTATAAAAAATGAAATTATTTTCATCTTAACTCGAGAATACGTAACATCAATGTTTTGGAGATCGGATCGGACAGGCTGGTCCGATCGGTTCGACCGGGGATCGGTCCGGTAGTCGGTTCGGTCTGCTATGATTCGTTTTTAATGGGTCGAACCGGCCGGTTCATCCTGAACTGGTGGTCGGACCGGTTCGGACCGTTTTTTAGTATTTTTTTATTTTAATTGGGAAAAACAGGGTGTTAAACCATAAATTAATACATTAAATATACAAATATAGTTAAATTTTATATATAACTATAAAATACATGTATAAATCATATATTAATTACTTATATTTAATTATATATATAAATATAGTTAAATCCGGTCCAAACGGTCCAACTACCAAACCAATAAGACGTCCGATCTGTAAAACATTTTTTTCCTTTCTTTTTTACTTCAAACTCTGAAACATAATATAAAATTATATTTTTCTTTTTCTCTCAATTTCTTCTCTTTTCTAAATTTATTTTCTCTTCTTTTATTTAATTAAGAAGACAAGAACGCAGTTTTAAGTTGGTAACTTGGTATGGTATGCATTTTCATAGTGAAGGCGGTGGTGGTGATTGCACATATCAAAAGCCTGATTTTTATCTCCATGTTGAATTTGATTCTTCAATAAATTTTGGTTGATGATGAACTTTTCATGTTCTTGAAGAAGATGATAGGCACGATTTTCCCCATCTGTTTGTTTACTACAATGAAAATTTTGATCTATAATAACATGAAGTTTTCATTATCTTGAAATGTATGTTCACCGGTGAATCGTTAATAGTTTGTTTTAGAGGCGGTGGTGGTGCAATGGTGGAAGGTGGGTGGAACTCATGGAAGAAGAAAGTGTTTGGTATAGGTTACAAAACATGATGTGTGCGTGGTTCCACTTAACTTTAATTTGTGTATTTGTTTTGTTTTAATATGTGTAATTTATATATTAAAAATGAGTGGGCCTAATCAATAGTCTTTTTTTCTTTTATTATTTATTTTTCAATCTAAGTACATTATTATAATTGTACACTCAATTAACTAAAAAATTAAACATACATTCATGTTGAGAATCATCTATGACTGTAATATATTAAAGTTTAAATCATAGATGCATATAAACATTTTATAGGAATTATTTTGTAATTAACTCAAAAATTAATATTAAATTAAGGGTGTGAATACTGGGACCCTCAAAATTCTAAATCAACACCCCAAATTTCTATATGAGTCGTATAGCCTCATATGCGTCATATAAGAGGGTCGTATAGCTCTATACGGAGCGTATAACCCCTTTAACAGGCCTCTGAACTATTCATCGTAATTAATGTCGAAATTTGCTATACGCATTGTATAGCCTTATATATGTCGTAATGGAGTCTTATAAGGCTATATGTGTCATATAGCTCTCTGACAGACCCACTGAATTATCCTAGTTTTAGTGTTTTCGACTCTATACCCCCGCGTATGGTTCCGTACGAGACGTATAAGATGATGTCGATTTGTAATATGCGGTATCTGTATATTACCCTAAATTAATAATTAACTAATTTCAAAAATCTTATCACCTTTACGGACCCGTTACACACACACGACAAGTTCACAACAATACTTTTTAATTACTATAATTGACTTACTACACATGAATCTATTTGTAAATATAACAATTCTCTTATAAAAGTAAGAAACGCAATATTTTAATGTAATGGGATTACCTGGAAAATGGCAAATCAGAATATGAGGAATAACAAGCATCAACAAAGACCAGAATGTTTAATGATATCGGTTTACTTTAATGATATATGCTTACTTTAATAATCATTTGTGCTTTTATAATGACGAATAATTCATTCATATAATAACATATCATTTTTTGGACGGCAATCAATATACAAGAACAAGCTAGCAAAGAACTAAAGCAAACAATAATTGAAATCATACCAAAATTTAGATATGTAATTTCTAATATTTTATCATCTGTTGTCTTTTCAAAGCTAACACTAACCATAATATTAATTTCAAAACTTTTGGACCAAAAACCCAAACACCTATAATAAATAAAACCACCAGTCTATCATGTAACTACGAAAATATTATTATGGTAACTACTTCCAAAGGTCACATTAACAATTTCTGATGAATTTCTGACATAACATGAGTGTTGCATAAACAAGGTTTCAATGTCTTAGTAGGAAATGTTAATGATGGCACGTTCGTTCGCAAACTTGTAGAATTTTGAGTGTAGGTTTTGTAACAATATTCTCGCTTGGGTTTTTTCAATTGTTTGTTGATATGGGTCCTCTAATGATGAAATTTCAGTAGGCAATAGTCGTGCTTGAACCCAGTCAAATTAATTAGAGTCAAATTAATTAGCAAAATATTGAACGTAGGTTACAATATTTGAGCCTATTGAGATATGTCATGTTTTTAATGAGTTACAATAGATTCAAATCATACCATACTAGATAAAAAAATTGATAAAACTTTTAAATATATTTTAAAGCTTTTTGGTTCATAAAAGTTAATGGAATTAGAATCTAAATTTAATTTCTCTCCATTGATCGTAGAATTTGTATTGAATTTGAATTCCATCTTAATGTTCTTGGTGGACAATATAATTTAAATTAAAGTTAATCTCTTTAAAATCTTTATTCTTTACAAATTAATAATGAATTTAATAAAATTTTCAATCGATAAAAAGGATGCTCACACCATACTCATCACACCACATACTTATCAATCATATTTTATTATATCACACTCCACTATAACATTTAAGTTAAAGGGTGGGGACACTCAGGCCACTCTATGTTATAGAAAAATTATTATTTTCAAATGATTTCATAAAATAAATAAATTATATATTTATATAATATTAATTATCAACTTAATTATGTATTATAGATTGTATCATGGCATAGTAGGTTGCATCTATCTCCTTTTTAACATTTAGCATTTTATTTTAACATAATACTTCTATATATTTTACAATTTAATCATAATATTTTTTTACTTTCAAATTTGGTACTCTACATTTCATATTTTAAACATTTTATGTTTTTCGGTTAAAATTTTGCGAGTTAACACACTGAAACGTGCATGTGTGGTTCAATGTTTTTACGATTATTTTTCCCCATTTAATTGTCTTGTCACAGATGTTGGTCCTAGATTCAACTTACTATTGTTCAAGATTTTTAAGTTTTTTTTGCGTCGTTCAATGTTTTACGTTTACATTTTGTTCGTTTTTTAAATCTTTTTAATACGAGGTTTGTTACGAGGTTTGTTAGTATTTGTGGTCACTGATGGTGGTGTGTCATTGATGTTGTTTGACACGATTTTATGCTTCCCGCTACAACACGAGGGGTTTAATACTAGTTAAAACTAAAAACTACATTAAAATAGAAAACAATAAAAATAAAAAAAATACATTAAAATAGAAACTTTAAAAATAGAATATAGTATAATTAACAATCTATAAGTCAAACTCCTAACCACGTATCCCGATAATTTGACATTTAGGTTCAAGGACGTGTTTCAATATCGGCTTGGGTACATCATCATTTGGTTTAAGGAAAATCTTCATGTCTCAGTCTAGCCTTTCGCAAAACAACGTCTCTCGTTGTAAGTCTAGAAATACCAATTTCGGTTGGGTAGAAGGTGTCGTTTCACTTGAATCCGAACACATCTTCGGTCTATGTTTTTTAATGATTTGGTCTCGGGATTTTGTAAATTTTGTTGGATTCCATAGTGTATATTTTTTCTAAGAAGAAATGTTTTGAAAAAAAGGGGTGTGAAACCCGGCGTGACAACGCCGTAAAGTGTCTAGGTCCACAGCGTGTGGGACAGGCGACGGTGTTGTCGCTCAGAGTGAGGTGCCACCGTGTCCTCACCGGGTGCGGCCCCCATCCTCACAGTCATGGTAATGTATCCACCCACCGTGGTAGCAACCGCAGCCTGTAGCAGCTGCATATTCAATATTCAAAAATAAAAATTGTAAAATTAGGAATCAAGTTGATTTTAGTTGACTAACCAGGTGTGCGGAAGCTTCAAAAGATTCCATGTTTTAATATGAATGCATTATTAGTGTTATATTTCGAACAAACGTGCTCAAAAAAATAAATATGCATTGAAATATGTCTCTCTTATGCCATTGCTTACGTGGGTGTAGTGGACTCGTTCTATATAAACACTAATACCCCTGAACCATAACCTCAGTATACAACTATACAACTCTTTCTCCTACATTACATTTATAACAAGCTTCAACAATGGCGAAATCACTTGAATCTGAGCATCCAATCAAGGCCTATGGCTATGCTGCTCACGACACTTCCGGCACATTATCTCCGGTCATCTTCTCAAGAAGGTTTTCTTTTCTAACAATCTATTATTACTAGGGATTCTAGATTATACATCGTACTTAATTATGAAAAAAATGTAAATTGCAGTTTACAAAAACTTAAATATAGTATATAGCCATATAAACGACAATTTACTTTTTTGTAAACTATAGTTTATAAGGGGATGATGTATGTAACTTAGAACCCTGTATTATTATTAAGTCAATAGTACCCTAAGAACTACCATAATTACCCAAAAAAAGTAAAACCTTCTCCATCATAATCCGACACATCATTTTTACACTAAAGTATCATATAAAGGGGACACTCCTATTTATTACTATCCCAAAGCTACCAATGTTGATATTGTCGAGCGGGTTCGTGCTCGGGTTCATGAACCTGGCCACAAACCCGTTAGGCATAGCCGAGGTACACAGCTTGGCGTACCTGATCAAGGTACCCGAGTCTAGAAGGGCACTCCGGGTGCCCTATCAAATCGTTTTATATAGAGTTATGATATATCATCATCTAATGACATTGATGATGATGGATTCGTGCAGGGTTACAGGGGAGAAAGATGTAAGGTTCAAGGTTCTGTACTGCGGTATATGCCATTCAGATCTTCACTACGCGAAGAACGAATGGGGTGCTACCACATACCCCATGATCCCTGGGTATATACACATCCATATTTCACCAGTTTTGAGTTAAACCAATGGTTTTATTCATGAAATCTTTAATTATTTACAGGCATGAGATCGTTGGTGTGGTGACAGAAGTAGGAAGCAAAGTAGAGAAATTCAAAATAGGGGACAAAGTTGGTGTTGGATGCTTGGTGGGATCATGCAGATCATGTGAAAGTTGTGCAAATGATTGGGAACAGTATTGCTCTAAGCAGATTCTCACTTATGGTGTTACAAATTTTGATGGTACTCAGGCATACGGTGGGTACTCCGATCACATGGTGTCAGATGAGCATTTTGTCCTCCGATGGCCCGAGAATTTGCCACTTGATTCCGGTGCACCGTTGCTGTGTGCCGGGATTACGACATACAGTCCTCTCAGGTACTTTGGGCTAGACAAGCCTGGGACAAAAGTGGGTGTGGTTGGTCTCGGTGGGCTCGGTCATGTTGCGGTTAAGATGGCTAAGGCTTTTGGTGCTGAGGTTACTGTTTTTAGCACCACTGCTGCTAAGAAGCAAGAAGCAATTGAAGGACTTAAAGCTGACCATTTCATAATCAGCAAAGATGAAGAACAGATGAAGGTGAGGTGTTTTGTTTTCTTTTTTTCGTGTGGGTAAAGATTAGAGATTTGATTTGGGTTGTATATGTAATATGATCATGTTAACAGGCTGCTACGGGCACACTTGATGGCATCATCGATACAGTGTCTGGAAACCATCCCATTGTGCCACTGCTTAATGCAATCAAACCAAATGGAAAGCTTGTTCTTGTTGGTGCACCAGAGAAACCACTTGAAGTAGCAGCATTGTCACTGATTTTTGGTAAGTGTTGACGCGTTGTGACAGTTAATTTTTGTTTCGCTTTTAGCGTTTGGTGTCTATAGATAAAGTGTTATTGGAGGTGTCACGCGAGCGGACTTAATTGTCAGAATGTCAGACTCCGACTACCTATAAAACCACCAAAATTTCAATACCTCACTAGAAACTACCATACAAACTCTAAAGACACCATTGTTTCAAAAAAAAAATCGACAAAATGGCTAAAATGTAAAAATAAATTGGTTGTTTTTTTTGCAGGGAGGAAGATTGTTGCTGGTAGCGCTATTGGAGGTTTGAAAGAGACTCAAGAGATGCTTGATTTTGCAGCAAAGAATGGGATAACTGCGGATGTTGAGGTTATACCGATAGACTATGTGAACACTGCAATGGAGAGGCTGTTGAAATCCGATGTAAGGTATCGATTTGTGATCGATGTAGCCAATTCGCTCAAGGCGGAATAGGTTGATTATCTGACCTCTTGATGAAGGGTCTTTGGTTTCATGTGTGTTGTCATGTTGTATGCATTTGTAATGTGGTTAAGGAATAAAGTTTGTTTCCTAAAAATGGGTAAGAGTGAAACTACATTTGTTTTTATTTTTATGTTGACTATGAGTTTATACCTTTTTTGGGTTGCGGTTGTTAATGTTGTATGCTTTCAAATTTGACGAAAACTTTAGAATGAACCGTTTGGAAAAATGTAATGATAAAAATATTAACTATTAATTATGGTTTTTAAAATGGACAAATTAAACTGTCCCATACTACAAGAAAAATGAGTATTATTGATAGCAACTTAGCAAAGTATCACCGACTAAACCCATCAAATCATTTAAAATTTTAGACGATAGAAAAACAATATTGTCTACTAACGGACAAAATAACCCAAAAAAATGAGATAACCAATTAGTAACATACCACCAACCCTAAAATATCAATAAACGGTCATTGTTTGTAGAAAATGTTTTTCAAGGGACTAACCATCACTAATCTGTCGATGATATTAAGGATAAAATTTAAGATAAAATTCATGCGTAGGTCTCTTAGCCATTGTTGGTGAAGGTAGTTTTTGATGGGAACTGTTGTCTGAAAAAGTTTCCATATACAGTAGCACAAGCTTGCTATAAATAGTAACCAATCTAATCGATTTCTTTCAAACCTATAAACGGAAACCTCTTGATTTTGATATCTTCGGTAAGTTTTGACTTATTCATGTTAGTCTGGGACGGGTAGACTCAAGATTAAATGTGCCGTAAATGGGTTTGCATGGGCTCACATAATAACATTATCTAGATTACACTATGAGAGTGGTGTTCTTGAATGTTGCAATTGGTGCTCTGTGAATTATTATTATACAAGTGGAATTGTAATACTCATCTTTGTATGTAGAAAACTCTTATGTGTTGGTCCCACTCCCATCATTAACATAAGTTTCTTTTTAGCTCTTGTTTCAAATGAAAAAAAGTTGAAAATACACACGATAATGGTTACTCTCTAGGCGCACGAGCTAGGAAATGCACATGAAAAAAGTGCCGATACATTTTCATGATTATAATATGGTGGAAACATAATCTAATACACATAAATTTGCATAAAATATGCGTACATATGTGTACCGCTATCACCACCCTCCAGCTTCAACAATGATGGTGGGTGTGAACTTATATGAAAATGACATGGGAGGCGGACTTCTACCGTGTTGGACTTGATGGTATTGTCGTTCTAGTCACCATACACATTAATGGCTAGAAAAGTATCAATATTATATTTGTAATATCTTGAAAGGTAATATGTTTTACTATTATACACTTAATCATACAGTAATGAAATAATGTGCCTTTATCAATAAAACCAACTTAATAGCACGTTTGAAGATATGTAAGTATACAAGTCTTCATTACTGTATCTCTAACCGGACAATATAAGCAAATCTCATATTTTTCTATTTTCTAAGGAGACATACTAGCGACATTACAAATGATCTGTTTCAAATATCATAAAGGTGTTTTGGGCGAATGGTTGTAGATGAGAAGATAATTATACAATTAAAATTTTTCACTCTTACAATAAATAACATATATGTGGGCTATTGTGGGCAAAATCATACATCATTGGTTGGCGTACATGATAGGTTGACCAAATGATATCGGAGTCACTTATGTTCTATTCTAGTTATAATGCTGGGCAAACGTTATTACGAACGAGTTCCAAAAGGGGGTGTTTATGACACATAAGACATATCTCACATCATTGTGGGAATTAGAGAAGATGACAGTGAACTCAAAAAAGGAAGCTCAGTCTAATCGGAAGAAGAAACAATGCATTATCAGATCCGTAGGTACTACTAATGCCAATGAATGATTAGAACAGTTAAAGAGAGCCAATCAAATGTTGGAACATTAATTGGTGAATTTGAATTTTATTGAAGGAAATATGACACCTTAAGTGTCACACCCCCGCTAAGAGTGGAAACACGGGGGCGTAACAAGACGGGAATCGTCATAACACATGGTAAGCGATACAGATGCAATAATAATAATGATGACAAGCGTGTCATGACAACACCCGACAACAAGGGGACTTGTGTCGTGTTTAGTCAGTATTCACGACAACATAACCATAAGCATAAACATGATACATAAATCATAATACATATATGATAACATTGTACGCAATTCCCATAACCCGGGAACAAGTTACAAAGTATAATGTTGTTTGAAATAAATACATCAATTGTTTTCAAAATGACAAGTTTAGCCCGAAAATGCATCCTAGGGTCTCCACTAAGGCAGCACACCTAGAACCTCAGCTAGCATGATCACCTGAAAAGATATGCTCAAAATGGTCAACAAAATTGTTGGTGAGTTCGCAGGTTTAAAGTAAATAAGTAATTGATGCTGTATAAAGTTGTTGCAGAATATCATGCATACAGTTATAAGCAAGCAAAATCACATGACAAGAGCTTTACAACCAAACCTAATGACGTACACAAAGAATCTTGTCGGAATATATTCACCCAAGGCCCGTTCCTGGCTTTTGTTGGTACTAACTAGTATACCAACACGAGGGTGGGGGTGTCAACCCAGTAGTACTACCAATACCTATCCGTCGGTTCCCACACTGGAATTAAATGGTTGTAAGAAAGAACCACAAAGCAGACTCAAGCATGTATCAATAAGTACCCACAAAACAATAGCACGTTGATTCCAAGTATGTAAATTGTATGTATATTGTACAACATAGAAATGTATATTGTACAACATAGAAAACGGGCGAGCATACTTTTCCCCCATGTTTGTAAATGTTTGTAAGGTAGTATAAGCATAAAAAGGGCCACGAAACTCACAAGTTTAGTGGTAGGTATGAATGATCGAGATTCCCAACAGTTGTATGCAGAGAACAGTCAAACACCTAAAGACAGTTATTGTTAAGCATTAATGACGTGTATAAAGCGTATAGTAATGTTGGTTGGTTCGGGTTGTATCGGTTCGGTCGTGGGTAGCACACACACACAAGCGGACACACGTATCAGATCTTATGTAGATCCAAGTACTACGAGTAGTCGTCATTGCTTATGACGTCCATGAAATGATCTCGTGGTTATGAAAGATAGCACTTGTTAAGTATTTGGAGTTCCAATTGGATCGTCGATAATTGTAAGATGTTAGGTTGTTTTCAGTTGAAATAGTATGTGCATGTTGATAGCGTTGACTTTAATCTTTGTGGTCAAGCAATGACACTTTTACTGATGTTACATTATCATCATCAGACGTTCAAGGGGAAATTCACACTCAACATCATCAGTCACACAACAGGACCAGACACTCGACTTAACGCTCCATCTGTACGAATCAACCTTCAATCGTACGAATCAGCTTCATTCGTATGATTGAGTCTTCATTCGTATGACTGGCATTCAGTCGTACCACACAACACACATTCGCACGACCCAACCTCCATGCGCACGAATCAACCCTCAATCGTGCGAATTAGCTACTTTCGTGCGATTGAACCTTCATTCGTGCGATTGGACTCCAGTCGTGCGAAACACGCACAATCGCATACATTCAGTCGGTCACCTGACTCAATCGCACACACACTCATTCACATTGCCTCAATCGCACACACACTCATTCGCATTGACTCAGTCGCACACATATTCATTCGATCGCACAACTCAGTCGCATGACATCCCTAGTCGCACGATTCAGTCGCCCGAAAGACACAATCGCATGACTCAGTCGCATGACTCACCTAGTCGCACGACTCACCCAGTCGCACGGCTCAGTCGCATGACAGACCCAGTCGCCTGAACTGCAGGTTCGCGACTGCAGAAGTGCAGAGCAGCCTTCGGCTGCTCCGAGCACGGGTTGTTCACAACAAGCACTTCCAGAAACACTCTACAAACATACACAAACATGAAACACAAGCAGAAAGACCTCACACGCACCCACACGACCTCATGTGTTCGAGTTGAACCCGAACACCCGAAACCCTAGTTTGGACAGCCGTGAATAAGCAAGGAAATGGACAACCAAGGTCGTCTACCTGCTAGAATAGAGTAGACTAGGCCGTAGATGGAGTCTAGACGACAAGAACAAGACCAAGCGGGTTGGATTTGGTGCTAGAATGAAGAAGATGTGAAGAAGAAGGTGAAGGGGATGAAGAAGATGAAGATGAAATGGGATTAAGGGCTGGAGTATGGGCTTATATACCCAGCCCAAGTTTGCAAAATGGCGAGTTTAGTCCCTGCACTTAACCCTCGAGTTCCCTAAAATTTGTTTCGGTTGATTACGATCTTAAAATGTTCGTTATATTAAGGTTAAAAGCGTGTTTAATGGTATTTGATAGTCTAACATGGTTTTATTAATGACAATGGTTGAAATTAAAAATGATATATTTGGTGGTAATGGTGATGAAATTTATAAAAGGTTTATGCTTAGCACACGTTCTCGGAGGAAGCACAGGCACAAGGGAAAATAAAGCAGACATGATTCCTTAAAGCAGGAGTTCATGAAGAAAAGGAAGAATAATTAAAATAATTCTATGCTTATTTATGTCGTTCGACGGACCTTAAGGTGACGGATGTCACATTAAGACGGTCCAGTTTTTCCCGTGTATGAAGGATGTGGCGACTTGGGGCATGCCATTGTGGATTGCCTGGTACAATTGGGTCGAGCTGAGGAAGAGGTCAACCAAGTATATGGTGATCGAAAGCAGTATGATATGAATTTTAATACATATCATCCAGCTTTGCGTAATCATCCCAATTTTAAGTATGGTAACATGCCTAACCAATCTAATTCTTATTTTTAGGTACCAAATCAACCAGGTCAATCGTATCATAATTGACAACCAACGTATAACAACCAAAACTACAATCAAAAGGGGTACAACAAAGGATATCAAAAAAATTATCAACCTAATGTTGACCAAGGAGGCTCAAACAACTCATCAGAAAGAATGGACTTCCTTAGAGAGATTAAGAAGGACAATGAGGTAAGAGACAAAATAGTGGAGGCATTAGCTAAGCAAGTTGGGTAAATAGCAAAAGAGATGTCACAATTGAGAAGAAATCCAGGAACATTGCCTAGTGACACTACCTTAAATCCTCAACATCAAACCTCTAGTATAAAGAACATAAAGAGTGTGAAAATCAATGTAGTAAGTACCATCTCAAGTTGTAATGTTTATGATTACGAAGATACACCACAGTCACAAGTTATAGAAAGTAAAAAAAAGGAGGCTGATGAAGTAGAAAAATATAAGAAAGTTAAGAAGAGTGACCAAGGAGCACCTGTTATTCCAATCAAAGTCGGGAAATCTAAAATTAGTAGGGATCTTTTGGACTATGGAGCAGGTGTTAGCATCTTTCAAGATACGTTGTATGATCAATATGAGTTTGGCCCTCTCAAAAAAGTTGACACCACCATGGTGTTAGCTGACTCAACTCATAAACGTCCCCAGGGGATAGTGAAAGATGTAGTAATCAAAGTGGGAGAATTTTACTACCCTGTGGATTTTATAGTACTTGATTATGCATACCAAAGAAAGTGAGAGTAGCCTCAAGTCATATTAGGTAGAGCATTTTTAGCAACTTCAAATAACCAAATTAACTATCATGATAGAATAATTGACATAACTTTGGAAACTCGTAAGTTGCGTTTTGATGTATTTTCTAAGCTAACGAGTGTGTTTCTCCTTATATTCCACATATAAGTGAGGACACCACTTTCGAGATTAGTTTTAAATATGACAAGGCAAAGCTTGTATATCTAAGGAAAAATAAAAAGTTGGTGAAAAAATGGACATTATTAAGGATAAACCTAAAAGGAAGAAAAAAGGGAATGATCCACTTGATCCTGTGAATGTTCGAGTTATGGAGACGGTGTTTGGAAGAAAATGGAATGACTTAGGAACTTAGCGATCATTTACAAAAATTTACTTAGGAAATTCTAGAGGAAAT
The DNA here is from genome assembly GCA_025506515.1 of Flaveria trinervia. NCBI lineage: Eukaryota > Viridiplantae > Streptophyta > Magnoliopsida > Asterales > Asteraceae > Flaveria > Flaveria trinervia. The sequence continues at coordinate 14,857,582 of CM046450.1, read as the reverse complement.
CATCTCATTCGACCACCATGAGTGTTGACAGGTACGGTCTGGCTGAAGACTAGTGCTACATGGGAGGTAACCCAAGGTATTTTGTGTTTTTAGTCTTTTTATTGGTCATTTATGATTTTATTTTATTTTAAGAACTTTGTGTGTGTTAACTAAAAACCCTCATGAGACTACACTCATCCACCCATGTCTACCGGATGGTTTAGAAGGCTTGTTGCATATGCTAAATGTAACCGTGACTCCTACGAAAGTGAGTTTAGGTCTTATTATCATTAAAGTTATTTTTTATATTTATTTAAAAAGTTAACTATTTTTAATCAAATTTCCACTTAAAAGTTGCATTGAGGACAATGCAATGCTTTAAGTGTGGGGAAGTGAATGCATTATTGATTTAAATATGAGGTATTAATCATGAAGTGAGAACTTAGGTTCTATAAGGAGTTTAGTATGTTTTGTAGATTAGTGGAAGAGATGTTGAAGATCACTAGTAGAATTGAAGATCTTGTTATAAATTTATAACCGTGCACATTTGTTTTCCTTATTAATTACTAAAAATAGTTAATTTATAGTTAGTTTTAATTTTTGGTTATTGATGGTGAGTCCCTGACTGATTGTAAATGCTTTGTGAATGTGATAATATTGGGTTTGATCTTGAAATTCTCTTGTTTTCATATTATTAATAACATTTAGTTAGTACATTGGGGGCAATGTACATCTTAAGTGCGGAGATGGATGGAGTTATGAAGAATCAAGAAAAAAATTTTAACATCCTGTCAAGCTTCAATATTTGTCAAAGTTTTCTAGTAAAGTTTAATGTGTTTATGAAACCAAATTTTTTAATATAAGTTACTTTTTGTTTATTGAAAGATTGGTATAGATATTAGATCATGACCATATTCTTTAAGTTGCGGGCTAAAAACTTTCTAGCGAGTTGTTTTTGAAAATGTGAAGGATGCCTGGTTAGAGTTAACAAGTTTTTAATATAATAAACTCATGTGCACATTGGTAGCCTAAATTCCTACTTGGTGAGATCTTGAGCATATTACATAAAGCGCAATCATATATATATATATATATATATATATATATATATATATATTCATTTGTTGAGGGTAGGCCACATACTATTTTTTAAAAGTTGTATTGTTTGATGCATATCAAGACTATAAGTAAAATGTTGCATATAATGACAAAGGCAATTTAAGAACCCTTTACTTGTTATTGTTTATTTATTGTTATCCATCCTAACCCTTAGTAGCCATGTCGAGCTTTAAACCATTCTTTTGTTAAACCCGATACATAAAGAAAATTGCAAAGTGAAGGAGCATCCAAAGTCAAGTTTATAAAAAGAAAATTGCAAAATAGTGAAAAAAAGAAAAAAAAAGAGAAAAAATAGTGGTTCAAAAAGGATCAAAGTGATTTAGCTCCGTGAGTCAAGTTAATATGGATTGTTTGATGGTCTGGTTCATATTTACATTTATGTTAGCCACTTTTAAAAGCCAAAAATTTCCTACCTTTACCTAATTCAAAAAACCGTAAGTCCTTTAGATGTGTGCAAGATCTATGCAAGTGATTGCTATACAAGCTTATGTGTTAACAAGATGGTATATTGGGTTATTGCATTATTACACTAATACATATGATGGGTGCGGATAGTATATATATTTTAATACAGATTTATCGCACAGATTCAGTTTTAATTGGTTGTTACTAATACTAAACCATACACACAAAATGCAAGTGTACCTGTCGTGTGGTAATATAGTGTTGGTAAGAATCGAGTATCAATCCGTGGACACACCTAGCCTACTCAACAAACTTGACGATTTGACTATCAGATTTGGTTTTTGTTAAAGAAAGTGTTGCATTGGAAAAAATTTTAGGATTTAACAACAATGATAAAAATAAAGTAAACTAAGATTTGAAGCGTTTGAATTTAAAGCCATGGAATAAAAGTTATCATCCTAATTAGACTCCACTTATGTAACCATGATGAATTGGTGGTGTGATTTAAAGATATGGATTAATGTAATTGTGTTAATGTTTATAAAGATGAGCTAGCGCGATTTCTCGTCTATCCTGCTGCCGTAGTGACTAGGATCATGTCAAGTTGAGTTTTACTGCTTAGATCAAAGCCCTAGTAATGTAGGTAAATCTTTTGTGATCTATTTGACATATGATTTCTGAAAACATAACTTAATGTTAAAAAGAGAGTTGATCAAGTTCCTTCCTAACATACCATTAATTTTAGAAAACCATAACAATTACTGAAGATTTCTCAAACTAATAAAAGAGAACCCGCAAATGATCAGAAAGTTAAAGTGATATGATTTCTAATAACCATTTCTAGTTTATTAGCCATGGATTTATTATGAAGACCTTCGCGAAGGAAAGTTAATCATACGGTTTTTCAACTTTGTATGACAATCACAATCACAAACCATAAATTTATAACTTCTCGTTCAAATGTAAATGCTACCCATCAATAGTTTTCCCAAGACCACCATAACATTAACACAATATTTATCACACCATTAGTTCATCACAATTACATAAATTTCATCCAATTAGGATGATAAAAAGAGTTTAGCTCATAATGAGCTTAAGCATAACAACAGATAACACAGAAGATAGATATGTAATCATCGGTGAAATGAAACAATCAAACCGATAATCCACAATGGATGACGTTTAAACGATCCCGAGCTTCTTCCAAGTGTTGTATGCACCTTCCGAGCCTCCAAATGACCTTGAAGTCTTGATTCCCGAAAGAGTTCTACAGAGTAACTCTCCCACTAAAGCTTACCAAAATGGTAAACTTAGGCTTCTATTTATAGGCTTTCTAAAGTGTTTAAGCATGGCCCCGTGCCTAAAAGGCACGACCCCGTGCTAGTACAATGCTTACGAAAGTTGGTCGGCTCGTACATGCAGGTTGTGTCGGGCACAGCCCCGTGCTAAATGGGGAACGACCCTGTGTTGGAGGTGGGGCACGACCCCGTGTTTACTTTTAAGGAACAGTACTTTTTGTCCTGTCAGATGTCCAAACATGGAGGTGTGTTTCTGGCAAAGCATGGGGGCGTGCTTAAAGAGGCACGACCCCATGCTTGGACTCGAAAGCTCAGATTACTTCAATTTCTTGCTAAATATGCTTCTTTTGTCCATCTTGCCCTTTTAAACACCCGAAAACACAATTTTACAGTTTTAAGGATATTTTCATCATTTTAAGGAAGGTATTAAGGAATAATTGATGTGCTTTTGAAAGGATTTTTATGTATAATTTAGAGCACATCAACACATTTTACTAGTACAGATATAAACCGAGAAGAGTGAACTATTATGAGGGGCGTGTTCATGAGACTAAAATCAAAAACACTTTAAGCATAGTTGGGTGATTTCTTGTTTTAGTTGCTTATATTTGAGTTGCTAAAATGTATATCTATTGAACAATATAAGTCTTGTGAATAAAGGCATGACCTTAGACCTTAAATTATTTTCAATAAATGACTAGTGATGTATATTTGAAATGTTGGTTTTATAAATTACAATTGAGCTTTGCTTGAAGACAAGCAAAAGGTAAGTGTGAGGATTGTGATCGGGTGGTGAAAGTCCAATATTTAACGACTTTATTTATTTGTTTTATGCATAGATTTATTAGAAATAAAGTTACTTTTGGGGTTATCTTGTGTTTGTAGGTTAAAAAGTAAAGAATACGAATAAATTGGAAGAAACGAGACGATAATTGGAGCTTGGGAGTTGAAGATATCTAAAAGAGAAGTTCTTAGATAAGGGTAACTTAAAACGGGCATAACTTGAGCTAGGAAAAGATTTACGGGGCTCACGACCTATCAACAGAAAGATTTCAAAACGATACACACGAAAATCAAGTTTGTCAGTGGGTGGCACAACTGATGCCATCATAGGCGCTACCGATGCCATCATAGGCGCCACCGACGCCGATACTGTCAGGAACACTGTCAGAGCCACCATTGGTTAGTAACTTTCAGCCTAGATGGCGCTGGTGGTGCCACCGACCCCGATTGTCTTGTTTTGGTGGATTTTAACCTAATTTAAGGGGTTTTAAAGAGGGATTAACCCTAGGAAGAAAAATATCTCTTAACATATCAATCTTGGATGAAAATTAACCATCTTCCATCATTCTAAAGGTCTTCCAACATCAAATTCATTCGAATTCACATGATTAATTACAATTTTGTTGAAGAAGCGACTTGATTATGCTTAACCTAATTTTGATTTTCTACAACCTTGATTGTCTTTAATCATTATGTAATTGATTATTAGAATTAGGGTTTCATTATTCAAATTGGTAATTGTATGAATAAGATCCTTTATTATCACTTAAATCCTATCATGTGTAAATCACTATTAATGACTTCTCACTAGGTTTTATTAAAGAAAAAATATAACTTTGCCAAGCTTAATTCTGAAGTGGATTGCTTTTTCTTCAACATTGTTAAAAACCTAAACTTTTATTTCAATCATTTAATTATTTCTCAAATAAATCCATAAATCAATTTAATTTTCAATGTTTAATTCTTTTAGTTTGATCGTTGCTAGCATTTTCATGTGATTCCATGTGGATTCGATACCCTTCTTACCCTTTACTATTAAGGGTGATTAAGTATTCTTTAATATATATTTTTGATCAAAACTACTACATTTATTAAACTTTAAAACTACATTCCTTACCATATAGTTTTATTCTTGAAATGATATAAATGAACTTAGATGATGCAATTTTAAAAAGAGTAAATTATTATTTTCATCTTTGGGGTTTGATTAAAATAATTGTTTAATTCAAAAGTTTATAAATAATCATTTTATTCTAATAATTTCAATTAAATAATAATTTTCTTCAACTCCAAGAACCACACTTACAATTTTCTTCAAAATTCCTCATATGCACTCACATGATTGTTATTTTAATCAAGTTAAGTTGAAATAAAAACCACTTTGATTTGGAATGTTTGTTGCTTCCATTTTACCCCATAAAAAACCAAGCGTAGTTAAATAAAAAAATAGTGAAGAAGCCTTCATGATGAAACTCTAAAGAGAAAGGGGCTGAATTTTTCCCTACTTAAAATCAAAGATCAAAAATTTTAAAAGTAAAGTAATGCAAAACTCACAAATAAACCTGGTAGGGGTTGAATTAATAATCTTGTTATTTAATGTATCACAGTATAATAATCATGGTGATAGATTCTTTGAAGGATTGATAGAGAAGTTGTGGGTCTGTGAAACCAATGATAGATGAGTGACAGGTTTGTGAAGCTGATTAATAGTGGATTCGCGGTCAATGAAGCCGATCGATTGAGGAGTAGTGGGTTTGGGAAGCCGATCGATAGAGGAGTCGTGGGTTTGTGAAGTCGATCGATTATAAAAGTTGGTCTGGAAAATGGAAGGCAATAAGGGTTTTGTTCAAGTTAAATTAACTAAAAAACCGATTAGTGGGGGCTTTTAATGAAATTCATGAATGGGATCAATAGAATGGATGGAAATCATTACTTATTGAAATCACGATTAAAATAGTTAATATTAAACTTTTGGATGAAAACATTTATATTAAGCAAACCACAAGGATCAAAACGATAATTTACTCTAAAATAAATTCTAATAATTAAAGAGGCTTGATAAATTGTCATTTAGTCTTCTTATAACATTTAACGTTTAACACATTTTAACCATTAGAGGGGTGGGGCCCCATGTCGTGAGCCACAGCATGTGCTGGCGCCCACACCGTGAGGCCACGACATGTGCCAGGGCCGAGCGGCAATACCGCCGCCACCCCTCTCTAAGCCATATTTTTTCAATTTCTCGGCATGTTGACGCCGTAAACTTTTGTGTGTGTATGGTGTAGTGGAGTGGTGTAATGTTGTGTGGTGTGAACATCACCTCTATCAAATTTTGTGTCATATCAAAATGTGATTAGTGAGTCTGTAATGTGGTGTGGTGTGGTGTGTCGGGCATTCCTTATCCTTATTATTTAATATATGAATCAAATATCAACTACCACCTTCGTGTTTTGGTATTTAATTCTTCAACTGCACTCTATTTATACACTCACAAACCCTTCTGCAACACACACACACAAACACGTTTCTCCTCAACCAAAAGCTTCAACATTTAACAATGGCGAAATCACCAGAATCTGAGCATCCGATCAAAGCCTACGGTTACGCTGCTCGAGACACTTCAGGGGTCCTTTCACCTCTCACTTTCTCCCGAAGGTACACATTTTTCTTACATCAACAATATTCACCGATCAATCTATCGAATTGGTTATGTTATCCGATCTTTGGTTTTGCATTACGTTTGTATAATGTGGGCTCTATCATTTGCACAATTCGATATGAATTTGTTGTTGATGATGATTTACAGGGCTACGGGTGATAAAGACGTGAGGTTTAAAGTTCTGTATTGCGGGATCTGCCATTCTGATCTTCATTTTATCAAGAACGAATGGGGGGTGACTGCTTATCCCATTACTCCTGGGTATGTTTTGATCGATTTGATTGTGACAATTTGGAGTTTTATTTTCAGACTTTTTCTTTGTATCTAAGTCGACTTTTGGACTCTTGGTCATGCAATTTTGACTTATTTAGCTTTTTTTAGAGTAACTTTTTACTCTAAACATCAACTAATCAATTTTTATTTTTTTAACGACCACCTAATCAATTTATTTAAAGTAATACTATTTTTTGTGGGGAGTCATCAATGCTACGAGGTTATGTGCTTCGATTATTAGGTAAAGGCACAGGGAGTGGGGGTTTGCAAAAGTCTCGAGACTCAAATTAGAGGGGGACTCAATATGTATAAAATTTTTCGGACTCAATACATATGAATTTACACTTTTGAGCTGAAAAACAGGGCCCGGGCCCCCGGGCCCCAAGTAAACTTCGCCCCTGGCCACACCCTTGGTTGGCCAAATCGGTTTCTCAAATGGCTTCTATAACCCGTAGCTTTCCCCATTTTTGACCGTTGTGAACCGGATAAATAATTTGGGTATTTGGATTGCTCCTCTAACAATAAGATGACAGTCAATTATTAAATACATTGATTTGGGTAATTCGAATACTTTAGGTTGTGCCCCGGCATCTAATTGTTTACTCTTGTCGTCAAACCTATATTTCATTGGACGGCTTTGCAACTATAAAAGGAAAATCGACGAATTTACCTTGTTTGGATCCTTTTAAGTTAAAAAGATTGGCTTTTAGCACGCTGAAAAGTAAACATTTCTTTATGTAACGAACCATTAAATGTCATGTAGGCTAAGGAAAGGAGATTAGACTTTAGCCATCACAACAAGCCTTATGTAAGGTTTTTGATTAGTTAGAATATGTTTATTTTTGAGTTAGCTAAATGTCAATATATACTTGCTTGAAAAGTTGATCAAAACATACATTATTGTGATTTTCCCAATTATAAATCTTTTGGATCAAACCCTCTCAAAGCCCATGCGTTTTGATGTATTTATTAAACAAGATCTGTGATATTACATTTGATTGATTTAGTTTACAAGGTTTCATTACTATTCTTTAAGATTCAGTATTCCGTTAATATGTTAGATCTTGCATCTGTTTTAACCTTTTGACAATTGATCTTACTTTCAACAAAAAAAAAAACCAGACATTTCACAATGATTTGATGTTACAATGACGATTAACACAGGCATGAGATTGTCGGTGTAGTGACAGAAATAGGCAGCAAAGTGGAAAAATTCAAAGTTGGGGATAAAGTCGGTGTTGGATGCATTGTGGGATCATGTAACTCATGTGAAAGCTGTGCTAAAGATCTTGAAAACTACTGTCCAAAACAGATCTTAACTTACGGTTTCCCATACTACGATGGCACACGCACCTATGGTGGGTACTCGGATCACATGGTTGCAGATGAGCATTTCGTGCTGAGGTGGCCCGAGAATTTACCACTTGATAGTGGTGCACCATTGCTATGTGCTGGTATCACAACTTACAGCCCACTCAGGCACTTTGGGTTAGACAAGCCTGGTGTGAAGGTGGGTGTAGTCGGGCTCGGTGGGCTAGGTCATGCTGCGGTCAAGTTTGCTAAGGCTTTCGGGGCAGAAGTTACGGTCTTTAGTACCACACTGGCTAAAAGGCAAGAAGCACTTGAAGGACTTAAGCTGACCACTTTATAGTCAGCAAAGACCCACAACAGATGCAGGTAGGATTTAATATCTTGTACAATATGAGTATATGACTTAAAGATGAACCTTTTGATCCTTTTTATGTCATCAGTCTGCAGCTAGCTCGTTGGATGGGATAATCGACACTGTCTCTGCGAGTCACCCCATCGCGCCTTTGCTCAATGCGCTTAAAGCAGATGGGAAGCTTGTTCTTGTTGGTGCACCAGAGAAGCCATTTGAGTTAGCTGCATTTTCTTTGATTCCAGGTTAGTGTTTCATTCGTTTCAGTGGTAGTTTGTTGAGCTGGTGGCGTTTAGTTTAACCGAAATGGATTTGCAGGGAGGAAAATGGTCGCGGGTAGTGCAACTGGAGGGCTGAAAGAGACTCAAGAAATGCTTGATTTTGCAGCAAAGCATGGTATAAGTGCAGATATTGAGCTGATTCCCATAGATTATGTGAACACTGCGATGGACCGGATGTTGAAATCTGATGTTAAATACCGATTCGTCATCGATGTAGCTAACTCGCTGAAAGCTCCATAGGTGATGTTGGTTTGGTGTTGTGTTCATTGTTTTACAACATGAGCCAGTTGTTCTAAAAGAATGTTGCTTTGGTTGGTCAATTGTTTATTACTTTATTGTTCATCATTTTAAATGAAATTTGGTTTGAGTCAACTGTGTATGTGTACTTTGACCGGTTTAATTCAACGGATTAGGTTGGTTTAACCCGGATTGTTTAGTTAAACATGTCGATCGGTCGATCTGTTTATGAAGTATTAACGACATCTAGGTGCAAGGGTCCCTACCGTATGGAGAAAATGTTTTAGTAACACAATTAAAGAGCACGTGAGCTCAAACCGTTAAAAAAAGTTTGCAATCTGTTTAAAACATGTATCATATCATTTAAACGTGTTAGCACGTCTACAACTAGATGATTGTTTGTTTACAACCTGTCTATATGTTAACCCGTTTGACTCAGATGAATATGTTATATTGATTGTGTCTGGGTTACACGATTTTATTTATGTGTGAGTTAGGGTTAATGTCTTTGACACACGCAAATATATGTATCACGTTAGCGTTTTAACTTTAAAGATTCACTCTGTTAACTCGGAGCCCCCCTAACCAACACGATTAATTGATCGCGATCAAGTTAAATTTAATATAGAACTGTGCACTGCACTCCATTCCGGCATATACACAAGTGGAATGTGAGGTGTGACATTATTTCTGTGATTTATTGACAACTACCAGCTACCAACGACCAATTTTAAAGACGTCATAAGTTTTGATAAAGTTATGACACATAAATCCGAAATAATTTTAACGGGGCTTCGTTAACATTTTCTTTATCTTTCCTGAAAGTCTGTGTTTAGTTGGAAAGAATGGAATTGAATCAAATGAAAATGAGAAACTAATATAATTTTCAAATATAATTGTGTTTAAGTGGACAATTAAAGTAAACCTAAAGGAATGTTTCATTTTAAATTCTTTTGGTTGTGAGATTTCAAAATCTTTCCACTAAAAGAGGAATTTGAAATCTCACAACCAATGGAATTTAAGATGAAACATTCTTTTGGATTTTACATCTCATTATTCACTCAAACATAATTTACTTGAATATTATATATTATTTTCTCAACTTCATTTCATTCTTTCCAACCAAACGCAGCTTAAAGAGACATTTGGTTGGAAGAAATGGAATGAAATGAAATGAAATTGAAAAACTAGTATAATTTTCAAGTAAAATTATGTTTAAGTATGTAATGAAATGTAAAACCATGGGAATGTTTCACCTCAAATCATTGGTTGTGAGATTTCAACTTCCCTCTCTATGTGTAAGGACTTTGAAATCCACAACCAATAGAATTTAAGATGAAACATTTTTTTAGGTTTTACATTTCACTACCCACTTAAATATAATTTTATCTGAAAATTATATTAGTTTCTCAATCCAATCCTTCCAACCAAACGCCCCCTAAATGTATTTTCTTTCATTTTATAAACTTGATTTACTTTTTGAATTTGTTATACCTTTCTCCGTCTCCTCTAAGTATAACAATTCTAATGTAGTAAAACTCTATATTGTTTTAGTGTTAGATATATTGTATAAAATTGAAGGATTTTCATATATGCCTCTAAAAACACATTTTAAATATCATATATACTCAACCAAACTTCAAAATATCATATATACTCTTTTATAATAACTATAATATCATATTTATCCATTTTAAATATCATATATATATCCATTTTAAATATCATATATATCCAATCAAACTCTATATAATTTTTTTTTAATTTTTGGGCATATAAGAAGATCGGACCTTGGTCGGTCACCCACCCCCTCCCGCTCAGGACCGTCCCCGGGGTGCACATATCAAAAGCGAGAGCTGTTTGAATTCTAGGTGACAATTCCTAATCTATGGAGTGTAGATAGGTTTTAAAAAGGTAGACCAACCAACCTGTTTACAACATGTTTAATTTATTTATTACAACTCACCTTCATGTTACAACCCATTTACTATTCAGGCAAACCACTTTTATGTATGGATAATTTGGTCAAAATGCACAGGTTACATGATATTCAGTCCGCTTGGGTTTAGCGACTAGCGTTGATAGTTTTTACACGATAAATATATGGGTTGCGTTTAAGTCGAACAAGTTCACATGTCAACATGAAACTTATCTATCCGACCGGAGTGTTACGGTAGTAGGTATACGTATACACATATGGCCTAAGCAGAAATACAGAATGTCAGTAGTAGACTACCAAGCTTATTCTAAAGCTTTATTAGGGTTGCAGTCCTGAATTTTCGATCAAAGATTTAAAATTAAGCCCAGATCTTTCTCAAGATATAATCAGGCCCAACTTTCTTCTTGTGTAATACTATTTATTTTGGGCTCCTTTGTCAAGTTTAGCGGCTTTCTTTGCCTTTATTGCCGAGTGGCGAGTGCTAAGTATTCATTAACTTTTATTCATGTCAATTAATAGTATAAACAGCCACGTTATGAGATTACATTTAAAATAAAAATGTAATTTATGCAGGGACGGATTCAAGAACTATTTTTCCCTTCAAGGGTTAGTTACGATCCTCCTCGAGTGTATCTTAACTCGAAGTTGGAATTTTCGGTTCAAAGTCAGGTCGAGCCAAATTATATAATATACAATAACATTATATAATATGCTTCTTTAAAACATCTAGCGTTACCACTAAACACTTGTGGAAATTATGACATGTGGTTGACATGAACCTCTAATAAAATATAATCATCTAATTTCATTTTTTTAATTAAGGTGATAAGAGCTAACTGCTTTACATTTAGAAGGATCACCTAAAAGAATTCTAAATCAATATTTTCAGGAATATCACTTAATAATAACGAATTTGATAACTTTTAATTTATTATCTAGGCATAAGCCTTCCATTTAAAATCAATTCACAAATTTAAATCAACATTTAATTAATTAATATTATTAGACAAATTGAAAAGCTAAACTTATATTAATAATCACTTTCACATAATAAAAAATAAATTATCAACACTTAGAAAACATGTGCACCATAAGGAGAAACTAAAAAAGCTTAAAGACTTGTTCTTAGTTTCTTACTATGCAAACACCATCAGACAAGTAAACAAGGTTTTCCGTTCGGTGAGTCAGTGGGAATGTGATTGATCATAATTATAAACACAAATATACAAACCAGTTAAACATTAAAAAAACCTAATTGGTTATTAGATTTTGTGTAAATAAATTGAGCTTTTGGTTGAACATGAGTGTAATAGATTTAATATAATATAAACCTAATTGGTTATTAGATTTTGTGTTTAAAACTGTTAACTAAAACATGCTCTTGATTTGACTTTTATTGGATTAATGATTTTTGTTTGAAAATAATTATTTTGGTTCATGGGTCATAAATTTTCTTCATAGGGTAAGCATTTTGAAAAACATAGGGTCGACACCGAGAAGTACCAATATAGATTACATGTTAAACAAAAAAAAATACACGGGTCGATTAACCCCTCCCTGTTTACTAGGTCTAACAATGAATTCACGTCTATTTTAAATTTTAAATAGTATTTTCTTTGATCAACAATAGTATAATGTTATTTATCCGTAGGGGCGGAACATCATAGGGGCCGGAGGGGGATGCCCCCTTATTTTTTCGTCCGTAGTGTTAAATTTTAGCTCAAAAGTGTAAATTTTTGGTCCGGTAATGTAAATTTTTATATAAATATCAAGTTCGCCCCCGTAAAAAAAATTCATTTCGCCCCCGTCCCCCTAATAGTTCAAGCTCCGTCACTGTTTATCGGTTCACTTTTAGGCCAAGTTTTATGTTGTAAAATTTGTTACTATTTCATCTTTTTAATTTTATATATCGGATGTAAAAAAATATTTGAAAAAAGGATAAAACCCATATTCTTGGTTTCTTTTTCTTCTTTACTCATGACTAGCGTAAGGAAAATATAAAAAACAATGATACATTCTAAATAAAGTCGTATGGTTAAATTATATTATTCCTTTCATTAATGTCCGTACAAGTATGACAACCTCTCACCGTCGACCATCATGGCTTAGCACCATCAACCACCTCTCACCACCATCCAGCAATAGTGAGTCCGTCACTCAATTACTTAACTCTGCATATTTAAAGAAAAGTTCTATTTCAGAATGTGTTGAGGCTTAAGACGAATTAAACAATGGCTAGGTAACTATTATATGATCTGGAGGTCATGTGTTCGAGTTATGAAAACAACATCTTGTAAAAATATAGGATAAATATGCATATTTCTTGCCCAAACTGGGCAACGCCTCCTGGACCTTGCATATGTGCAATGTGGTAGCCTCGTTCAAATCAATCACATGGTTTGGCCTTTTGTAGCTTTGAATTGGTCGCGTTCGACCCCTTGTACCATGGAACCTAGATGATTGGGGATGGCTCTTCTAAGATGGGTATACTCCTCTTTATGCCTTGTACATAAGACTACTTTTAGTTATTAGTGATGAGGCAACACATAATTTAATAATACTTTGTCTTTGATGTCGATCTTACTTTTTTTAGAATGACTAACTCACATATTCTTATTCTACTTTTAAATCTATATTTTTGTTCATCACGAGACTTAACCTTTAATCTAATAAGAGGATACATTTTTTTCAGCACTTTAGTACTGTTAGGCCAGAATAGAAAGACAATTTAGTCCGTATTCAAGCACCTTTCAAAATAACTTGGAAAATGATTTTGTTGGATTTGTATTTCATTTTTTGGATCTTGAGAGTCGTGAATTACTTTTAGATTAAAACAATTCGATAGTTAATCTAAATTTCTCAACCGGATAATGATGTGTGGGTGTCATGTGTGAATTTTAGATGTTTAATGTTTTAATCTAATTTTGATATCCAATACAATCACTTTGTTACGTGTTTGATATGTAGGTTTAATGAAGCTTAACGAACATTATTTGGGAATGATACAAAGAATAGCAAGACTATGGCTTAAAAGATGCTAAAAATGAAGAAAATTATGCAAGCTATAGGGAGGCCTTAAGCTACGGCCATGAGGCCGTAACTTACGGCCCTGTGCTAAGATCGTCTTGAAACCTCGTAAGACAAGGGCTATGGTTATGCTCTTTGGGTTAACAAATGCTCATGCTGTCTTTATGGATCTCATGAATCGAGTATGCAAACCCTATCTAGATAAATTTGTGATTATGTTCATAGACACCATCCTTATCTATTCAAAGTCTAAAACCAATCATGAACTCCACTTGCGACAAGTTCTTGAGTTGTTAAAGAAAGAACAACTATACGCAAAGTTTTCAAAGTGTGAATTCTGGCTTGAGCAGGTCCAATTTCTAGGACATATGGTGAATACCCAAGGAATTCATGTTGACCCTGCAAAGGTGGAGGCTGTGAAACATTGGTGTGTTCCCAAAACCCCAACCGAAGTTCGTTCTTTTCTTGGTTTAGTGGATTACTACTGTCGTTTCGTTGCCAATTTCTCCAGAATTGCGAAGTCGGTTACTTCTCTAACTCAAAAGAATAAACCATTCGAGTGGGGGTTTGAGCAAGAAAAAGCTTTCGAAATGTTAAAACACAAGCTATGTAATGCCCCTATCTTAACCCTTCCCGATGGAAATGATGACTTCACTGTATATTGCGATGTATCTATCAAGGCCTTGATTGTGTTCTTATGCAACGAAAAAAGGTCATAGCATATGCATCGAGACAACTAAAGGTCCATGAGGTGAATTACACGACCCATGATCTTGAACTTGGTGTTATGGTTTTTCCCTTAAAAATTTGGAGGCATTACCTTTATGGAACGCAATGTATAGTCTACACTGATCACAAAAACCTTCAGCACGTTTTCAATCAAAAGGATCTCAACATGAGACAACATCGTTAGGTCGATTTAATTAGTGATTATGACTGTGATATTCGTTACCATCCTAGAAATGCGAATGTCGTAGCCGACGCACTAAGTCGTAAGGTTCATAACAAGATGGTCTCGTTTCAAGAAATTCGTGATCGACGATAATGGTTTGATACTTTGGGAGAATTTGACACGGAGATTCATTTGGATATTAATGAGACTATGATGCTGCTACAAAATTTGAGGATTGATAATGACATAGAGACTTGTGTCTTGGAGGCTCAACAAGAGGTTCAAGCGGAAAGGAAAATGGGAGAAGAATTAGAGTATAATCTTCGAGCTCAACTGGAAACGAAACCCAATGGATTATTGTACTTTTTAAATCGAATTTGGGTTCCAAATCGTGATAATCTTCGTACCTTCATCATGAATGAAGCTCATCAAACTCGTTACGCTATTCACCTGGTTCCGATAAGATGTATATGGATCTACGTGGGCAATATTAGTGGCCTGGAATGAAGAAAGACATAGCAACTTAGGTATCCAAGTGTTTTACGTGCACAAAGGTTAAGGCGGAACATCAACATCCTAGTGGATTGCTTGAACAAATTGAAATCCCTATGTGGAAATGGGAACATATATCCATGGATTTCATAACCAAACTACCTCGCACCTCTCGTGATCATGATAGTAAATGGTGATTGTCGATAGTTTGAACAGATCAGCATATTCCATACCCATACGTGACACTTATAAAACATTAAAGTTGGCTTGTATATACATCGATGAGATTATGAGGCGTCACGACGTACCTTTGCACATCATATCTGATCGAGATGCTCGTTTCACTTCGCACTTTTGGTCGTCTATGTAAGAACTCTTGGGTACTCAACTAGATTTAAGCATGGCTTACCATCCTCATATGGACGGTCAAACTTAGCAAACCATTCTAACCCTGGAGGATTTGCTACGTCTTTGTGTCCTTCATTTTGGTGGTGACTGGGATATGCATTTACCTTTAGAGGAATTCTCTTATAATAATAGCTACCATTAGAGCATCAAGATGGCACCTTTTGAAACACTTTATGCTCACAAATATCGATCCCCAATTTGTTGGACGGACATTGGTGAAAATTTCATCACTGGTCCTGAACTCATACAAGAGAGGACCGATACAGTTTCCACGATTCGTAAAAATCTTGAAGTGACTAGAAGTCGGCAAAAGAGCTATGCGGATAAAAGACGCAAGCCGTTGGAATTCCAAGTTGGGGATATGATTCTATTTAAAGTCTCACCATGGAAGGGAGTTGTTCGCTTTGAAAGAATGGTAAATTAGCTCCACGATTTGTAGGAACTTATATGATTCTGAAAAAGGTTGGGAAAATGGCTTACAAGTTGGAACTACCTTTTGATCTTAGTGGGGTTCATCCCGTTTTTCATGTCTCAAATTTGAGGAAATGTTTGGCTGACGAAAGTTTGCATGTCTCTTTGGATGACATCCAGATAGACGAGACCTTAAATTTTGTTGAGAAGTCCGTTGAGATCATAGATTCCACCATGAAGAAGACTAGAACCATTACCACCCCAATCGTCAAGGTTTGTTGAGAGAATAAGCGTAGGTTTGAGTTTACCTGGGAACGCGAGGACCATATGAAGAAGAAGTACCCACATTTGTTTGTTTGATTCTATTTCTAATTTCGGTACGAAATTCTTAGAAGTTGAGAAGACTGTAACCTTCGGGTTTTCGTTAGCTAAAAGTTAACTTCGTTATATTCTTGTAAGGATCTTTATGTCATTTATAAAAATATATGGGTTTATTTATGCTTGTTTCTCCTATTTTACATTAATTCGTTAATTTAAAAGTTAATAATTTTATTTATTAAAACAAACATAATAATAATAATATAATAATAATAATAATGATGATGATGATGATGATGATAATAATAATAACAACAATATAAACAATAATAATAATAATAATAATAATAATAATAATAATAATAATAATAATAATAATAATAATGATAATTACAAACTTTGATTATTAGTTATGAGTTTTAACATGAATATTAATACAAATATTTATAAAAGTTAAATAAATTAATAAATTAACTAAAAGGTGTTATAGAGTTTAATAAGTCAAGAGGTCATTACTGTTATTTTTAAAAATTGAAATAGTAACTTCTAGCATAAAATAACAATAATTGAACCGTAGGGGCTAAATGTGTAAAATCTCAAAATTAACCCCCCCACTTCTTTCTCTCTCCCCGTAAATCCGGTGACCAATTCGGTCACCTTCGGTCGAACTCTGGCGGTCACAAAAGTCTTAGTTCCTGACCTAAATGTCTCCATCGAATTGTTTCCTTTGAGTTTAGCACATGGATCGAACTTGTAACCACTATCAATTCAATCAAAACGGTTGTTTCATCAAAGAAACATTTGAAACCGAAACTACAATCAAGTTTCACCTGTTTCAACCCTCAAATTGAGTTAATAATCAAATTAATTGAACATGAACGTACATCTAATCATTTAGAACTCAATGATGCGTTTAATTATGTTTTTTAAAACAACATTAATCAGGGGAATTGGAATCAAAACCATCGCGACCTACAACTCATTCGAAGACCCTTTTTCCGAGCATTCTAACTCACAATTGAGTGAGGGCTTTTACTCACCGTATCACCCTAAAGCCTAAACAACCCTCAATTGAATCAATAGCTTCATCATTGTCTCGAACAAGTTCTACTTTTGATCGTGATTGTTCTTGTCCTCATCACCCTCATCTTGGAACAAAATCAGGTAACTAGACACACCTTTATGCTCATTTTCACATGGGGATTAAAATCCCTAATGTTAATTCGATTAACATACACGAATCATTGCTTACTTTGGATCGGATAGGGACTAGGGTTTATGAGGATTTAAGGATTCATTGCAATTAATGCTTTTAAGGTGTGGAACCCGGCTCTTAACAGGCATAGGTGCCCCAACCTACCGATTAAAAGCATGGTCCATAGTGTTTGAGGTCCCGGGTTCGAACCCGGGCACCCTCAATTATTATTTTAGGCTCTTTTTGTAATTACTAAATTTATGGAAAATTTATTAATATTATAAGAATCATTTTTGATAACTAAAATCATTTTTAAAAGTTACCAAATTATTTTCTGAAAAATTTCAAAATTAAAAACTTATATATTTTCTTAATTAAAGCATTATAACAAAGATTATTAAAGTTATTTCTTATAAACTCGCAAAATGGACTTAAAGTTAAATAATTTACTTAACAATTAATATATTAATAAAATATTATTGGTCAAGACGTTATTTTAATCATGTTGCACGTCAAATGGTTATAAAAATTCATTTATACTTTATATTTAAGTTTTATTAAAACAATTATTATAAATGATCTAATTTCATTCTCGACCTTAATTATTGAAGCGGGTTATTTTTCATTGAAGTAGAATAAAAGTGAATCACTTATTTTACAAACCTCAAATTCCAAATGAATTCACAGTTCACATTTGGTCGTTAAATCATATCCATAACTCAGTCTTGGAACTTACACGTTTAGGTATTTTGTAAAAGGAACCGTTGGAGCAATCTTAATTCCTTGTTATTTCTTTTAAGATCATCTTATACATCATGTGAGTTTTCATACACTCTTTTATTTTACTTCACACCTTTTAGGGTGAAACATGTTAACCTTTTAAACTTACACTTGTCAACATCTTGATACTTGTAAATGCACTAGCAATTCATATTTAATCTTGTATTGATTATTTGCAATATTATGAGCCTTATATGATTGACATTTTGTGTAAACAATCATTAACTATTGCTAGCCTATCGACGTCATAAATCTATGGACTTGACAAGCCTATTTGGTGCTAAAGCCGAGGTTATTGTCAGCTCCTGATAACGTATTCTTGTTCATCATGGGAACCAAGTACACTTAGCTAATCGTTATAACTTATTGTGGCCATCTTTATCAAGGTTCGATTGTATCATTATGTTATCTATATTCTTGCATTATACGTAACCTATGGCATGAATAGCTTCTTATAAACTATTATATATATGTATGTATAACCCATGGAAATTCATCAACATTTAATTGTTGACTTTCTTTTTAACATATTTCATGAAATGCACAAGGTTGATGTTTGATAATGAAGTATGGACACATTTAGGATTAGACCTAGAAAACAAAAGACATGTTTTAAATTTGAAGTTGTTGAGCTTATGTTATGATTTGTTTTTTGCTTGAGAATTATAATTTTATGTTAAAACTTATGCTTAATGATATTTACATTTAATGGTAGTGTTATGTGGCTTTGAACAATCTTAACCCTCACATCTCAATGTTTTCCCCTTTAAGATTGGGGTATGACAAGAAACCCGTAAGTGATTGTTTTCTTATTAATATTAAATTAATTCTAAAGTTGATTGTTTTTTGCACTTGTGTTAGTGAATGCATCCAAAGTGTCAATATTTACTTTCATAATTTGTGTCTTTAAGTTAATCGAGTTTGTTTGTTAAACACTTTCCACTAATTTCTTATGAAAACGACCTTACTTACACAATAAGTGTAGCTAAGACCGATTTATTACTTACGCAATAAACACTTTCCATTGATTGACAACCAAATCAGATAAAACTAAAAAAAATTCAAGAACAAGTATGATCTTTGTGATAATATTCATGAACCATATGAATCACCAAAGAAGTGGTTTTCATCTTAATAGATCAGGTCTAGAAACTAGTATCAAGCAGTTATATTTCAAAAATTGAAATTAACATAAATAAAGATCGAACTCAAGTTCACATGTATATCTTCTTAAAAATAAAACTCGAACCCAACTAAGGACACTACCCCATTGACCCTACTAGCGGCGGCTATTATTTGGACGACACTCCCTAGATGCGTTGCTGCCCCTTGGACCGCACTTCCCTCGGACCCCTTCAAAGGGGGTGTCCTCTGGAATACTCATTTCTTGAAGGTTTCACTTCTAAAAATTTGAATCATGTATATCATTGATTTTGTCCATTGACATCATAGGATACTTATGACATGAATTAATATGCTAAAAAGTTAAATAATATTAAGAGTTCATAGTTTTTTTGTTAATTTAAGGATAAAAAACTATTAATTTAGAGTTAAACCGCTATCGCCCCAAAAAAACTATTTTAGTTACGGCATTGTTTTGGAAGTACCCGAATCTAATGTTCACTTGAACCCTTCAAAAAGATTGAATCGGCATATCTAATTTTATCAGACGATCTCTTATACACACCGTTATAAACATAGTAATATTCGTCGCATGATTTATGACATAAAATTACAACTAACGTTATTACATTAAATGGATTACATTTATGTACGAATTAAAGTTTTGATCCTCTAGAAAATTGAGTGTAACATTATCTGCGAAAATTGTTATATACTAAATGAGATAAATATTGGACAAAGACCCATACATAGGGAGTGTACAGGGGTATGGTGGATTGGACAAGAAAGGAAAGAGCGAGAAGTAACCTTCCTTAACATAAGTGGTTTGCATTGTTTAGAAAAGTTGTTTTCTTTAAGATTGGTCCTCTATAGGTTAGGTTAGGCTATTGTCGTACAAACTATGCTCACATGAAAGTTAGAAAGAATTTTGATTATACATATTTTAATAATTAAGAGATGTTCTTGCAATACATCGGTAACATGTAAGAGTATTTACAGTAAGGTTTTTAATTTTTATACGAATGTATACCTTATGTTATGGGGATGGTTGTTAGTAGATATGAGTGAATGATAGAGAATATTTATGGGGTAATATGTGAAATCATGGTACGACCCCATACTTTTTTTAATATTTAAAAAGTGATTATTAGTGGAAGAGAAAGAAACTGTAATTATAAAAATATTATAAAATATTCTTTAACTGAAAGAGATAGTAAAAAATAGTGTTTTATTGTAAATATGAGGGTGGATCAAATGAGAACTAATTTTTTTTGTGAAAAATCTAGTAACCAATCTCAACTACTAGTTTCAATTACAAAATTATAATTAACAAAAATATATTTAAAAAATTATAAATCAAAAAATAACATAAAAATAAAAAAATAAAAACACAAAAATGTTTCCCTAGTTTCTCTATTTCATAAAAAAATAAAATAAAATTAAAAAAAAATAAAAAAAATCTTGTTTTTTTACGAAATTCGTTTTACACATGTGTAAATCCAGTATTACACATGTGTATAACCAGATTTACACATATGTATAACCAGATTTACACATATGTAAACAATAGATGGATGATCTTTTTACAAAAAAATATATCAATATCACCGTTAATTTCCACATTTTTATAAATGTTCATAACTTTTTTTCACGATACTATTTTTAAAAAATATGCACCGTAAATTTCAGTTTTTTTAATCTTTCTAACGAGTACCATATTGATATATGTTTTTTTAAAAAATCGTCCAACCCCTATTTACACATGTGTAAATTAGTCATTACACATGTGTATTTCCAGCTATTACACGTGTAAAATGACGTTTGTAAAAAAATGAGTTTTATTTTATTTTTTATTTTATTTTTTTATAAAAGAGGGAAGCATGAAACATTTTTGTCATTTTACTTTTTTTATTTTTATGCTAATTTTTGTTTTATAATTTTTTAATTATGTTATCATTATTTACTATTTTGCCATTGAAAATGTGTGACTCACATTAATTTCTAGAGTTCTCGCAAAAAAAATGAGTTCTCATTTAAACTCTCCATATATATGTATATATATATAATATATATATATATATATATATATGTTGGACCAAAAGAACCAATGAGCCAGATCAGAAAAACCTTTAAGTCCTACAGACATCAAAACAACTGAAGTGATCTACAACAGCTGAAGACAAAGTCTGAAGACAACTGCTGAAGACGAAGTCTGAAGACAACAGCTGAAGACAAAGTCTGAAGACAACAGCTGAAGACAAGTCTGAAGACAACAGCTGAAGACAAGTTTAAAGACAACAGCTGAAGACCAAGTTCTCAGAAATTGTCACAACAGCTGAAGTAGTTCTCTTCAGTAGTTGTGATGGTTTACATTTTAGTAGTTTGTAATCAATAGTTTTATACTATGTAAAACATCTGAAGTTCTTATACTTCAGATGTTATAACTTCAATAGTTGTAATGCTAGCTTATACTTAGCTTTTTGTGAAGGTGTCCTTAGTTGTTGTGGACATCTTCAGTAGTTTAGTTTACTTTCAGTTGTTTGTATAAATCAGTTAGATGTCACTATCAAGTGACGTCAGCTAATGTCACATTCCTTATAAAAGGAATGTTGACCTAATTTCCTCACATGGGAAGCTTGTGCATGAATGAAAACATTCTTTTTGCAGAAAACTTTCTCTCTCTATAACCGTTACTGTTTGATTGAATATTCATATTATTCTTGCTATAATTTTGTCTAATTCGTGTGCTATTCCACTGCAAATCCTAATCTAATTGATCAAACTAGATCTCGATCCTTTCAAATGGTATCAAAGCAGGTTAATCATTGATCGATTTAACAATTGATCATTGAAACTGTTCTTTTGATATCTAAGTTTGATCGAATTAGCAAATTTGCAAGAATTGGTTATAGAGTTTGTTTTTCTATTGCTTCCTGTGAATTAATTTGAGATTCTTCTTGTTTTAAACTGTGTTGTTGAGTTTTTGAGTTAGATTTGTTAAAATCTCATTGAACCTGTTTGAATTGGTGAAAATGGCTACATCAATCAATGATCCTCACAATACTGGCTCCTCAACAAAGCCTCTGATGCTTGTTAGGAGTGAGTACAACATATGGCAACGACGAATGCTCCATCACCTGTCCATCAACAGTTCAGGTTGTTGGAAATCTGTGGTTCATGGACCATATAAGCCTATGGTGAGTAATCCGGAAACCAATGAAATGGTTCCGAAGAAGAAAGAGCAATATTCAGATGAAGATCTGAAACTGTTTGAAATTGATGCTAAAGCCCATGGAATTCTGGCCATGGCACTGCCTAATGAAATTATTCTGGACTTATGCATCATGAATCTGCTCATGACCTCTGGGTTGCTCTGAAAGAACAATTTGGAGGAACTGATGAGGTCTTAGCAAACAATAGAGAAACCTTGCCCAGCAATATGAGACATTCTCTCATAGAAAGGGTGAGTCACTGACTCAACAGTTTGAGCGATTCTCCTATTTGATATCTGAGTTGAAAATGGTTAAACATGAATATACAAATAGTCAGATGAACAACAGATTTCTCAGATCCCTGCCCGAGAGATGGGACACATATACTATTGTCCTACGCTCCAGTGCAAATCTAGATAATCTATCTCTCACCCAACTTCATGGGAAACTGTTAACATTTGAAAGAGAGATAGAACAAAAAAGGAAAATGACTTCATCTGGGAAGCTCACTGATGATTTTGTACCAGGGAATACTGCTCTGGTTGGTCATGAGTCAGAATATGCTACATCAGAGAGTTCTTATGATAAGCATATAGATTTCTCTTCAAACAGTGGAGATCATGCTTTTGCTGGTATTGATAGTAATTCAGGATGTAATAGTGACAATCTGTGCTTTTTGATGGATGATTTGAAAGGAATTGCTGATGATGATTTGGAAGAGATGGATATTTTGAGCCAAATGGCATTAGTTAATATCAGATCTCAAAAATTTTACAAAAGGACAGGTAGAAAATTCCCTGGTCTCTCTGGAAAAACCAAAGTTGGTTTTGACAAGAGCAAGTTGATGTGTCACAAGTGCCATAGACTTGGACATTTTGCAAGAGAGTGTAGATCATCTGGATCTAACTCTTCTGCACCCTTTGTGACCTTTCCAGGCAATAATTCACAAAACAAAGGGCAACATTCTACCAGTTCTGGTCATCATTCACAAATTCAATCATCTCCCGCATATTTTGTCCCTCAAGGTCAAATGCCATATCCTTATCCCTGTTTTTACATGCCTTAGTCCAATCAGGTTCCAGTACCTATAGCTCAACAATCACATGTCCTACCTGAGCCTCAACGTCAACAATCTCAATCTCAATCTCAATCACATCAAAGCTTTTTCACTCCTGGAGTTGTTGACTGGAGTAGTTTACCAGATGATCTTTCTGGTTATTCTGAACAAGTGTTTTCTGGTGCTGGTCAACATGGTGGTGAAAATCCTTTCGGAAATCTTGTTCTTATGGCCCTAGAGTCTACTGATGGTTCATGCTCAAATGCTTCATCATCACAGGTACCACAAGTATCTTTTTAGGCTAAGGCCAAGTTGTGTTCTGAGTCATGCATAACTGCTTTTGCCTCAATTAGAGAAGCAAATGTAGCTTTAATTAATCAAAATCTTGACCTAGAGAAAGTGATTTCCAAAAGAAAAGCTGAGTTTGAGTCTGTTTTAAAAGAAAAAGATGATGAGATTTACAAATTAAAATGCCAAATCACTGATGAAAAGGCTAAGGTAGAGGTCATTTTAGAAAATCATAAGAGTCTCAAAGAAAACTTGCAGCTACTCAAGTTGAGTGTGAACGCTGGGTAACATCTTGCAAGGGGTTTGAAATGCTTCTTAATAAGCAAACTGCTTCAAATGTGAAGTTTGGGATTGGATATAATCACACTGAACCTCCTACAGATTTTACTCCCAAGACAGAAGTAAAATCTGAAGGTGAAATCAATTCCCAAACCACATCATCATGTGTCTCATCCTCAAGTGATAATGTACAATCAGAGGATGAGTCAGTAATAGTACCTCAGCTAATCAATCTGCTGATGGTCTTACTGCTGATGAACACATGATCAAAGAAAAGCTAAGCACTTCAGGTGTTATCTCACAAGGTATTCAAAGTACTGAAGAGCAAGTAACAACACCTGAAGAACATTTCAACCAAATGAAACCAAACATGGTTTGACAACTGTGAAGAATCTATCAGGAAATCCAAATGTACTGATAGAAAACTTCTGAAGAACAAGTCTTCAGTTGTTACAAATCCTTCAGTACTTCACATAAGTACTGAGAGGAAGAAAGTACTGAAGAACACACCTTCATAGTTTCATCTTCTTCAGCAGCTGATCAACAGAAGATGAAGAAAAAGCCATGTGAAATATGTGGTCTATTCAATCATCTCACTGATGAATGTTGGTACAGAAAGGGTTCCAATTTAACAAAGATAAAATCATTAAAAAGAAAATTAATAAAATGAAAGATGAATTTGAAACCAAGTTTGTGCCACAAACATCTCAAACTGATAAACAAAGTCTTCACAAAAATCTAAACAGAAAGAAGGTTTATCATAAAACAGTTGAAATATTCCTCAAGGAGTATCAAAACAACAGACTAAGTCTGTGTCTTTCAAAAAGGAGGACATGGTGTGTCACAGGAACCATTCAAAAACAAGTACTCATGTGTCTGCTGAACTGAAGGCTTTAACAACCATCAGACACAACTTGTTATGATGGTTCAACATCTGTTGGGGAGAGTTACCAAATAGATGTACCTGTGATTAAACCACTGAAAAGGAAAACTAAGCCAAAATCAAAGGAATCCTTTTCATCACATCTCCATCTTCAAAGGCTGTGAATCATGACAAATCAGTTAGTATAAAATCTGTTGATGAGAACAGACCCAAAACCAAAATCGTTTGGGTCTCCAAAGCTAACTAGTTGTTGTGATATATGCAGGGTTCTTCAGCATGCCATAGAAGCATCTGGTATGTGGACAGTGGAGGATCTATGCATATGACAGGGAGCAGATCTCTTCTTCATGACTACTCTCAAGGAAAGAAGGGATTTGTATCTTTTGGTAATGATGCTAAGGGTTACATCATCGGCAAAGGCTTTGTTTCAAATGGTGAAATAAGGTTTGATGATGTTAACCATGTGGAGAATCTCAAGTACAATTTGTTGAGTGTCAGTCAAATGTGTGATAATGGGCATGTTGTACTTTTCACCAGTCAAAACTGTCGGATTCTGTCTTTCAATGTTTTGAGAATGATTGACAAGATATTAGATGAACATACTCTCCTGAAGACCGACAGGATTGGAAGAGTATATGCCTTAGACTTATCAAAGAAAATTGATCTAAAAGGCCATCCATGTCTGTTCTCCAAGGCCTCTCTTCAGGAATCTGTTTTTGGCACAGAAGGCTTGGTCATGTGAATCTTAAAAACATGAACCAGTTGATCCATCATGGTTTAGTGAGAGGTCTGTCATTAAAGGAGTTAAATGTGATAACAACTGCTCTGCTTGTTTAAAAGGAAAGCAACATAAAGTATCATTCCTCCAATAGAAGAACCAAAGTCCATTGCCTGCTTGCAATTACTGCATATGGATCTTTTTGGTCCAGTAAGAGTGATGAGCATGGCAAAGAAAAAATACTGTCTGGTAATTGTGGATGATTATTCCAGATTTGTATGGACCTTCTTCTTACACTCAAAAGATGAGGCTGCTCAAATTATCATTACTTTGTGTTGCATGTGGAAAAGTAGTACTCTCTTTCTGTCAAGTGTGTGAGGAGTGATAATGGCACAGAATTTAGAAATCACACACTTGATGAATTCTATTCCTCTAAGGAATCAAAAGGCAGTTTAGCATTCCAAGAACTCCTGAACAAAATGGAGTGGTGGAGAGAAAGAACAGGGCCCTTATTGAAGCTGCAAGGTCAATGTTGGCTGATTCTGGTTTGCCACTAACCTTTTGGGCTGAAGCTGTTAACACAGCTGCTCTCTGTGCAAAATAGAGTATGGTAAATCAAAGGTTGATGAAGACTCCTTATGAGTGTTACATCATTTGGCTCCTCTGATTTCCTTCTTTAGAGCATTTGGGTGTCCTTGTTATATTCTCAACACAAAGGATCCACTTCAGAAGTTTGAATCAAAGGTGGATGCAGGGTACTTTGTGGGTATTCATCTACTTGCAAGGCATACAGAGTTTTTAATTGCAGAACAAATATTGTAGAAGAAACCTTGCATGTAAAGTTTAATGAATCTCCAAAGGAGAAAATCCCACAAAACCCTATGGAGTTATTTGATCCGGACATACTGCAATATGTTCCTTATCAGTCTCCAACTGTTGCAGGTTCTATGAATCCATCATCTCCTGCCACTTGTTATCCATCTATTGGTATAAATGCAAGTTTTAGTGATCAACTACCTGAGTCTACTAAACTTGATGTTCCTGTAGCTTCAGTAGTTCCATCCATAACAAATGCTGATGAGATCTCTGAATCCTCTACTTCATTTGAATTGTCATCTTATTCTAGGTTTCAAGAATCTGGATCACCATCTGTTGCTGCTGAATCACCTACAAACACTTGCATAGATCTTATTGAGTATTAAGAACTGAAGAATCACCCCATGTCTCAGATCATTGGTGACATAAATATTGGTGTTTCAACTAGAAGTCAATTGTCTAATTTTTGCTTCTATACTCTCTTCATCAGTCAGCAAGAGCCAATGAACTATCATATTGCATTAAGAGACAATGGATGGGTTGAAGCTATGCAACTTGAGCTTCTTCAGTTTCAAAAGCAGCAAGTGTGGGAACTGGTTCCTCTACCCCAAGGTAAGTATGCAATAGGCACTAAATGGGTGTTTAGGAATAAAACTGATGAAAAAGGCCAAATTGTCAAGAACAAGGCCAGACTGGTTGTACAAGGGTTTTCACAAGAAGAAGGTATTGATTATGATGAAACCTTTGCCCCTGTAGCCAGACTGGAGGCAATCAGATTGTTTTTAGCTTATGCTGCTTTCCATAATCTCAAAGTTTTTCAAATGGATGTCAAAAGTGCATTCTTATATGGTAAAATAAAAGAAGAAGTTTATGTGTGCCAACCACCAGGTTTTGAAGATCATAAACATCCAGATTGGGTGTATAAGCTTGATAAGGCTCTTTATGGGCTAAAACAAGCACCCAGAGCCTGGTATGAAACACTGTCTAACTTTCTTCTTCAAAATAATTTCACTAGAGGCTCCATTGATAAAACTTGTTCATTAAGAAAGTAGGCATGCATAAGCTCCTTGTTCAAATTTATGTAGATGATATTATTTTTGCATCCTCTGATCCACAGTTGTGTGATGCCTTTACTAAGTTGATGCAACAAAAGTTTGAAATGAGTGCCATGGGAGAATTACAGTTCTTTCTGGGGTTGCAAATCAAACAAAAGGCTGATGGAACTTTCATTCATCAGTCAAAATATACAAAGGATTTTTATGAAAAAGTTTGATTTACAAAACTGTAAGCCCTGTTCTACTCCCATGTGCAGCACCACACAACTGGATGCTGATCAGAAAGGTAAAGCAGTTGATGAACTCTTTACAGATGTATGATTGGTTCCTTGATGTACCTTACAGCTTCTAGACCAGATATTATGTTTGCAACTTGGTCTGTGCTAGATTTCAGGCTGCACCTAAAGTTTCCCATATGATTGCAGTCAAAAGGATCTTTAGATATTTGCAAGGAACTCAATCTCTAGGACTTTGGTATTCCACTGGGCACTCTTGCAAATTAGTTGCTTTCTCTGATAGTGACTATGCAGGGTGTAAATTAACCAGAAAATCAACCTCTGGTGGATGCTAATTTCTAGGCAATTGTTTAGTTTCTTGGCAGAGTAAGAAACAACTTCTGTTGCTACATCCACTGCTGAAGCAGAGTACATTGCTGCTGCAAGTTGTACATCTCAGGTACTCTGACTTCAGAATCAATTACTGGATTATGACATTACAGAGACTAAGACTCCTTTACTGATAGACAGTGCTTCAGCTCTTTGTATTGTTAAGAATCCTATCCAGCATTCTAGGACCAAACATATTGAGATCAGACATCATTTTATCAGGATTGTTATGAAAAAGGTCGATTGATCCAAAGTTTGTTCCTAGTGCTGATGAGCTTGCAGATATATTTACTAAGCCTTTGGACAGTGCAATTTTCCAAAATCTAGTGCTAAGGTTTGGTATGCTGCAGCTTGAATGATTTGACAACTACTGATGATCTCAGCTCACAAGTACTGATGAACATTAGTATACAACTGTCAAAAATAAGTACTGAAGTTATTTTATCTTCAGCAGTTTTCATAACTACTGAAGACTAAATTACTTAAAAGTACTGAAGTACTTTATTTGTTGCAAAGTATTGATGTGGTTACAACTACTGAAGTCTGTTCTAACAGATAAGTACTGATGACCAATGAAACATCTGAAAATAAGATAATCTGCTAAGTAAGTGTTAAGGTCAAGTGAAACAACTGAGATATGTGAATTGACGACAACAACTGATGAGTAATTTTATTCTTCAATTGTTTCAAACAACAGCTGTTTCATTTCAAAACAACTGAAGCCAAAACCAAGTCTTCAGTAGTTTCCAACTACTGCTGACAAACACCAAGTCTTCAGTTGTTTTAACATCTGAAAGTTAAAACCATGTCTTCAGTCGTTTTCTAACAACTGATGACTAACACCAAAACTTTCAGCTGTTTTCTTTCAGCCGTTCATAACCTTAAATACCTAACCCTAACTTCAAACTTTTCATAAATCGATTTCCGAACGTTCATCTTCCATTAATGGCGACCATGCAAATCAAACCATGACACAACTGTGTTGCCTACTTCAAAAAATCGGCCTTTTGGACTAAGTTTGATGATGCCATTGATGATGGTTGATTCCCTGTATCGAACTGCTTTTCTTCTGAATCCAACCATCTATCCAGACACTCTTCATCAATTCTGGACAAATGTCACTATCCATACTGGTGAGAATGATGTCGCGATCACTCTCCAGTCATTTGTAAACCAGAAGAAGGTGGTAGTCACTCCTGTTATCATTCGCCAACGCTAGATCTGAATGATGCTACCTTTGTCACCAAATACCCGAAGGGCACCATTGATCTCTCATTCATCAACCATGGATATGAGGGCAACCTAAGTGCTACAACAATTCTGAAGAAGCACTTCCATGATGCTGAACGCCTAATCTTCCACATGATCAATGTTTGCCTTGCCCCCAAAACCTCTTCATGGGATCAAATGTCATCCAGGTGGCAACAGGTATTGTATTCTATCCTTGAACGCTAAAGCTTAAATTTTTCTGAAATTATATTTTTAGAATTAAAAGATCTGGCAATGAAACCTGTAGCTAACAGATGGTTATTATATCTAAGGTTTCTTATGGACATAATCATGAATCAATATAATCTGATGGCCCTGTTGGCCTTGGAGTCCCTGCTGTGGTAGTTTTACCAGAGGTATACTCCAGGCACAACTCTGACCCACACCTCAAAGAGGCTACCAAACTGCTAAAACCCAAGCAGAAGGTACCCACAGCCTCATCCTCCAGATCCAAAGTCCCATCCAAACCACATTCCAAACAAACCAAAAAGGCTACTCAGGGAGTTGAGTCCCCTGATGATGCCCCTGCAACACAAAGGCAGGATGAAACTATGGGTTGTAATCCCCCTGTAGCTTCCAGGACTCTACCAGCTGAAACATCTCAGGTATCCTCTCAACAGGATCCTGATGCAACCAAAAATGGGGAAACCACATTACTGGAATCTCTCTCATTTGAGAGGATTGCCATTGAAGAGCACCATTCACCCCAGGTGCAATCCTCTTCACACCTATCTCCCACTAAAGCCACCCCTACAAGCCCAACTGTGGTTATTGCACTAGTGCTGACTCAACTACATTCCTCTACCCCTCCCCAGAAACCTATTACCACTGGGAAAACCACAATAGTTGAGGGAGAGGATTATAATATGGCTGATAACCCAGCACAGGGATTACAGATTTCAATCTCCCTGTGTAGAGGAGGAGATTAGAACATCTGGTGAGGCTGCCTCTTCTCCTGTTTCAGTACATGATTAGGATGAAAATGGTATCATCTCTAAGTCCTCACCAGAGGCAACTGCCAATGAAGGATATCATCCTGAGGCAGGAAGTCCCCAGTTCCAAGAAATAGGGGCACATGCGAATACTAATCTACACTCAGCAGATGTCATCCTGATCTCATCAGGAGGTCAGCTGATTCGGCACAGACTGATGATGACCTGGGTTTTTTCTTTGATGTTCTAGCCCATAATACTATTCTTGAGACTAAGGTATGCAGATTACAAGAACTGCTTGCCAAAATGTCACAACAATCAAGTCCATCTGCCCGCATTCGCCCACAGATAACAGTTTCTCCTGAAACTATCCCAAACATCGAGCCACTCCTAACAAATTTGCCACCAGCCTCTGCTTCAGGTACCATTTCTCAGGGACAGAACCCCTCTGAGCTAATGGTTGCTGCCTTTCAAACATCCTTACCTCTCATCACTTCCATAATCACAACCACTGTACATCAAGCCATTGATGAGAGGCTTTCCTCAAATCTTTAATCCTTAGTTATTACCTGGAACACTATCGTCAATAAATCAGATACATGTTCACCCTTCAAGTTATTACTGTTTCTTGTTAATTGAAGTCTTAAAACCTTGGTAAGTTTGAGATCAAGAATGGGAATACTCACCAAGATGTGGTTATCACTCCTAGCTTAGTGGTATATTTCCTAAAGTACGACTCTTACTACCAAACGAGAGCTTGATCCTACCCTTGTTGAGATCCACAAAATAAAACGAGGTAACTTACCATTAGGTAAGGATTCACTCCTATCTCAACTGAAGTTTTATAGAAACAAAATATAGCAAAATGAAAAGTTTCATCAAAGAACATAATTCACTCCTATTTTGATGAGGTCATTTCATTTGAGGAAAATAAATATCCATATATTTTAGACGGGTGATATTATCATCAAGGTATGGATTTCACGCCTATCTTGATGATTGAATTCCTATGACAAGAAAACAATCGAGAACTGACCTTTGTCACCAAAGTACGGGGTTCAATCCTATTTTGGTAGGGTCATTTCATTCATGAAATACGAGTTCCAAAGGAAAGTGATTGAAATCTATCCTCAAAACAAGGAAATCACCCTGATTCAGAGGATGGGATTTCATAAAACACACAATACAAAAATTAAAAACCATTACCAAGATACGAAATTTTACTCATATTTTAAGGAGGTAATTCCATTTGTAAAATACAAATTTATAAAACCAAGAAGGAGGAAATCGTCATCAAGGTATGAGGTTTACTTCTGTCTTGATGATAAGATTCATAAGAACAATGATAGTGAATAGAAAGTCATCATCAAAGTAAGGGAGTCACCTCTGTTTTGATGAGATAGAATCATTTAGAGGATACGAGTGTCTTGAGTCATAAGTTGACTTGCGGACTCTTGCATTGCCTACGATGCGAAACGGTTTAAAGTTTTTATAAAGCTCGACTTAGCAAATGAAGAGAATATCGGCTAAAAATTCAGAAACTTCAATTTACATGAATGTAACATTAACAGAAAAGAAAATCATGCTTGCTAGGATTAAGGTTAAAGTTCAGGATAACAGAGTTAATTGTGTTAGGTTCTCAATTCTTGAATGGTTTAAGTCAGGAAAGCAAGATCAATGACGGAAGTGATTCAACACAATAATGAGATGTAAACGTTCGGTTCAAAATAAAGGGAAATACGTTGACTTCTCAAAGTGTTACGTCAACCACAATTTACGATAGACCGCGTACCTATGAGCGAACACCCATCCATGAGTTCCAGATCAGATAAATGGATCCAACGATCGAATCAAATTTATGTGTATACCTTGCCTAGACAAGGTATCCCGGATGTAGGTATTCCACCTTTCGGCATTGCATGATTTCATTATGGGACACACTTTAAGGACATTTGAAAACTCTAAGTAACAATTTTAAGTTTAAAAATAAGCATTTGGTTTAGACGACCAATATCTTTGGATATATTAAGATCCATGTACATGTTGGTCAAGGTATGCAGATAGTTAGATAAGGCCCACAACGTATAACGTTGTTTAAACGCAGGATTCAAGAAGTATAACGAGTTCAATATTAACGGGAACATTGTGTAAGATAGGAATGAGAAGATATTAGAGTTTCGATGATAACCAGTCCAAGGAATCAAGAACTTTTGATATTTTAAATATAAACCGGATGGTTCTATTTGATAACGCATTACCATTTGGAAACGTTGACACGTCAAGGTGAATTGACCCATTAGCCTTAGAAACTTGTGTATGTTGACCATAGTTTATCACTCATCCCAGAAATCCCCAGATAAGCGTAACTAGTCCCATAGGATTTATGCGTTATGCTTGCCTTAGCCCGAAGGCCTTTTGCCAGAAAATCCAGGATACAGGTCTATGTGTCACACAAGATTTCTTAGGTTCATGAAATCAAAACTTGATGAGATTTATATAGATTAGACATAACGTCTAAGATCCAAGTCATAACATAAGCATAAGATTCCATGTGACGTCGAGAATAAGATTAAGAAGTTTCATTTTTCGGGGAGAGTCAAAGGGTCATGGTTAAGTTTGGGGAGACAAGTAACAAAGTTTAATTACAAGGCAAACCTATGCTAAGGCATCAAGTTGCACATAAGAAGGCATAGCATTATGTAGCATGCAAACCATACATTTTACAAGATAGAAATATAATTCTATAAGGTTCATGCATACTATAGTCTAGGTCACCATTTCTAATAACCTAATCCCTATAGTTATGGCTCTGATACCAATATGTCACACCCCAACCTTGACGGCGGAAACGTCGAGGAGTGAGAGTTAAGATCGTTCACAGCCACATAACGCTATTATTAAATCCATAATATTATTCATAAGTTTCAATGTAATATTACAAACATAAGTCTCAAATAAAGAAAACATAACAAGCTTATTCATTTATTTAACTAGGTCCATTCCTAGGTGTGAACAACTTCAAAAGTGGCGATCAAGCTTGAGTATTTCCTGAAACATATTAAAAATAAAAGGTCAACATAATGTTGGTGAGATTTCCATAGTTTTCGATACATAAGTATATAAATGATGGCAATTCATGTTGTAAGTAGAGAACAAAGTAAACTAGGGATGTAAGACAGAATGCATAATCAAACCTCGACAAAGTTTTACAAGTCTCAAACGTTTAAAAGTATATACGATTAGCTAAGTGTACTTGGATCAACCAAGCAGGCTTGTCTGGCCCATAGATCTATGACGTCGCCAGGCTAACAATAGTTAATGATTGTACATATATTCGACATTACATGGTGGCTACAAAGTTCAACTAACCACAACACACAAGTAAATTGCCATAAGTTTATAAGAGTCAAACGTGTTTACAAGTGCAAAGTTTATAATGTAACATGTTTCACCCCAAAGTGTGAAAGTATAAAAAAGGGGTATAGAAATACTCACCTGATCAAATAAGTATAGAATGATGATTAAATAAGAAATGTAATAAGCAGTGGTCCAATGTAGTTCTTCACAAGGCACCTAAAATTATATATATATTTACAAGGTTAAAGTTTAATGATATTAAGTTTTACGAATTAACGAAAACTAGGGTTCAATATGGTATTAGGGATTGTCAAATAATTATGTTTAACAAATGGAACCGTTTATATTTATTAGTATCAAATAACATTATTATATCTTATATAGAGTTTTATGTAAAAATTATAACACTTATAAATATTTCCCTAAAGTTGAATAGAGTCTAATAAATATAATATTAACAATAATTTTACGTTTAAAATAATCATATTTGTGTAACAAGGTTTTGGTTAAAGTATAATTTTATAAAAGCAAATTATTAATAATAATAATTTTGTTTTAGAATATTTGTAAAGAAAAGAAGTATAAAAAGTATTTCTTTTTAAGAACTCAATTTATAGAAAATAATAAAGTATTTTTAAAATTATCAAATTTATTAAAATGGTTTTTTATAATTTAATAGAAATATAAAACTAAGTTTGAAGGCTAAAAAAAACCTTAAACAAAACATGGGGTCCCCCGGATTCGACCGGGGACCTCAGGTTTATGGGGGCGCATCTTACCAGTTACTATAAGGCCTCAGCCGCGTTAATAAACGATTTTAAAAACTTATAAACACAATCCCCATGCATTTCCCCCAAATCAAGAACCCTAGATTCGATTGATCCCAAATTAAACCATAAAACGATGTTGTTAATCGAATTAACCATGGGGCTTTTACTCCCCATGCTTAAACGTGCATATACATGTGTTTAATTACCTGAATTCATGAAAAATTGATAGAGATTGAGCACAAGAACAGTCGCGACTCACGTATCACAGGTTTGATGTTCAAACGACGTTGTTAATTAAATTAGTTGTGCAGGTAGCATCTAATGAACTCAATGAACGAAAGCCCTTTTTCAATTGAGAGTGAGATTGTAGAAAAGGTCGGGTTCGACTAGCCCACAGTTCGCGACGGGAGATGCTGATCGATGCTTATGTTCGCGTTTGTTTCAGGAGAAATTGAGAGTTGCAAATGATTAAGATTTGTTAGGTAATTGTTTAGGTTAGTTTAATTGGTCTATCAAGATGTGTAAATGCTCGAATGGCTAAACGAGGTAAGGGCGGCGGTTACTCGTTTCATAGAGGTTCATAACTACGATTTAAAGGCGTTTAAGGCTCATTATGGTGTTCGAATAACATACCCGAAGCGATTGGAACGGTTTGGAAGTTTATTACAAGCGTTTTGAAGGGTGAAAAGGCTTGTCGGAGGTTCGGCCGGCGGTGGCCGGTGACCGGCCGGAAAAACGGGAATTAAAGGGGGGAGGGGTTTGGGTTTCAAAAGTTTACACAAATGGTCCTCAACTTTCAACCTTTATTATTTTATGCAAAAACTTTCATTTAAAGTTTTAAAAAACAACTAACCCCCCTTAAGTTAATTATTTTAGATTTTAAACATTAGTATTATTATTACTAAGACATATTATTATTATTGTTACTAGTATTATTATTATTATTATTATTATTATCGTTACTAATTTTTATTAATCTTCTTTTCACTATTTGAATCTTTTTATTATTGAACATTAAGTTTAATTTAATGAAACTATAAATTTACAAATTAAAAGTTAATAGCAAGCACATAATGCATCCATGAGTTTCATATTAGGCAAGATTAAACGACTTTAACTTTTAATTACGTAAAGATACAGGATGTTACATGGAAGAAGAAGAAGAAGAAGATGATGAGGATGATAGTCTGCCAATCTCTGTTGTTCTCAAAAAAGATGCCTGAGCCTAGGAGTCAACCAACAACAATCACACCTGACTTCCAAAGGCAATGGTAAAAGTCAAACTTGAAGAAGAAGACACACAACAACATGATGAGCAATTGTTAAGGATGATTGATAAAGAGTTTCCCAAGTCTTCATCCATACAAGCAATGAAGAAACATGCTCAGAGGTTGTATGCTCTCAGATTTACATTTTAATATGAGAAAGAGAGAGTGAGAATTTGGCCTGACCCTAGAGTAAGTGACAGAATTCACAAAAAGAAGATTCCAAGCAGATACAATGGCCAAGTAAAGAAGATTGTAGATGCTGTGATAATGCTGGCCATTGTAGTGTCACCCTGGGAAATCCTTGATGACTTCAAGAGAGCTTACAAGTCTAAGATGACTCCACAAACTTTACTAGAAAACAAAATGGTAAAGAAGGGGTTAATCTACAAGAAGCTTGAAGAAATAAGAAGAAATGAGCTCTAGTTATTGCTTGAAGGCACTCATCTTGATGAGTTTGCATACAGAGAGATAACAATTGTGGAGCTGAAAAATGGAAAGCATATTAAGTACTTATCTGAGTACTATGAACCTGAGTTCTTCTTTGAAAGTGGAGCTGAAGAACTCACAATGGAAGAACAAGTTGTTTTCCTTGAGGCCTATGTCAGAGAGTCTTACAGGCTTATCATTGGAAAGTAGGTTTTCATGGATGGGGTAACAGCTCTGTGTCCAATTCCCCAAGACAGAGTTCCCATTCATCCTTTGCCAATCAAACCTTCTGAAATCTCTTCCCTGGCCTGAGCTTATATTGAAGATTTATGAGCTGATCCAATAATGTCTCTGCCATAAGTGGGATTTCAATAATCTTAAAGGTTTTGGCTGCATTGGTTCAGGGGGAGTTTGTGGACCAAAAGAACAATGAGCCATATCAGAAAAACCTTTAAGTCCTACAGACATCAAAACAACTAAAGTGATCTACAACAGTTGAAGACAAAGTCTGAAGACAACTGCTGAAGACGAAGTCTGAAGACAACAACTGAAGACAAAGTCTGAAGACATCAGCTGAAGACAAAGTATGAAGACAACAGCTGAAGACAAAGTTTGAAGACCAAGTTCTCAGAAGTTGTCACAACAGCTGAAGTAGTTCTCTTCAGTAGTTGTGATGGTTTACATTTTAGTAGTTTGTAATCAGTAGTTTTATACTATGTAAAACATCTGAAGTTCTTATACTTCAGATGTTATAACTTCAATAGTTGTAATGCTAGCTTATACTTAGCTTTTTGTGAAGGTGTCCTTAGTTGTTGTGGACATCTTCAGTAGTTTAGTTTACTTTCAGTTGTTTGTATAAATTAGTTAGATGTCACTATCAAGTGACGTCAGCTGATGTCACATTCCTTATAAAAGGAAAGTTGACCTAATTTCCTGACATAGGAAGCTTGTGTATGAATGAAAACATTCTTTTTGTAGAAAACTTTCTCTCTCTATAACCGTTACTGCTTGATTGAATATTCATATTATTCTTGCTATAATTTTGTCTAATCCGTGTGCTATTTCGCTGCAAATCCTAATCTAATTGATCAAACTAGATCTCCGTCCTTTCAATATATACACACACACACACACACACACACTAGTAGAAGACCCGCGCAATGCGGCGGCAGTAATAATTTACAACACAATACTGGTTTATGTTACTAAATTTTACAAATACCACAATCCTAATTATAGTAACATAAAAATCAAACACAAACATATTAATGGTAAAGAGTAGGGCTCAAAAGAGACTTAAGTCCTGTTGTGAGTTGCTGGTGATTCATCTTAATAAGAAAAATCCTTCAAATATAGCCAAACATACAACAACCTAATCAAATGATCGATTTGACATAGTTTAAATTCTATGATTCCCGATAATATGTAATAAAAAATCAAGTGCCCCTTTAATGAGAACTCATATGAATACACGATAAATAACTCTAAGCAATCATCAATGAAGAATTAAGAACCTCCCTCCATCCATCAAGCAACCCAGTACCTTTTTAGAACCTTATATTTTTATATCACATTCTTCTAATCTGAAAAAGTCTCATGTTTTAGATCTTTTATAAGCACCCGTATGTGCATTTAAAATTTGACTAACCATTACTGACTTTTTGTAACCCATCACTTGAAACTTTTTTAGTTGAAGGATAGATTGCATATAAGAACCCGATCTATAGGGAGAATCATGGAAATATCTATTCAGTAACCATTATGTTCAATCAAATAATAAAATTTAATAAGTTTTATCATTCATGCCTATTGAAGAAGCAACTACATTTTGAGTAGAATTCACCATTTAAACCTACTAAATCTCAATCTAATAGAAACAATTAATCTATTAGAGATAAGATTGATTAATTCTTTGAACTTCACTATTTAATCTTTTCTTTGACAAAACACTTATCTAATAACGAATTTTTGGATTTACTACATCTGAGTTTTATATGTATCCCAATTCAATATAAAAATCCTTATTTGAAATAACAACTTATTAAGATATAGATTAGATCATTAGAAAGGAATCGTGATATCCATATACTACAATTCATTATGCCTTTATCGATCAACTTTAACATATCTTTGATTTTGACAATAATCAATATGTCAAATAAATATTAGAATAAAGAATCATACTTGTTGGTTTTTTCATTTATTTTGGATCGGAACCTCATCAAGCAACCCAGTACCTACAGGAATGAATCGTGATATCTATATATATATATATTATAAATATGAAAAATTATATAAGTTATATACTTAATATTTAAATAAAATAATATACTTAATTAAAATATTATTTAGTTATAAAAATATAATTAGTAATATAAATTTAAATGTTAATTTATAGTATCATAAATAAAATAAAATTAATGAAGTGAATTAAATAATATATTAATAATGTTTATTAAATACATGAAAGAGACAATGGAAAAAATGTCAAGTTTTATAAAATTTAATAGATAAAATTTACCATATTACCCCTAAAGTGTCTTAAAATTTTAATCAAATTTCTATTTTACCCCTTTTAAATGTGATGCACTCATTTATACATGTTGCTTTAAAACTTGTATTTTTGGTAAAATTACATCTCTATCCAAAGAGATGTATTCTATAATAGTATATATATATATATAATATATATATATATATATATATATAATATATATATATATATAATAGGGGAAGATCCCTTAAAAACTATGTTATAAATAAAAACCATGAAAACTAGGGATTACATATATGTAAATACGTGTTACAAAGTATATAACTAAGAGTTACGTATATATAACTCATACAAGTTACGTATACGTAAGTCGTTTCACGATTATCATTGTTAATTGGAGTTTAAATTAAAGAACATATAATGACCTCAAAAGAATAAGGTTGAAGTTTACTTAAATATACTTTAAACAATTAAAATGATGATTAATTATAAATTATATGATTGATTACCGGTGGTTTTACGATTTTCACTTATAATCATGGTTTTCATTTGATCACTCCCCTATATATATATATGTATATATATGTATATATATATATTGTAAGGCTCCGTTTCCGGGACGCTCATAGCTGGTCGATCATCGCACTTAAAACATATAAATACATTTGTCTTTCATGAAACATCGCAGCGGAAATTACCAAAATATACATCTCATTTCATTATATAAGCTTTTGTAAAATAATACATCGTTAACAAGTTACAAAATATATGTTGCATTACATCACAAAAGCATCATAAAAATGGATGTCATCCAAAAGAGCTGAGTAGCCTCCCCGTGCCATCCTCAGCAACATTACCTGCCAACTGGAAACACATAGTTTTATAATAAAACATACTTTATCTTTCGTTAAAAAACCGTTCTTTACTTTCATGCGTTCATACATCATACGTTCACATGGATAATAACATTATTATCTTCATTAATCGTTCATTAACTTTCGTTCATTCGTCGTACGTCATTATCATTCTCATTCGTTCATACTTCTTACATTCATTCCTACGTTCATTACTTTCGATGACATGTACATTACCCCGAACATTGTGCACGAAGTGGGTAACTGGGCCTGAGGTCTTTCATAGACCTCGAACATTGGGCATGGAGCTGACTCCAGTACCTAGGGTAAGTACATTCACCACTTATCTTTTCTCTTTCATTCCAGATCAATGTCATATGTGTTGGAGCATATATTGTCATATATAGTGTGTCCGTCGCTTATCGAATAGTCCAGGCTTAATGTAATACACCTGATATGTTGTAAACACATGAAACTGGGTCATTCGTAGGAGCATATGCGAATGAGACTCAGTCGTATGACTGAGACATGCTGATGGACTAGTCGTGCGATTGAGAGATGCGATTGGGCCATTCGTAAGACTGAACCATAACTATGGTCCAGTCGTACGATTGAACCATACGCATGGCCCAATTGTACAAATGGGCCCAGTCACATATGATATGGGCTGAGGCCTATAAATACCAGTTTCATTGTGTAGAGAGATGAGGGAGTGTGCCCGGGGCCTAGGTGTTGCCGGATAAGAAGGGAGATCATGCTCGATCTTCCCTTTCCAAGAGTCTTGATTCTTATGTTGTAACGAGCTTGTAATCATAAGGTTTTATCAATGAAACCATTTTATTATAGTTTGTGTTATTGTTTGTCTCTTGTTTTTTTTGGTTATGTTTCCTTCCGTCAAGAACACGCTCGGATGTATACCGATCCAACGGCTTCACAATATGCTATACCCCGAACATTATGCATGAAGCTGGTAACTGGGCCTGAGGTCTTTCATAGACCTCGAACATTATGCACGAAGCTGACTCGAGCACTTAGGGCAAGTGGCAAAGACTCCATACATATGGTCAATCACAAAGATTGGACCCCAATGTGCATCCTTTGGGGTAGCTAACCCGCACACCGTTGAGCTAACACTTTCACTGGGTGTGCACCTCCATATATTTTCTTGCAAGCCTTTCTTACGTTCATTCGTTCATTAATGCATGCATTCATTCATCATGTTCCTATTTTCATTATCTTTCACTTTATGTTACATAATACTTTCATTCATTCATTTAAATTCAACGTAAAGTCACGGGAAAGATAAACATACATCATAATAAGGAACATAACATACACAGTCAATAACATCATCATACAGGGCAACATCATACATACATAACATACATCATTCATAAAGATGCAACATCATGATCATGCCCAACATAACCTCTATGACCACAACAGTCATCTTACATGAACTTACGGGAATCTCCCACGTCAAAACTTACATATGCACTTTCCCCCGAAAGTCAGTACATAAACTACGTTTTCCTCGAGTGCACAAACCTACTTGGGCGTATGGGAACCCTTCAGTCGCATGGCCTTCCAGGCGACCGAACATCATGCGAATAGACCAATGTGGATGAACACCTATGCGAATGAACACCCATGCAATTGGACCTAATGCGGATGGACTCAATGCGGATGAGTCCCATGTGAATGGAACTAATGCGGATGGACTCAATGTGGATGGAATCAATGCGAATGAGTCCCATGCGAATGGAACTAATGTGGATGAGTCCCATGCGAATGGAACTAATGTGGATGAATACTATGCGAATGGGCCTCAGTCGCATGACTTCCCATGCGACTGGCCCCCAATCGTACGAATAAATCCTCAGTCATGCGAATGTACCCTCAATCATGCGGATGAATCCTCAATCGTGCGAATGAACCTCAATCGCACCTCAATCGGCCGCATGGCCTCCATTCGGTCGCCTAGCCCTAGCTGATGCAAATGCAGTTCATCCCGAACCCAATTTGCCATTTTCG
Organism: Flaveria trinervia; assembly: GCA_025506515.1. Classification (NCBI taxonomy): domain Eukaryota; kingdom Viridiplantae; phylum Streptophyta; class Magnoliopsida; order Asterales; family Asteraceae; genus Flaveria; species Flaveria trinervia. Next base: position 14,815,984 of record CM046450.1, on the reverse strand, counting down.
ACCTCCAATGTAACACCCGGTTATTATTTAAAAGACAAGAAATAAAGAATAAAAGAAAGAAAGGCAATTCATTCCAAGTGGAGGGACTAAAAGTGTAAAAAGGACAATATCTTGTAAAGTTGGTGTAAAGGTGGGCATGGCCACCCACCCTCTTTTTACATCACCATCTTCTTCGGTTTTAGAGAGAGAGAGAGCAGAGAAAAACTCTTGGTTGAAGATAAGAAGAAGAAGAAGTCGAAATCAAGGTAAGACTTCGTGGTTTTTACATGTTTATGATGGGTTTTATCCCGGTTTCATGCTTATGTGCTTATGTGTTTGTGTTTGTGCTCGGGTGTGCGTATGTGGTGTTGTTTCTAGGTGTTTGAACTCTTGCAAGCGGGTTATAAAGGAAGAAACATCCAAGTTGCATCAGGTGAGTTCTAGACCCCGTTTTACTTGTTTTAAATGATCTTTGGGGCTGAAAAGTATTAAATGATTTTTTTACAAGTTCATGTATGTTTACCCGGTGCATTGTGCATGAATGAATGTGATTCTTGAATGCTTATAGGTTATTCATGTTAGAATAGCCACATTAAGCTTAGAACAGACAGATTCGATGATTTGGGTTGAAAACATACTGGAATTATAGTACAAAAGTCATGCGCCTAAATAAGGTTCATGCGCCTGAAAATGCCATAGTAAGAACTAAGTGTGATCCATGCGCCCAAACAGTATCCCATGCGCCTAATATTACCTTAGAAATGATAAAGTACAGCCCATGCGCCTGAACAGTTGTCCATGCGTCTAGAATATAACAGTCGGACGACTAAGTGTAGAGCCATGCGCCCCAATAGTGCCCATGCGCCTAAGTGTTCATACGCACCAATAGTGCCCATGCGCCTGAATGAGTTCATGCGCCTAAAGTGAAAATGCTTAAGTGTTAGGCTGATGCAACTATATAGTGATGAAACGCCCAAATAGGGCTCATGCGCCCAAATAATTCCCATGCGTCTAAGACTTAGAAACTTTTACAGAATTTTTCTGGGAGTTTGTGCCACAGGGATTTGACCGAGGTCAACTAATAGCTTATTAATGATGTTGTTTCATGCATGATATGATTGATTATGACTGTTCCTTATTATTGTTATTGCTATTGTTATTATTACCCATAGTATGTGACTTTACGTGATAAGTTATTATCGTAACGTAAAGTATATCGTAATAATAAAGTGAAAGAGCAATAAAGAAAGAAGAGGAACATTAATAAAATGTTAACAAGTCTTGCAAGCTTACAGGAGGTACACGACCGTGTTGTCATTAGCTCAACTATGCTGCGGGTTAGCTACCCTTTTTATGCACACAGGGTCAATCAATTGAGATTGGCAGGACCTTTGTAGCGTGTCCTGGGTGATTGGGTCGGCCTTGTACATAGTACACAGACCCTTTCGAGGGATACAGTTACCCTTTCGGGGGATATAGTTGACCCTTTCGAGGGATACAGTTACCCTTTCGGGGGATATAGTTGACCCTTTCGAGGGATACAGTTGACCCTTTCGAGGGATATAGATGGCCCATCACCCGTTTTCCATCGCGCATATAGTTGGGGTATTGCTCATTGGTCCATACAGAAAGTGAAACATAAAGTTAAAAGTTTACAGACAAGGCATACAGTATAGAGAACGAACAATATGTGTTCATATAGTTAATGTGTGCTCGCATATACAGTACAGAGTTGTATTTTATAGAAAAGAGTATTTTCTTATACAACATATAGAAAGTATTTTATTACTTTTAAAACTAGAGCTCACTCAGCAACACTGACTTTTATACATTTTCAGTTGGTAGGTAATTATTGCTGAGGATGGCACGAGGGTGAAGCTACTCGGCAGGAAAAGACTGACATCCATTCGTATTCTATGTTACTGTTGTTATGTAATGCAGTAAAATGATTCTTTTGTATACAGATTAATGATGATGTATTGCTTAACAACAGTGTTTTAAATGATATGAATGGTTTTTGATAAATCATTTCCGCTGCATAAATCTGTATAATTGTAATGTTTAATGTTTTAATTGCTATGAATGACCAACTGTGAGGTTTTCGGGATCGGGGCCTTACATCCAAGCTCATCCAAACCCATTCTACAAATGGGTCAAACACACACACATAATTGTAATGTTTAATGTTTTAATTGCTAGGAATGTTGACACCATTAAAGCACGCACAAGCCCGGAAACAAACTCCAAACGCACTACACGCAAACACATACAAATGGGTCAAACACACACACATACAAAAACAGGTTTTCAGATGTGTTCCAACCCCAAAATCAACCAAAAACGTTTAAAAGAGGGGTGCTAGAACTCACACAAACCACACCGAGAAGTAGAGCTTCGTTTGGACCCGCTACACGACGATTTTGCTCACTTGAATCCGCCCGAACCAACTTTTTCTCTCTTTTCTCCCTTTCTTCTTCTCCTCTCTTTTCTTTGCTGAATTTTGGGTGTGGGGAGAGGGTAAGGGCTGCCCTCACCCTTCAATTACTTCAATTCACCCAACTTTCTCTTATTGGCGAGTTTGGTCCCTCGACTTTGGAACTTATTTCTTTTCTTCTTTCGTCGGCTTCAAAGAAAATATCCGGGCGTTACAAGTCCACCCCCCTTAAATAGGTTTTGTCCTGAAACCTGTTATTCCTCGAACAAACGTGGGTATGCTGTCTCATCTCTTTTTCAGTCTCCTACGCTGACTCGGATCCCTTCCTGTGCTTCCACTATACATGCACAAGAGGAACCATTTTATTTCTCAGCCTCTTCTCTTTTTGGCCGATGATTGCCACTGGTTGCTCCACATAATTGAGTCGTTCATCTACTTCGATATCTTTCAGTGGAACAATCATATCCTCGTCCGCCAAACATTTCCTTAGATGAGATATGTGGAATCTCGGGTGGATTCCACTTAACTCATCTGGTAACTCCAGTCTATAGGCTACCTCTCCTACTCGAGCAATGATTCGAAAAGGGCCTATGTATCTCGGGCTCAACTTGCCCCGTTTTCGGAACCGAATGATACCCTTCCAAGGTGAGACCTTCAACATAACCCGGTCACCCACCTGGAACTCAATCGGCCTGCGTCATTTATCAGCATACGCCTTTTGTCTATCTTTGGCTACCTTCATGAAGGCCTTGATCGTTTCAAGCTTCTCAGTTGTAGCCTCGATTACCTTGACGCTCCCTAGTTCTTTTTGACCAATATCACCCCAATAGAAGGGTGTTCTGCATCTCCTACCGTATAACATCTCATAAGGTGGCATACCAATACTGGCACGATAACTGTTGTTGTATGAGAATTCAGCTAACGGTAAGTGGTCATCCCAATTTCCCCTAAAATCAATAACACATGCCCGAAGCATGTCCTCCAACGTCTGAATGGTCCTCTCGGACTGACCATCAGTCTGGGGATGATAAGCCGTGATAATATGTAACCTCGTCCCCATAACATCATGGAAGTTCTTCCAAAATTTGGATGTAAACCGAGTGTCACGATCAGACACAATAGACACCAGCACACCATGACAAGTTATAATCTCTTTGATGAAAAGATCCGCTAACCTCTCGGATGAATATGTCTCGCGGATCGGTAGGAAGTGAGCACTCTTCGTCAAACAATCGACAATCACCCATATAGCATCATACCCTTTCGGGGTACGCGGTAGCTTCATAATGAAATCCATGGTGATGTGCTCCCACTTCCATTCCGGTATATCAAAGGTTGGATCTTTCCATACGGCTTCTAATGCTCAACCTTCACCTGTAGACAAGTAAGACATTTACTCACATACTCCACCACGTCACGTTTCATACCCGGCCACCAATAATCCTTCGTCATGTCCTAATACATCTTTGTGGCACCTGGATGAATGGAGTATCGAGTCTTGTGAGCTTCATCCGTAATCTTCCCTCGTAGATCCCCGAAACGAGGAATCCACACTCGTCCAAATCGGGTTTTAACACCAAGTGTGTTTTCACCCAGTTCCGTAACCAGACCTCTCATCCTTTCAGAGTTAAGATGATCCTCTTTCAACGCTTCATCTTGAATCTCTTTAACTTGCTTCATCACGTCAGAGGTCATGATTAGCTTATACGCTTTCACCCGAATCGGCTAGGGCCTCTCTTCCGACTAAGGGCATCCGCCACCACATTGGATTTGCTTGGATGTAATAGATCTCGCAATCATAATCTTTTATGAGCTCCAACCATCGTCTATGTCTCATGTTCAGGTCCTTCTGCTCAAAGAAGTACTTTAAGCTCTTGTGGTTAGTGAAAATGATGCACTTCGTCCCGTAAAGATAGTGCCTCCAAATCTTTAGTGCAAAGACCACGACTGCAAGCTCCAAGTCATGAGTAGGATAGTTGACCTCATGGACCTTTAACTGTCGGAATGCATAGGCTATAACATTCCCCCTCTGTATTAACACACACCCCAACCCCGAGTAGGAAGCATCAGAATAAACCACCAGATCTTCACTTCCATCGGGTAATGACAAAACAGGAGCTTGAGTCAATCTTGTCTTCAATTCTTCGAACGCCTTCTCTTGAGCTTGACCCCATACAAACTTTACATCTTTCTGGGTCAACTTAGTTAGTGGAGAAGCAATCTTAGAAAAGTCTTGGATGAATCTTCTGTAATAGCCCGCCAAACCCAAGAATTGAACCTCGCGCAACCAGAACGCGCACTTGGAGAACTTAGCATACAACTTCTTCTTTCTCAACGTCTCCAAAACCTCCCGAATGTGACCGACATGCTCAATCTCGCTCTTTGAATAAATCAAGATATCATCAATAAACACAATCATTGATTTTCCAACATCAGCCGACACACTCGATTCATAAGATCCATAAAAGCAGCTGGCGCATTGGTCAAACCAAAAGACATGACAAGAAACTCGTAGTGACCATAACGCGTGCGGAAAGCTGTTTTAGGAATGTCTTGCTCTTTCACTTTCAACTGATGGTAACCAGATCAATGCCATATGCTATACCCCGAACATTGTGCACGAAGCTGGTAACTGGGCCTGAGGTCTTTCATAGACCTCGAACATTATGCACGAAGCAGACTCCAGCACCTAGGGCAAGCGGCAAGGATCCTATACATATGGTCAATCAAAAAGATTGGACCCCAGTGTGCATCCTTCGGGGTAGTTAACCCGCACACCGTTGAGCTAACACCTTCATTGGGTGTGGACCTCCATACATTTGCTTGCAAGCCTTTCTTACGTTCATTCATTCATTAATGCATGCATTCATTCATCATGTTCCTATTTTCATTATCTTTCACTTTACGTTACATAATACTTTCATTCATCCATTTACATTCAATGTAAAGTCACGGGAAAGATAAACATACATCATAATAAGGAACATAACATACACAGTCAATAACATCATCATACAAGGCAACATCATACATACATAACATACATCATTCATAAACATGCAACATCATGATCATGCCTAACATAACCTCTATGACCACAACAGTCATCTTACATGAACTTACGGGAATCTCCCACGTCAAAACTTACATATGCACTTTCCCCCGAAAGTCAGTACATAAACTACGTTTTCCTCGAGTTCACAAACCCTACTTGGGCGTATGGGAACCCTTCAGTCGCATGGCCTTCCAGGCGACCGAACATCATGCGAATAGACCAATGCGGATGAACACCTATGCGAATGAATACCCATACGAATGGACCTAATGCAAACCCATTCTAAGCCCATTCTAAGCTCATCCAAACCCATTCTAAGCCCAAATCATCCATCCTAAACCTTAGGAATGCATACCACAACACCATTCAAGCATGCACAAGCCCAGAAACAAACTCCAAACACACCACACGCAAACACATACAAATGGGTCAAACACACACACATACAAAAACGGGTTTTCAGATGTGTTCCAGCCCCAAAATCAACCAAAACGTTTAAAAGAGGGGTCCTAGAACTCACACAAACCACACCGAAAAGTAGAGCTTCGTTTGAACCCGTTACACAACGATTTTGCTCACTTGAATCCGCCCGAACCAACTTTTTCTCTCTTTTCTCCCTTTCTTCTTCTCCTCTCTTTTCTTTGTTGAATTTTGGGTGTGGGGAGAGGGTAAGGGCTACCCTCACCCTTCAAATACTTCAATTCACCCAACTTTCTCTCGTTGGCGAGTTTGGTCCCTTGACTTTGGACCTTATTTCTTTTCTTCTTTCGTCAGCTTCAAAGAAAATATCCGGGCGTTATACACACACACACACACACACACCACACATATATATATATATATACATACATATTTTTAATGAAAAAAGTTTTCACTTCTCCTCTTTTACTTAAATATAAGTTTGATTTTTTGATTGATGTCGAAGTATCAATCAAATAAGATGTAAAATGTGTGCTCCTATTCACCTTAAATAGTTAGGGTAAGTAGGATTGTCGAACCTCGTGGAATTAGTGGTCGGTGTGTTGTACTTTGATTTGTAAGAAAATGGATTAACTAATGGATTATCAAACTATTGCCTCTTGGCTGTGGAAAGTGAATTTTAGAATGATTAACAACTGAATTAAGAAAACAAATTGCAAGTAATGAAAATTGATTAGAAGACGATTATGAAAAGGGTAATCCACCCCAGGATTCAGGTTCGGTTCTCGGTAATCGCCTAGTTCAACTCGGTGGAAAATCCTTAACGGGGATTCTATACGTGTAATGATTAAGTGACAGAGATAACCAAGACTTAACGGGTCTTAGTACACCATGTCAATTGAATTAACAATCAAAACCTTGCAATCATACAACTTACGCATAATTATATGAAATTCAAATCAAGATTTACTAAAGCAATTGTTTAAACAATCAAGACACAAGTTAAACTCAATAAAGAACTTAACAGGTTCTAAAGTTTAATCCCAACACAATTTGAACATAAACGAAAACCTAAAAACACAAAACCTATCACCCGAAGTAGATCACGAAAAGTTTAGCCTTGCATCTTCATGAATTTGGTAACAAGATCGGATTGGAACATGATTTGATGGATTGAAATGAGTTGGAGAAGTAGAATTGACCTCAAGAATCGTCCAAGTTCGTCCCTTTTTGCTCCCAATGCGAATTAGGGTTTTAGATTGATAACCCTCCTTAAATATGGTCAAAATCCGGAAAAATACGTCAAATCCGACCCTACGACGTAAGTTACGTCCTTAGGGACGTAAATTATGTCCTCCCTCATGATATACGTGGTTAGACTCTGTCTTACGTCAAAAAAACTATTAGTTTTAGAAATGACGTAGCTTACTTCCTTTAGGACGTAAGTTACGTCGTATGCTCATTTTGCACCAATTTCTTTATTTTCTTCATCTCTTTTCATCCATATATCATCCAATCTTCGTGCGACCTTTGAATAAATCATTTAAGCTTCCCCACCTATAATTCAAACCTAACACAAAGTGATTATGCTCGATAGAAAAATCACGTTAAAAGCATACATTTAACACTTTATACATACAAAACATGATCACATCATTTTTCTATTAAAATCACAACTATATGCTGTTTTACAAAAAAATATTGTGATAAAACTATACATACATAGGTCCACCCCTAAGCCAACCTCTTGAACACATACAATCAACAATTTTGGTTTGAGATAGAGCTAAAATAGTATACTTTTTTACTTTAGTTTATATAAAAACAACATGTAAGAATAAATCTTGTCCCTAAGAAACCACATGCTTAGACCATCACAGTGGGGATCTCATGTATGCATGATGTGACACCATTCAAGAACGTCCAATGACAAATGGCTCATTAATTCACACGATGTCATATCCTTCATCGTTTGTCTCTATAAAAGGATGAAAGGATGATAATGGAGGAATCAACTTTCCATCAAATTTAAATCAAGAGGTTTTATATAAAAAGTATAATCTGAAAAATCTATAAACAATTATATAAACAAATGACTTATCGAGGTCTATAGTGATGTTTAAAACTAATATGTATTACATCATAGTGTTATAAGAATATAGGTATACATTTTCATTGTTATTAATCATTTTATGTCATATAACCATGATATATGAGCTCAATTAAAATAACTCATATATTTCGAGAAAGTATCGTACATCTGTTATTAAAAAAGTTATTTGATATCATCACCCTCTTGCTTATTATATCCTATTTTTCAACCATTAATATAATAATCATTCACAACCATTCAACCCTCTTAAAAAAATTTAATACATATAAATATAGTAATAATAAAAACAAAATATATGCTGATAGTAAAAAATTACATCCTTTCAAATTTAACATTTAGTCTTTGTTGGGTAGTCGAGCTGCGAAAATATATTCTACCAAATCATAAAATTAAGTACACCAAGTAGTCGACTTGTGTAAACATGTTCCATCAAATTCGAATATGTGCCAAAGACGCTTACGAGACCAAAAACCATACCTATTTGAAAACAACTTGTTTTATAGTATTGTCAACTGAAAAACTAAACAAATAGTATACTGATAATTTTATTAAAGTTAAATATTAGAAAACATTAGAGAAAAATCAAATTGTATGATATATAAATTTTGTATAAAATATAACAAACACAAACAACTTGCTTCAAGCGTAGTTAGCAACGCTTAAGCGAAGGTCACGATGTTCACACAAATCCTTTCATTAAGGGCGTTTAAATTCGAATTCTAGAGTTTTTAAGAGATCCTTAAATTTCGGGAAGTGAATTTCAATATTAAAATTTGAAACCGAAATCTTGAATATCCTAAATTTCGGATATCCAAACAAATATCCATATTTTAATAATATACGTATTAGTTAATAATTTTATAACATTTCTTTCGGATATCCAAAATGTGTAATAATTATTATTTTTGTTGGAGCATATATAGTCATATATAGTGAGTCAGTCGCTTGTCGAATAGTCTAGGCTTAATGTTATACACCTGATATGTTGTAAACACATGAAACTGGGTCATTCGCAGGAGCATATGCGAATGAGACTCAGTCGTACGACTGAGCCATGCTAATGGACCAGCCGTGCGACTAAGAGATGTGATTGGGACATTCGTAAGGCTAAACCATAAGTATGGTCCAGTTGTATGATTGAACCATATGCATGGTCCAGTCGTACGATTAAACCATACGCATGGTCCAGTCGTACGATTGAACCATACGCATGGTCCAATCGCACGAATGGGCCCAGTCGCATCTAATATGGGCCGAGGCCTATATATACCAGTTTCAATGTGTAGAGAGAGAGGAGGATTGAGAGGAAGTCTGCCCAGAGCCTAGGGCTGCCGGATGAGAGGGGAGATCATGCTCGATCTTCCCCTTGCCAAGAGTCTTGATTCTTATGTTGTAACGAGCTTGTAATCGTTAGGTTTTTATCAATGAAACCAATATTTGATAGTTCGTGTTATTGATTTGACTTTTGGTTCTGATTGTTCATCCTTCCGTCAAGAACATGCTCGGATGTTTATCGATCCCGAAAAACCGACTTCACAATTGGTATCAGAGCCGGTTACTGCTGGAATGATCAACAATCATTCTAGCAACCCGAGCTCTTGATTTCTGGATTGAATTTCAGATCTTGACGTTAAACCCACTTCGTGTTCTTCGTGTTTTGCTCAGATCTTGTTACGTGTGTTGCTTCTATGTTGAAATCGAATTCGAAACCACGTTCCTATCACCCTTTCGAATCTAATGATGTCTACTTTGTTTCGGTTCATGTTGAATTCATCAGATTAGGGTTTTGGACAGCCTTGGCGGCTGCAGATCTGAAAATCTGCGTGCGGACCCGTTCATGCGACTGGGCCATGCGAATGGACCATTCGTACGACTGGGCCATGCGAATGGACCATTCGTACGACTGGACCATGCGAATGAGCCATTCGTACGACTGGACCAGTCGTATGTTTAGTCGTGCGACTGGACTAGTCGTATGTTCAATCGCACGAATGAGCCATCCGCATTGACTCATCCGCATTTGTTCCAGACCAAAAAAAAGAGTCTGGAACAGCTTCTTGCACGGATTTGAAGATGAGCAAAGCATATTCACCTAGACGTTCGTTTTTCAAATTAGTTCGATGTGTACCCCATTATTCGTTGGATTTCCAGAATAGGTGAATGTAATTGGAACACAAAAGAGAGAAGAGAAGATGTGAGCAGTTGGTGTTGATTTTGTGGGGTAGTCAGGAGCATCTGACTACTTATGGGTCAATCAAGTTATATTTATCCGCACAGAAAGGATTCTGCTTCTTAGGGGGAATCCTTGTATATAGAAAGTGAAGACGCAATCAGAAAGTGATGATGTGAACCAGTTTCCGATGATGAATCTTCGTGCATGCTGATTGGTTGATATTGTCAGCTGTGGATTGGAACCTTCAACCTTTTGCCCAATACACCGTGTCAATACGCAAGGAGAGCACAATGTCTATATATTGGGATATGCTGAATGTGAGGGGGATTTCTGCAGGTGGTGATGTTAATCAAGTTAGCCTGTGTGAAGATTGAAGCAATGGAAAACTGTTCGTATCATTATCTGGAAAAATCAGTCATATGGGGAATCTTGCTGCTGTGATGGTGTTCTGCAAAGTAAACGAAAGCTATTGTGCCTAAATTCATTTTCAGGGATGTGGTAGTAACCTGACGGATCGGCAACGTTGGCTAATATGGTTTTCGTTTGATTCTATTGGCAACCAGAACAAAGATTGACTGAAGATTGTAAGAGGTGTTATCTACTATTCGCAAGCAACGTCCAAGGGGGAATTTGTTGGAGCATATATAGTCATATATAGTGTGTCCGTCGCTTGTCGAATAGTCTAGGCTTAATGTTATACACCTAATATGTTGTAAACACATGAAACTGGGTCATTCGCAGGAGCATATGCGAATGAGACTCAGTCGTACGACTGAGCCATGCTAATGGATCAGCCGTGCGACTGAGAGATGCGATTGGGACATTCGTAAGACTGAACCATAAGTATGCTCCAGTCGTATGATTGAACCATACGCATGGTCCAGTCGTACGATTGAACCATACGCATGGTCCAATCGCACGAATGGGCCCAGTCGCATCTAATATGGGCCGAGGCCTATATATACCAGTTTCAATGTGTAGAGAGAGAGGAGGATTGAGAGGAAGTCTGCCCAGAGCCTAGGGCTGCCGGATGAGAGGGGAGATCATGCTCGATCTTCCCCTTGCCAAGAGTCTTGATTCTCATGTTGTAACGAGCTTGTAATCGTTAGGTTTTTATCAATGAAACCAATATTTGATAGTTCGTGTTATTGATTTGACTTTTGGTTTTGGTTGTTCATCTTTCCGTCAAGAACATGCTCGGATGTTTATCGATCCCGAAAAACCGACTTCACAATTTTTAATAGCTTTTAGAGAAATATTTTGGATAATTAATATCCAAAATATTAAAAAAAATTAACACTGTCCGAACCCAAACTCAAAAATAACTTTCACATATTTTGGGTTTTAAAGGGTATGATTTTTAACTCATATCTTTTGTACACCTAGAGGTGCAAATGAGCCGAGCCGAGGCCAAGCTCGTATGGGTTCGAACTCAGCTCGTGATGAGTTAGGAGAGCTGAGCTCGGCTCGTTTCGAGCTTTATTTTTAAAGCTTGAGCTCGACTCGACATATACTTTTTTAAGCTCGAGCTTGTCTCGGGCTCGACTCATTTATTTATTTAAATATTATTATTAATATTATTATATTCAATTTTGATATATATATATATATATATATTATATATATATTATATATATATTATATATATGTATGTATGTATATATATGTATGTATATATATATATATATATATATTTCTAATTATATAGTTTATGTATAACATTATACATATTACGTAATATATTTAATAATTTATATAAAAATATATAAATAAAAAACTTTTTTAGGCTCGCGAGCCGATTCGAGTACGATATGTAAAGCTCAGGCTCGGGCTCGTGCTGGATAATTAAATGAGTTTTTTTCAAGCTCAAGCTCAATAAAACTCGCATCGTTTCAAGCGATATCAAGTAGCTCGTGATCATCTCACCTCATTTGCACCCATATGTAAACCAAACGATGACCCTAAACATGTTTTGTATGAGAAAAATGAGAGGGTATAAATGGCATTGTTGGTGTTTTTTGGAGGGTACAAAGTGATATGGGAGTCAAAAGGGACATGACATTGGAGGGAGGGAAGGGACAAAACTCTTTTAGAGTTTTGTCTGCCACACCTATGCTGATGCTTGTACGCGAGGCTCTTAATTTCACTATTACGTTATTTTCTTATCTCTGTTACATTCTCCACAAACATTTTACTAATATACATTTATACTTTTATTTCATCTTTTGTTTCTTATTTACAAATATAACATTTTTAAACCTATTGTTGTAATCATTAGAACTAAAAGCTCAGTTGTGATAGTTCTGTTATTATTCATCTACTGGCTCTTGAATAACGAAGTCAATACCTATGTCTATATGACTTAATCTCCTTAAGAGTAGGTGGTTTAAAAAAATAACTAGCACTTCTTGATGGCATTTAAAAATAAAAAATAAAAAAAACTTGACGATTTAGTATGGAAGAAGAGTAATTCATGGCATTTTTTGTACAACCTTTGAAATTCGCTTTGTGGCAAGCAAATTTACCTAGTACGTTTGGATGGGGTGCAAATTCAATAGAAGACTATTGTTGCAGGTTAAAATTGTTTCACTTATGTAAAAATAAAATACTAAAACAATTTTGTCTTCTTATATCTTTGCTATATGTACAAGAGAACCGGATGAATTCAACTCTCATAAGGGAATTTAAAGTTATATCATAAAAAGGCATGTTATTAGTACACATAATCTATTTTTATTGTTTTCTTTTTTGAATACATACATATAGAAACATAGCTAGAGAGATGAAGAGATCGAGGTGTATTAATGTTAAAAATTGTTGTTTGTATAATTCAAGCCATCATAAAAGCTATGAATTTGCTTCCTTCTATAACGAATTAATAAGTTTTACAAGTCTTTTTATCTTTTCGTTTTCAAACCAATGTAAAAGTACAATGTATTTATGTAAATGTACATGGTTGAAATCAAACCAATATAGCTTGTTATCAATAATACCAAAGCCGGAATGTAAAATTTTTATCTTCTTCGGTCATTTCGGTTCAACCGTTTTTATGCTTTCGGTTATGATTATGTTAATTAGTATTTCTAGTTACTTCTACTAGACAAGAATGTGATACGAGACTCATGAGAAACTTTATACAAAATTACATCGACCTTGGATGGATTTATATATTCATGGTGCAAATGGGTCCCGTAGAAGGACACCATTTTTGCATGGCGAACCGAACTTAGCGGGATCCCGATCCTCCAAGCTCTTATAAGGTGTTGTAAAACCGATTGAGAATATGAATACGGAATAACAATCAATACAAAGATGATACTAGAAAGAACAATATGTGAACAAGAACTCTCAAATGATTATTATTATTGAATGATTTTAGGATACCCCACCGATTACAATCCGGCTTTATTTATAGCAGGAAACTAACTCTAACTAACTCTCAACACATAATGAGAATTTACACAAAAGACCCTATACTATATCTTCCGAACGGAAGAAACCCTTCGGAAGATTCCCTACTAAACATATGTATACTTCGGAAGAAATCCAAAGTACACACCAACATCCTTCCGAAGCAAACATAACCTTCGGAAGATATCAACTTAGCTTCGGAAGACTATATCAAGTTTCGGAAGAAAAACTTAACCTTCGGAAGTACCCTTATTTTGGATTTTAATACTTTACAATCTCCACCTTAAAATCCAAAACAAGATTTTAACCAACTCCAAATGCATTCAAGCAAAACTTAAATTTACCACCAGGTAGAGACTTTGTAAACACATCTGCTGGATTCTCCAATGTAGACACCCCTTCCATTTTCACCTTACCAGCATTCACCACATCCCTTATGAAGTGTAACTTCACATTAATGTGCTTTGTTCTCTCATGAAACATGCTGTTCTTTGACAATTGAACTGCCCCTGGTTATCACAGAATACTACTGAGCCTGACACTTTGATTCCCAACTCAGAAACAAAACCATCCAGCCACATAGCTTCCGTGACTCCCTCAGTCAAAGCTATATACTCAGCCTTTGTTGTAGATAATGCCATCACATGCTGCAACTGAGCTTTTCAACTTACTAAGTTACCCAGCACTTGAAATGCATATCCTGTGATAGATCTACCTCTATCTAGGTCCTTGGCAAAATCTGAATCCACATAACCAACAATTCTGTCAACCTTCCCATGTTCATGATGCCCAAACACTAAACCATAGTGCTTAGTACCCCTGAGATATCTTAAGATCCACTTTACAGCAACCTAGTGAGCTTTCCCCAGATTTGACAAATACCTGTTGACTAAACTCACAGCATACCCAATATCCGGCCTTGTACAAACCATCAAGTACATCAAGCTCCCAACAACATTGGCATAAGGTACTTTCTCCATATATCCAACTTCAGCATCTGACTTAGGACAATCAGAACTTGACAGTTTAATATGAGCACCTATAGGAACTGTTAGTGGCTTCACACCATCCATCCTATAGTTACTTAGTACCTTCTCCAAGTAAGACTTTTGAGACAACTTCAATACCCTGTGCTCTCTGTCCCTTGTAATCTCTATGCCCAATATCTTCTTTGCTTCACTTAGATCTTTCATCTCAAACTCAGACATCAACATTTTCTTAGTAGCTCCAACTTCCTCCAAGTCTGAACAAGCCACCAACATGTCATCAACATACAACAACAAATACACAAATTTGTTCTCATTGTATTCTTTAAAATACACACAACTATCATAGCTGCTCCTGTTAAACCCATGAGTCACCATATGTTCATCAAATCTTTTATACCACTGTCTAGGAGATTGCTTCAGCCTATATAAAGACTTCTTCAAGAGAATACCTTCTCTTCCTGCCCCTTCACCTCAAACCCCTCTGGTTGCTTCATATAGATAGTCTCATCCAGCTTCCCATGTAAAAATACAGTTTTTACATCCAACTGATGTAACTCCATATCCATAGAAACAGTTAATGACAGCATAACCCTGATAGATGAATGTTTCACCACAGGTGAGAATATTTCATTATAGTCCACACCTGGCTTTTGTGTAAACCCTTTAGCTACTAGCCTAGCCTTGTACCTAGGAGGTTCACCTTCAGAAATCCCATCTTTCAGTTTGAACAGCCATTTACATGAAACAGGCTTGTGACCATTAGGTTTATCAACCAGCTCCCATGTGCCATTTTTATATAGAGATTCTATCTCTTCCTCCATGGCCTTACACCATTTATCACTTCTTTCATAGAAATTGCCTCAGAGTATGACAATAGTTCATAAATGCCTTCTTCTTCAACAGCAACAAAAGCCATTGCAGACAAATCCATCCCCTCTCTGAATCTGAGAGGATGTATCACTTGTCTCCTTTGTCTGTCCCTAGCCAACTGGTAATCATCTATACCACCTTTCTGACTAGTAGAGGTACCTTAATCAACACCTTGATCACTCATCCCTTGCTGCTCCACCTCAATCTGAACCCCACTCTGATCTTCAATCTTTGACTTCCCTTTTTCTTGAATGTATTTGTACATAACATTCTCTTGAAAAATAACATCTCTGCTCACTATCACCTTAGGTCTGTCACCTTCTAGTCTCCACAACCGATACCCTTTAACCCCGTCAGGATATCCTAGAAAAACACATTTACAGGCCCTAGGTTCCGACTTACCTTGGCTAACATGAGCATAAGCCAAAGATCCAAACACCTTAAGTTCCCCATAGTCACCTTTTCTTCCTGACCATGCCTCCATAGGTGTCTTCATGTCTAATGCTGCTGATGGAGATCTATTGACCAAATACGCTGCAGTGGATACAGCTTCAGCCTAGAACATCTTAGGTAAACCAGAACTAGCCAACATACACCTTACCTTTTCAAGTAAAGTTATATTCATTCTCTCAGCCAGCCCATTCACTGAGGAGTCCCTGGCACAGTTCTATATCTAGCAATATCATGAGTTTTATAAAATTGATTAAACTCATAACTACAGAACTCTAACCCATTATCAGTTCTTAACTATTTGACTTTTCTCTCAGTTTGAGTTTCCACAAGGACTTTCCATTCCTTGAATTTACTGAAGGCATCACTCTTATTCTTCAGTACTACAACCCAAACTCTCCTAGAAAAATCATTAATCATGGTCATAAAGTATCTAGCACCATCCAAAGAATCAACCTTAGCAGGACCCCATAAATCAGAATAAATGTAGTCTAATATCCCACTTGTGATATGTCTAGCCTTTGAAAACTTTACTCTCTTGTGTTTACCAAGTATACAAGTTTCACAAAAACTAAAATCATAACTGCTCAACTCAGTCATTAATTGTTGCTTATGCAACTCCACCAGTCCCTGATGACTAATATGACCAAGTCTCCTATGCCATAACATAGCCTTAGAACTACTCTCACTTGAGACAGATGCCACCTGAGGGTCTACTACACTAGCACTATCTAACAAGTAGATATTATTCTCCCTTCTACTCCCAGAAAATACTACCATTGATCCTTTTATCACCTTAGCCTTACCATCTCTAAGACTAACATGGTAACCAGAACTCTCCAATAGCTCTAAAGACAATAAACTTCTCTTAAGACTAGGAATATACCTTACATCATGTAGATCCACTTCCATACCACTCTTCATTTTCAGAGTCACTGTTCCATGACCCACAATCTTGCAAGGTCTGTCATCCCCTAGCTTAACTGATCCAAGATCTTCAATCTTCAGTTCTTTAAAGAACTCCTTCACAGGTGTCATATGATATGAGCACCCTGAATCCATAATCCACTTATCTTTCTTGCCACTGCTAGAGACAACCAACATATCTGCACTTTCATATCCATCAGAAGAATCATCATGTGCATTGTGTCCAGAATGAGTCTTTGATCCACTTGATTCACCTTTCTTTCTCTTCAAGTCAGGACAATCTTTCTTGAAATGCTTTTTTGATCCACACACATAACACCTCCTCTTGTACTTGGACCTTGACTTTGAGACACTTCTCTGCTTGAAGTTTCTTTGATCAGATCTCCCCCTGACTACCAAGTCCTCTCCACCATCTTCTTTATAATCAGTTCTCTTCTTCATTTTTTTTGAATTGAGAGCTGCCAATACTTCTTCCATGGTAAGCGTATCCCTACCATACATCAAAGTATCAACAAAATGCTCATACGATGATGGCAAGGATGTCAAGAATATGATTGCTTGATCTTCATCATCTAATTCAACTTCGATGTTTTCAAGATCCAACACCAACTTGTTGAATTCATCAGTATGATCTTCAATTGACTTCCCAGGAGCCATTTGGAATGTGTACAATCGTTTCTTAAGATACAATCTGTTTGCAAGAGACTTCGTCATGTACAGACTTTCCAATTTCACCCAGACCCCTACAGCAGACGTCTCCTTAGACACTTCTCTGAGTACTCGATCCCCCAAGTTCAAGATAATTGAACTGTGTGCCTGTTCCAGCATCTCCTTCTTTTCTTTGTCTGACATTGTGTTTGGCAACTTGGATTCTCCGGCCAAGGCATCCACCACTCGTTGGTGAACGAGTAATGCCTTCATCTTCAACCGCCATAATCCGAAGTCGTTCTTTCTGTCGAATTTCTCAACTTCGAACTTCGTAGACACCATTGTTGCCGCCGATCAATCTTTGATTGAATCTAGATTCTCAGTTGAGCCACAAACTAGGCTCTGATACCAATTATTGTAAAACCGATTGAGAATATGAATGCGGAATAACAATCAATACAAAGATGATACTAGAAAGAACAATATGTGAACAAGAACTCTCAAATGATTATTATTATTGAATGATTTTAGGATACCCCACCGATTACAATCCGGCTTTATTTATAGCAGGAAACTAACTCTAACTAACTCTTAACACATATTGAGAATTTGCACAAAAGACCCTATACTATATCTTCCGAACGGAAGCAACCCTTCGGAAGATTCCCTACTAAACATATGTATACTTCGGAAGAAATCCAAAGTACACACCAACATTCTTCCGAAGCAAACATAACCTTCGGAAGATATCAACTTAGCTTCGGAAGACTATATCAAGCTTCGGAAGAAAAACTTAACATTTGGAAGTACACTTCTTTTGGCTTTTAATACTTTACATAAGGATAAATGTAAACTTGGATTCTCCTTTGTGTCCTATTTGCTCTTAATTCCCAGAAACCGTTGACCACCTTTTTATCTCTTGTTACTATGCCATAATGGTATGGAGCTTTGTTAGTACATTGTGTCGGATGCCACTCATCTGCGCTTTCTCGATCTCCAACCTACTAGAACTATAAGCCTGTCCAACTGCCAATCACGAGCCTTGCTATACAATTGGTAGTACTAGTAGCCCTTTGGAGTATATGGAAGATGAGAAACGATGTTGTGTTCGGCAATCAAATAAAAGGCTTCTCTAAACTCGTTGCTTGAAGATTTAAAAAGCATGGGGTTTTTGTGGATGAGAAGTCGTTCAAATCTTGGCTTTTTGAATTGGAAAGAGTGGTGTGAATTTAGTTTTTTATTGCGTTTATGTATCCTAATTTGGTGGTTTGTATTTTAAATTTGATGTACTTGTCATTTGTAGTAACTTGCTAGAGTGCCTTACTTTTTAATATATTTGTATCTGTCTTTCAAAAAAATTAAACCATATCAGAAAAAATAAGATAATCAAAATGAGATAACTAACATTTGATTCTTTTTATTATATAATAATAATTCATAATGGTACGGTTATGGTTATATTCTTGAGCTGACCAAAATAAATGAACCCGAAGACTGCTATAAAAACAAACAAAAGCAGCCATATTTGCAATCAATAAAAACAGTTGTAACATTAACGACTAGATTTTCGATTGAAACATGATGTTCATGAAATTAGCAACCTCGAGAAATAAATTTTGTCTCAAAATTAGTGAGTGAAACAAAATTTGATAGCAAAATTAGCAACAGATGCAAAATTGGTTGTAAATTAAAGCAGAAAACAATTCGGTTGCAAAACAGTTAGTCAAACTTAAAAAATAAATAATTACAATTTGGTTGTAAAAACAATATATCGTAAACTTAGCGACTGAATATACGGTTAAATAAACTATAAAAATTGATTCCATGTAAAAACGGTTAGCAAATAATATTAATAGAAAATAAATATAGGTTTGCACAAAACATCACAACTTTTATTTAAAAAGCTTACAACAGAAAATCATATTAGCAATAATAAAAATCTAATTAATTTCCTACTTAAATTATTTATAAAAAGTAACATAAAATTAAAACTTTTACCAGAATTTCAAAGTAAATTATAAGAAAAATTCTTATAAATTAAATATGATATAACGGCCGATGCATTTGTACAAATAATTTATATGTTCTATGATATCCTTTGAAAGTTATGATCATGAATTTCCATTGGTCGCATCCGTTGAAGAATGTTTCCGCTCACTACCATCATAATTTGAGAGATCATCTACTTATTCGAGAGATATCACGACCTTTTTTTTTCTAAAATCATATTTTGTAAGATAATACACAGTATTTTGTCTTTCTTATTCTAAAAGGATAGGATTATCTTGTGGGTTATTGAATTGTACGACGCTGACCATTTAGGACCTTTCGTGCCTATTCTTGTGCTTACTTAAATTGTTGGTGTTTTCATCAAGTGGCCACAAAAACATTTTAACTAGAGTTGCCCTATTAGGGTTTATCACATCTACATGATAACATACAAATTTGTATTCAACGTAAAAAGGTAAGTCATGTTAACTCAAGATTCATTCTAGCCAACCTAAAACACATATTTATTCTCATCTTGGGTTTATCACATCTACAAGATAACATACAAATTTGTATTCAACAGAAAAAAGAAGGTAAGTTGTGTTCACTCAAGATTCATTCTTGCCAACCTAAAACAAATACTTCTTTTAATTTTGGAGCTTGATCGCATGTAAGAAATCCCTTCTCACGATAGCAAGGCTAACAATGTTCTCATTTAACTTGGTGATTGCAGTCATTCCGCCCTCTTAATATATTATTTTACATGCTACTATCCTAACGAGTCAATCATTTAAAGCCACACTATGAAAATTGTTTCAGTGCATAACATATCAACCTATAATCTTGTAGTTTAGTAACATTAGTTATCATCTTTTATAAAAATCATGTGCATTCTTATCTTTACAAGAGAAAATATTTTAGTGTTAAAAGATAAAACAAAAGTTATGATCAGATCACTTGAAGTGTGTATCAAGTCAAGGAATATCAACATAAAGGATAGAAAAACAAAATAAATAAAACTTGACATAAGCAAAAGCGTGTCTTACTTATAATCAGTGGCCAGCCCTATCATGAGTTAGACTTTAGAGACCAAGGCTTTACCTCTATTTATAAATTTGTTGGTTAAACTGTTAAATTGCATTTTACATGTGCTAAAATCTAACTGACAATAGTTGATTCCGACGTTAAATATAGTTTGAAAAATTCTACATGTGTTAGAATCCAGGTTTTAACCTCGGTTAACATACTTTTAGGAAAATAATTTTTTTTTTAATTTTAATACTTTTTTAACATCAAATATAAGACATTGCTTCAGAGTATATATATATGTGTTATTTTTATTAAACATACATATCTGTTTACTAGTCGGGACCACACCCCAATCCCTCCATACGAAACTTACAACTGGAAAACTAAATGATTCAACTTGAAATATTTTTGCTTTGCAAGACTCGAACCCAAAATCTTACAATTTGTAGATCTTAAAATTTTAACACAAAAAGAAATATTTCATCTACAAAACCCTAAACTTGATTGTCCTGCTCTTTAGATCTCTTCTATCCATGTGTATGCTTTGTATCCACACTCTCATATCCCTTCAAATCTAACACATTCAAAGATACCATATATAGCTAGACTCCTTAAAAGATAATAGAATAAGAAGCCTCTGAACTCATTGATGAAGTTCACAAGAACCCTTTACCATCTATCAAGATCATGCATGAATCCATTCAATTGAGTGCATCTTTGCCTCTTCCAAAGGAAACTAAAACAACCCATATCACACTTCTCTCTTTCTCTCTCTCCCACATAACTTATTATTAGGGTTTGCCATCATATAAGACATACACACACCATTAACCAATCTAAATGTTGTCTCACCAAGATGATAGCCAAACTATCGGTAGCGGTGGCAGTGGTGGTGGTGGTGGTGGTGGACGGAATACATCTTTGTTGAAGCCACCGGAGCAAATCATCAAGTGCCCAAGATGTGATTCTCCCAACACAAAGTTTTGCTACTACAACAACTACAGTCTCGCCCAACCTAGATACTACTGTAAGGCGTGTAGGCGATATTGGACGAAAGGCGGGGCGCTTCGCAACGTCCCGATTGGGGGCACTTGCAGGAAGAGCAAGAAGACAAAGGCTTGCTCTTCGAGGTTTCTTTCACCGGAGTCTTTGGTAAAATGTTCATCATCTGATATTGGAAGGATGAAGGTTTTTGGTCTTTCTACACTAGATTTTCAGCTTGGTGGGTTAAACAACTTACCTCCTAGGCCAGTTGTTACACCAGCTAACCAATTATGTTCTTCATCATATGGAGATCATGTGTCAAGTGATCATTCTTTAGTGAATCTTGATCCATTAGGGTATAATATTAATCTCCCTTTTTCATCATCTCAAATTGTGATGAAACAAGAACATCATCATCATAATCATCATCATCAACAACAAGATAATGGAAATGGAGAATTGGGAAGTTTTCACGACATGGGTACGAATCATACAAGTACTGATCTTGCTTCTTCCATAGAGTCTTTGAGTTCTATAAATCAAGATTTGCATTGGAAGCTTCAGCAACAAAGACTGGCTATGTTGTTTGGTGGTGGTGTTAACGGTGGTGGTGGGGTGGGGAATGATCAGCAACAACAGAACACACAAGTTGTTCTTGAACCACATCATGAGAAACTACAACCTATTTTGTTTCAGAATCTCGAGACTTCAAAACAACCACAATCATCTATTGATGGTGATTCAAGAAAATATACCACTGGTGGCTCATGTGGTTTGGCAACTGAGTGGTTCTTTGACAACAGCTATGCACCGGTGAATCGAAATCCAGCGACTTCAAGGAATGGAAATGGTGAAGGAATGATCAAAATGGAAGCATGAACAATTGGAATGGGGTTCAAGATTGGAATCACTTGAATCAATACAATTCAGTTCCATAGTTTCATGTGAAGATTAGAGCAAAAAGATTAAAAGAAACTAATTAATTAATGTATTTTTTTTAATTAATTTCTAATTATATTACCCTGTCTTCTTTTGTGTTGGTTTTTAACCATGTACTTATGAGGATCAATAATTTGTGTGCAATGGACTCTATGTTACTGTAATTGCTTTGTGACTTTTGTTACATCACTACTTTTCTTTCTTAAAAAAATTTGATGTCATACATGTATCATAATAAAACATTTAATTATCAATCAGCTAGTTTGTTAAATATATATTTGTTATTAAATATGGGTTAGATTAAATAGACACCCCGGTATTTTAAATCAATACCCAAAATTTATATACGTGTCGTATAGCCCCATACGCGTCGTATAGGAGGTCGTATAAGGCTATATGTATCGTATGAGACTATATGTGACGTATTAAAGGGTGTCGATTTATCTGGATGAGTGTCTCTATATTAAGACCTTTAAATATACATTAACAGTGGTACAATACAGAGTAACAATAATAAAAACGCTACTCATTCATTTTGTATTTTAATAATATGATAATGCCACATAAATAAATTTTATGTCCCACCAAAATATAAGTTATCAATAAATTGTAAGTCTGTCTAGAAAGTTGTGACTAGTTGTAGTTAATGTTTGATCTGTCTTAAGTTTAAATAAATAATATGGAAAACTCAATTAACTTGTTTGAGAAAGTCAATATAATTAATAAGTCGTCTTTTAATAGTTATTATTGTTCTAACATCTAATTGATTAATTACGAGTCACTGGGCTATGCAGTTATATATCTTTATTACTTAATTACGAAATCTTAAAACACCATCAGGTTGACACGTCCCATGATACGTCACCAAATGAAAGTTAGTATAAAAAGAATGCAAATGGTAGCTCCTACGGAAAGAATATTTAATTATTGTTATTTGGTTTATTTGTTAATACTTATTTTAATATCTCTAGTTTGAATATTAAGATAGTCATTGATGTTTTATTATTATCTGGTTATCTTCTAGTTCATGCATGATGACTAATGGTTTATGAATATATTAAAAACCCTGAATTTTTCAACAAGCAAAGAAAATTCACGTTGATCATAACATTAGCTTCTCTAACTAAAATCATGAAACTTAATTTGTGAGGGTCTAGTAAACGTATTGTTTGATACTTGCATTGGGATGTGTAACTAAGAGTACGATGTATTATGGATATGTAAAGATGAAGTTACGTACGTACAACATGTGTTAAATTTGTTTTGTAGTGTTACAGAACTCTCACTCATATATAGTACTTCACCCCGATCCAGTAACTGCAATACTCAGTCTTAACAGTTGATGCTTTTATGAAACATAACTATAGTACCCACCTTCTATATCTTTAACCACTATGCCCATCTTATCGTATTCAACATGTTAATGACTGTCGGAACAGAAGCACCCATCAGACCACAACTATTGGTCATGCCAGTACGATGTATGCATTTCAATTCTTTGTCCCCCAAAACTTGCACACCCTTAGCTCTATATTCTATAATCTACTTTTTGTTTCTTTGTAGTTTGTTTTTTCAATATTATGACCAAAAGCACACTTGTTACTTATACTTATCTTACGATTATATAGTTTGTTTAGTTAAAATGTGTTGATCGTGTTAAGAACCGTGTAAGCGTGCATAGGACTTTAATTAACTTCTTAAGTTTGCCACGCTGCTTTTAATCTAAATTACCACACTTGTAATCTATATGTGTTATGTATCTTGCTTAAACTTTAAACATTTAACATATTTGTCATGAACTGTAACACATGAAATACAGTTATTGAGTAGGATCTTCTGGTCTTGATATGTTCATTCGATCTTACGTTTAGGATCTTCCAATAACAAAAAACAGATCTCCATCTTAACAATCTTTAAGGTATATATACTAAATATCCATATTAGAAATAATCACAGAAAAAATATTTAAATAACACAAATTTCTTTTCTCAATCAATACAATTGTCTCTTGTTTAATTATTTTTACCCCACCATTTGACCGAACTATATGCTTACGGGTTGGTTATTAGAAAAATTGCTTTATAAGATATAACAATAGCAACGATCAAGTAGTAGCATGTATTAAACCTTGCATGAGGTTTTATTAGCAATTGAACTAACAAATACATAATTGTGGTAAATGATAAAACGTTGGTTTGGAGAGGGTGTGTGTAGAGAAGTACAATGAGACGTAAAAATATGGTTGTATTTGTAGGAGTATTTATGACTTTTACAGAGGAAAAAAGTCATGGTGGAGTATGTTCAAGAGTAAAAAACGCATTTGTCAAAACTGTAATGAATACAGACCCTTCAAGAGTCACGTTCAAGAGTACAAAGTGCACCACTAAAAGCGACAAATTGTACCATGATTATGGTCACAAAACATACGTAACAATTGTTCTTTTACACATGAATCCTTTTTGAGCCATCACTATCCTTGATCAAGACGCATACACACACATATACACATCGGTCGGCCTCGTCAAAATTGTTGCTTTCGTATGAATCTTATGAAGTCAATAGTTGATTGCAATACTTGTATCCTATGCCATGATACATGCCTTTGTATAGCGATACTCTATAATTACGCAACATATAAAAATAGTTACCCAAATGAGGTAGCTTTATGCTATTACATTTACGCAATGTGTGTGCTTGTGTCACAGAAGAATATATTGTAGAATACACACTAAATCTAAAAGTTTATATAATTACGCAAGTTATGCTATCATCTAGCGCAACTCTTTTATGAAAAATTGTGCTGAAGTGATTAAAAGTAATAAAATCATTATTTTTAAAATAACTATATACAAATTATTCAAGTCTAACATACATTTTAACAAAAAACAAATGAAAAAAAAACTTTTCCATTTTGCCCTTTAAGAGCATTCAAAGTCTGTTTCTCGTATATATGTGAGTGAATGTTCTATATTTGAGGATGGTTGTAAGTGATTATAAGTGAAAATAGCAAACAATTTATGAGGATTGTACTATGTTTCCTTATATTTGATAAAACACGGTACAACCCTTATAAATTTATTTAATATTTTTGAAAATGATTGTGAATGGATGATAAAAAAATATAATGATAAAGATATGAATATATATTATTTAATTAAAAATAAAAAAATAATAATATTTAATGTAATTATAAGGATGAAAATGTGAGATGTATCATGAATACTCTAAGACAATTTATCTTTCTATGTAAAAACTAAAAGAATTAAATAAATAAATAAACTATTAATATAAATAAGTAACTAGGTATATATATATATACAAAGATAATTTTGTGTACAAAGTAGGCATTGAAATTATTACACAAAAAGATTATGATTTGCGTGATTAAAAAGATGTGTAACTAAAATTTTCTCGCATCTACATGATTCTTTCATCATTTACATGATAGTTATTTCAAATTTTACGTAACTTTAATAACACATGTGTTAATTAATTACGCTAAAAATTTATTAGATGATAGCTTCATTTCTCGATTTGTATAATGTGTACATAATCCATTAATCCGCACTTTGTACATACATTTTCATATATATCAATTACCCTCGGTCTCTCCGCGTATGGAATTTATAGTCTCCCTAAAAGCACTTCTCTCGATTTTCTAATAAATACTTTAACTTAAAATTCAAAACGATCAAGTTTTATGCATTTTGAAACTTCCCGAATATATCTATAGCAAAGTCCATTACATATATTTCAACTATACGCTGCATGTTTTATACATCATAATCCAACAAAACATTCACCATTATACAAATATAAGTTTCAAACTATGCGTATCATAACTCCGAAGCTTGATCAAACATACAAAAACATCAGCGTACATTGACCAGTTTATGTGAAGTTGTCCGGTTAATAATTAAATCTCCATAATCAACTCATGCATGAGTTAATATATAATTATTAATGTTGTATGATGTGATCTTGAAATGAGTATTATAATGTGTTACCACCAAACCTCAAAAAGGTCACTAGGCAATCATAAAAATTGTCATTTTCTTCATTTCAAAAGGGGTTTTCGTAAATTACTGAAACTTTTTATCTAGAGAGAGAAAGAAAACCGGTGGTGATGTTGCGTGATTAACGTGATAGAGAGTGGCTAGATGAGGAAAATATATGGGTGGACATGGTTGAAACAACACATGATACGTATGTATATGTATATGAATGTATACGTATACAACTGGTGTATGTATGCATAACATATGGTGTACTTTGATAACCTGCAAGAATTTCATGACTTTGCATGAAAATTAAATTGTTTGTTTACTTTAGTTTAGGATTTCAAACATCTATTTTATATTTTAACTTTTAATAACATTAAATATAACCGTGGCTTAGACCCTTGTTGCAATTATCACCTGTTTTTATCAAATATTAGGAGTAGTTTGGCAACATCCGTGAATAAATATAAGAGATATGAAACGATAAGAAATTTTGAGTCGATATTTCTATTTGATTGAATCTTTAAATAATTGTATACAATGAATATTTTACTCCTTTGATAGTATTTTTTTTATTAAACTTAAAGTTTCACCACCATCAATGTCACACCAGCACCAACGATATGATCACCGTCATCACCGATTCTTTATATGCCTTCAATCGAGGCCCTAGATTCACACACACACAAACATATTTGTCCCTAATCGAAGATGACGATAATGGTAGTGGTGGTGGTGGTGGTGACCCTAGATTCAAAAATGATGAAGATGGTGATGGTGGTAGTGGTGGTTGGGGTTTTCGATTTAGAGATGTAGATGGTTAATGGTGGCGGTGATGAGGATTTTCGATTCAAAGATGACGATAGTGGTGGTTTGAGGTGATGGTAGCTGTACGGCTAGTGGTGATGAGAAATGGTGGTGATGAATAGGTAAAATTGTCTCTTTTTCATTCTACGTCATTTAAAACTCAATGGATTTAGATGTAACTTTTTGATGGGGTTATAAAATATTGTCAATTAGTCCCTTAATTTGGTATCAACTATCAAATATGACTATCCAAAATTTGGTTTGGTTATTAACCCTATCGATCATGATCAAAAGCGGTTCTATTATTAACCAGTTTGAGAAGGTATAAAAACTATCTGGTCATGTAACTGTTTTGTTTCAGTTTTTAATCAGATAAGAAAATGATAATTATTGCTAGTTAAAAACCACGGTTATGATCTCTTAGAATCGGTTTTTCTTGTATCATTTAACAAGCGGTTTGGTTGTCGATTAAATTTTCAGGTTGGTGAGGTAAACTGATCTTTTTTGCCCACCTCACTACTAAAACTTCAACAATCAATTTTTTATCACTGGAATAAGTATAAGATTATAAATTTGAGCTTACCTCTTGTTTAATTCGTGCATTTTTTGAAAGACTAGAATTTGTTTATGTGATCTCTGACACAACATGAACATAACGTGATATTGCGAGTTTGTGTTTAGTATAAACTAGTATTAAACCTCTGCGTTGTGACAGGGAGTAAAATCATGCCAAATAACACATATGTTACATTATCGTTAACGATTATTAACACCAGAAAAACTTGTATTAAAAAAATGGAAAAATAAAATCGAACGAAGAGTAACGTAGAAATGTAAAACATTAAAAACAATAACTTAGTCGATATAGGACCAACACGTTGCAACGGAGAGCTTAAAGGGGGAAAATGTGTAACGTTGAACCACACACACATGGTATGATGTGTTAACTTTTAAAATTTAGACCGAATTGTAAAATTAAATTTTTGTAAAAACTAAATTTATAGGAGGCTAAAGCTAAAAGTAAAAAATTATACGAGTTAAATTGTAAAAAAAATATTGGGTTTAAAATAAAATGATAAAAAAACAAAAGATATGTATAACCTTTTATGTTTAAAGTAAAACAATATATGCAATTTTGAGTTGGTATGTGTTTTAGTTGGTATCAGAGCGAACTTGTTTACCTGGTGCTTGGTTTCATATGTCTTGATCAACTCGACATGTTTTAAATGGTTGTGTAAAATTTCAGGTTTGTGTTAGTTGGGACCAACCAACCGTCAAACACAAGCCGTTTAGCACCATTTGTAAAGTCAGAAAAAAAAAATTAGAAATTTGTCAAAGTTTTGTCATAGAAATCTATGAGATTTTAAATCTCTTATCTTTGAATTTAGGCATGACGTTAATATTTTTGTTATATTTGTTTATAAAAAGTCGGTAATCTAATCAAATATAAAGGTGAATCATATATGTCTACTAGTTATTAACTCTAATGACAAAAATATAGTATTCTTATGTTTTTAAACATTTTTTTGTTGAGAAATTTTGAAAATACATAGAGATAATAATATTTTTTTTCTCTCATCTTGAACCATCATTAATAAGATGATGATGATAATAGTAAGTTTCCATTTGGTTGAAGTTGACAAATTAAAATTTGTAAGGCCCAATTAGAAATAAGGCCCACCACTGAAATAAAACCAAAAGGCAAAAGCTATACAAAGAGGTCTTGTATCCACTATAAATAAGCAGATAGGCACACCTTTGAATTCAATACTTGATTGGCATAAAGATTAAAATGAAAGCAGCTGTAAAACCACAAGTTGAACATTATAAAAGAAAAAACCATTTCAGACATTTTTAAGTTTTTGAATGATATCCTCAACTACTGTAAATAAGAATCCATGCAAATTGGCTTGCATACTACTTCATGATCTATCCAAGAAGACTTAACGCGAATTACCACATGACCTTTTTGCACTCGCATTCAACACACGATCAAGACCAGATCCTTTTCTTGTTCTCTCGTTCTTTGACGCCTTGAGTTGGGTTACTTGGTCTACCTTGATGGGTCAGTCTCTGGTTGCTGCTTGTGCCGCTGGTTTAACCATTCTTGTTGGACCCCTGCTTGGTCTAGGTGGGTCAGACTTCCTTGACTTGTTTGGGTTGTTGTTATCAACATTCTCTACTTCACTATTTCTTGACAACCTCTTTCTTGTTACTTCACCCCCAATACTACCAAGAGAGTCATTTCTCTTCGACCGGTTATAGCCAGCAGTCGTTTGCCCACGGTTCATTAGATTTGAACCCCTTAGAATATGTGGTTCAGCCACGTTTATGAATTTGTTGTCTCTTGAACCACCACCAATGTGGCTGGGTGTTGATTTCATGGAACTAGAGGAATCTGCAATTGTTGCAATAGACATCCGCCGTTCTTTCTCTTTAAGCTTTTCCTCAAGCTCCTTAATCTGAATTTTCACAAATACTCGAGCTATTAGCATAAACAGTATCAAAAAAAAGATAATAGAATTAAAGAGTAACCAAAACGAATCAAGACCTTTAGATGAAGTGAAGTTGAATCAGAATATTGTTCTTGTTCTTTCAGTTTCCTTTCAAGTTCCTCAATCTGAAACAACAAAAGAGGAAGAAAAAAATAGTTACTTCCTGTTCTGTACAATCTTAAGATACATGAACATAATCTAGTTTTTTACTACCTTACTTCCTGTTCTGTACAATCTTAAGATACATGAACATAATCTAGTTTTTTACTACCTTATCTTGAAGAATCATGGTGTAGGACTTTGACTCTTTGACTTGTTCTTTCAATTTTTCTTCAAGGTCCCTAACCTGTTTTTGAAACTCCGAGTTTAGTAAGAACTTCAAATCTTGAAAAAATAATTTATTCATAAAATTATTCAAATACCTTCTGTTGGTATGTTATAGCCCCCGACTGTTCTCGCTCTGTAAGCTTGTTCTCGAGCTCCTTGACCTTCATCATCATATCATACAAATATATTCTCACTAGGATTGATGTTGGATTCATTTGACTATAATAACGAATGTAAATGATGAGATTACTACCTTCTGTTGGAGGCCACTGTTGAATTCCTCTTTTGCCTTCAACTTATCAGAAAGATGTGAAACTTGTTTTTCTAACTGTGAGTGCAGTCCCTTTTTGCACTCGATTTGGTTCTCAAGCTCCTTAATCTTTTCCATATGGTTTTTATGCACTTGATCTTTACCTTTAATCTTTCCTTCTGCATTCTGTAAACTCTCTTCTAACTTCCTTAAAGATTCATCTTTCAAACGTGATTCTTGCTTTGCTTTTTCAAGCTTCATGATGAGTACCACAACCAAAGTCAAACACTGCTTCAAGAAATCTGTAAAATTTAATGATAAGTCATGCTTACCATCATTTTCATTTTCTGAAGCTCACTTGTATCGATTTGCTTTCTAGCAGGACCCAACTCAACCCCTCGGACCCTCGTTGCAAAGTTTAGTGAACTCAATGTCTCACTCAGGTCATGTTCTGAAGGACTAATTTGCACAAACATCAATGTTTTCGAGTCACCCCCTACAACAAAAACAAAACAACTTACATTAGTAAAGTTTTAAAGAAAATATAGAAAAATGAGTACCAAGATTTGAGTTTACCTAATGAATCTTGAAGTAAATGTGTGAGCTTTGAATTTCTGTATGGAATGTGACTGCTTTTATTTGCTAAAGCAGATATTACATCACCAAGAGCAGAAAGAGATCGGTTAATATTTTGAGCTTCCTTGAGCCGTTCACCTTGAGCCTCTGTCTTTCCAAGCCGCTCACTGCCAGCCAAATCCACAAGCCATAGCTTGCTTCTGGTGCACTCCCCATTTATCAAGTTTTTTGCTCTTACCATAATACAAAGCATACTAAAAAACCAAAAAATATGTACAGTAAATTGATAATTGAAATAAACCATCTTAAGACAGATGATTCTATGCAGTAAATGTGTCGATGGTAAATTTTGGATGGGTGGTAGGTTGGGTAACATGTCAAAATGGATTTGACTCAGGATTGATCCAAAACACCTTTCATGTGTATAATTTTAAATGAACATGTTAAATATGATTACAAAAATATTAAAATATATTACCAAATGAATGAAACGTAAGCTAAATTGACCCATACATGAGCAATGCATTGTTATCTTTATAATATTGTACCATATCCTCATCATACTTTACTCACAAGCTAGAAAACTTTAGAAAACAAAAATAGTGCCTTACCAATGAGACCGACTGCTATGTTCGTTCACGTTATTGGACCCCACGGCTCGAGCACTACTACCAACTCGCAATACATTCCAAACTTCTTGTATGTTTTGAACTTTTGCTTCAACTAGCCCAGGGATATTGTGAAGCCCTTCAGAAGCTTGTTTTACTTCCAACCTAAATTCCCAAAACAATCATATATTATACTATATCATACACATTTATTCATGAAGCTAAGTGTGTGATTTATATTTACTTCTTTGAGGAGGAGGATGATGTTGTCAGTAGATCCCTTATTTGTTCATTATAGACTTCAAGCACACTAACTGATATATCATATGTAAAAGTGTCTATTCTTTCTTTTGCAATTTTAAACAACTCTTCAAGTGTTCGGTAATTAACCCCTCGGTTTCCCTCTGTACCCTCCATGGTAAATGTCTTTCCTGTCCCTGTTTGTCCATATGCAAAGATGCATACATTGTAGCCATCCAAAACTGACGTTACCAATGGTGAAGCTTGAGAGAAAACATCAACTGTGTATAGTAACAAATGGTTAAGAATATAATATATAACTATACAATTAAAATCTGATTTAAGATAAAATGAATAATTACAAAGGAACCTTGATTGTCATTGGGTGTGAAGACTCTGTCAAATCTAAAGGTTTTTCTAGTAGAACCACTATTCAAAATCCCGAGTTCACCATTTGATGCTGCGTCGAAGTCAACAACCGTTGAGCATCCGCTTGAAGATTCTGATTTGCTTAGTGGGCGGCATCGGCAAAATACCCTTATATTTCCTGATAATTACAGTAAAATGAATATGCAACGGCATCTAGTGTTTGTATTATTAATTGTTATGTAAAATACTATTTGCAGACCTTTTGCATCCTCAACTTGATTATGAAGCTTTCTTCTCTTTGCTTGTTCTTCATTGTACTTCATTTTAAGATCCTCACACTGTGCAACTGCAAATTGATGATTAAGAAGTAAAAATGATTAACTTACAGTATAATTATTAGATAAAGTGAGTTAATAATAAGTTTAAAGTTAAAATTTTACCCAATGCTTGAACTGCAGAAGTCATTTTATTTAGATCAGGAACAGAGTCAGCACATTGGTGTGCTTCACGAGAGAGCTGGGAGTGGTCCCTCTTTAAAACCTGATTAACGGATTAGGTTAATTAGGTGTAAAACGTAATGTTGATCATAATATTTTTAATACTGATGCTCATTAATTACCGTTATTCTGTGTGATAATTCTTTAACTGCAGCAACCCAACCTTCTTGTCATGTTCATATCTACTTGATATTTCCCTCAGCATTTCAGATTGTTTCTCCATTTTTTGGTCTATTTGAGAAATTCAGGAACTAATTAGGTAAACATATAGAACTAGAACACAAAATTGTCCCTTTGACTAAATAAATGTATTGTTTGACTTCACAAACTTACCAAGAGAGGATGTTTGGAACAACTTATTATCAAGCTCCATACGGACCTTCTCCAGCTGCTCATTTGCTGCAGTCAAAGACATCCAAGCTTGATAACATTCCTCAGTCTTACGTTGACATTGACTGGTCAACTCTTGTATCCTTTTCTCATACTTCTCTACAGATTTCTTTCGCATTACTTTCTTCTGAAATATTAAATAGTTCACAACGATTATACTTCTTTCAGTAGCATAGATAAATTAACGAGAAGCATACCTGAGCAGAAGGGACTTCTATATTAGCATCACAGTTTTGACATCTTAAAAGATCATGTTTTACATCATCATCTGTGAGTCAAATCAACACAGAACTGAAGTCAAGTTCAAGTCGTGTGCCACATTTACATTAATGATGTAATTTCAGAAGAAAAATTAACTACCAAGAACATGAGGTGCTCTTCTTATACAGATTCCACTGACCAATGGGCTACCAGTTATCCCTTCGAACCTAACAACAATAGTCTCAGCCATCTTGACTTTGACTCTCGAGTCAACTAACTGTAGTGGTTTATTGGCTCCAACAACAGAGAAGATGTCAAAATCTGCAAGTATCTGGTAGATAACAATATGAAATTTTAAATTCCAAATTTTTAGTAACTATTTAAGGAAATTTTATAACTTTAACGGGAATTTGCACTTGCCTTCTCTTCCTGCAAGTATACATTGAACACTCTCATTCCTTTAGGACCAAATGTGTTTATCATCTCAACAAAATGAAGGTCAACATAGTAATCTCCCTCTGGAAAACCATCAAATCGATACTGAAAATTCCCTAGCCTCGCTGTGTGGTAAATGAATGGAACATCACCACCCTCAGTTATACACTCATTCGTTTGGAAAACATCGCCCCCTTCAAAATACTTATCTGCCACCATGTTTATAGTTGAATCGGGCTCCACCATGGTTTGGGCTCCAGCATTCACAAACAGAACAATTTCATCTGATTCTAAAAGGAGATGAAATCATGTCAATTCATTTACAAACTTACTATCTGCTCATCACTTATGTTGAATCTATATAGTAATATGAATTACAAAATCATGTCAATTCATTTTATACTTTATAGCTAAACTTTCTCTACAATCTGGAACAGATGATGCATGATTAAAGTGGAAATCAGTCAAACTACAAGCTTGTACAGTTCGGTTTCATAACCCCTTTGGAATTAGCCTGAAACTCGAATCACAGACCTAAATGTGATCAACTCTATAGCATTTTTAGGTGGATCGAAACTCAAAAACGAAAACCTAAACTCTAAAAGCCCAGAAAAATTAATGGTTTCGGAAGCCTCTTATTTTTAAACTAAATCAAAGATCTTGAAGAACACAAAATGCATAATTTACACAAATAAGGCAACTTAAATCGAAAATCAGCCAAAATCTAACCTGTACAGTTCGATTTCATAAATCCCTTTGGAATCAGCCTAGCACCCGCATCACAGACCATGGAATCGACGTTAGATTCATCATCTTCATCAGCAATCGAAACCCTACCGGACTTTTTGTCCCAATCAAGAACACCAGCCGGACAAAAGACATCAGCAGCAATTAGGGTTCCATCTTCTACCTCCATCTTGCAATTATCCTGTTGATCGAACGGTTTGTTCCAATCAATCCCACCTGCAGTGAAATCTGAGGTCATCGCAAGTGTAGTATCCTCTTGATTCGGAGGATTGTTACTCAAGTTAGCGATCTGGGTTTCTTGTAATGTGTCGAACGTTGTTGTTTTGCTTTCCATTGAAATTAGGGTATGTGGGTGTTTGAAAATGGTGAAGATCTTGAAAGGGTTTTTTGCAGAGAAGATGATTTGGGGTAAGTGGTTCGCTCTTTTGGGTTTGAAATTTGGGTGGTGAGAATTTCAATCTTGACCGTTGATCAGACGACCGTTGCTCCATGTGTTTATGGGGGGATTAAAATAGTATACTTTTGTCATAAATGGTAAAAAGTTGTTTTTGCTTATAATTTTGAAACTCCTACACGAAACTAAACCCGTCAGACAACTCCTCAAGGGTCCTGTATGAGAAGATCTATAAAAAAAAAGTTTGCTTAAATAAACACTCCAATATTTCAAATTGATATCCTAATATTTTAAATTAACACTTTAAAATTTTTATACATGTCGTATAGCCCATACGCGTCGTATAGAGGGAGGTCGTATATGATTGTATGTGTCGTATAGGACTATACGTGTTGTATAACCCTCTAACAGCCCTCTGAATTTTTCCTCGTAGTCAGTGTCGGAATTCGTTATACGCGTCGTATAGCCCTATATGTGTCGTACAGCCCTATATGTGTCGTATAGGGGGTCGTATAGGGTTATATGAGGCGTATAGCTCTCTGACAGCTTCCTGAATTTTTCTCGTTTTTAGCGTATTCGACCCTATACGCCGCGTATAGACCCATACGCGACGTATTGGGGTGTCGATTTATATTAATGGGTGTGTATATATTAGGGACTCAAAAAATATCCATAAACACAATGTTAAACCATTGGAGGGGATCAAGCTTCAAAGAAAATAACAAACAAGAAGATACACATTTGGGATAATGTTTCCTCTAATTTTCTCTATTAAAAAGAATTGCAATTTATAAGAAAAGCTGCAGCTAACGCGAGTTCTAAAATTATGTGAAAAAAGAAAATGCAAGTAGTCGCTCTAGTTCTTGCATGCAAGTGGGAAGAACAAACAACTAAACTAAGCTGTGGTTGAATTGGTCATGCTCCTTTTGCAGTTATAAAGGGGGACCATCTTCTGCCTTCTTTACTTGATCGAATCTTAGGTCATTACCATGATCCATCATGGTCGGTCTAGTTGGGTTCAAGATCGCATTAGTAATGAGAATATTGGTTACATAGTGCCTTTATTATGATGAAATCGAAAAATCAACGGTGAGTAGTAGTCCTTTGAACACAACCACTCAAAACCCAAAATGAGCTCGTCACCCTTAAAAGTTATAAGGAA
Source organism: Flaveria trinervia (assembly GCA_025506515.1). Classification (NCBI taxonomy): domain Eukaryota; kingdom Viridiplantae; phylum Streptophyta; class Magnoliopsida; order Asterales; family Asteraceae; genus Flaveria; species Flaveria trinervia. The sequence goes on along the minus strand of CM046450.1, from coordinate 14,780,075 downwards.
GAGCGGGACTTAAAAAGAAGAGGTATCACGTGTAAGGTGTTGCCATAAGGCAAAATTCTTGACATCGAATGGGCTTGCCATCACCCACGAGAACTGGGAAGGGTGTCGTTGGTTACGCAAGGTGTAGCAAGGACGCTGCATGGGGTTGGATATGAGTGTGAGTACTTCCAAAACTAACAAGGACACTAACCGGTCAATGATGGATTTAACTAGTGAGCAACAGGGAAGTCGATGATGACAACCCAAATAGAGAGCCAGATTGAGGCTGAGAAAACGGGGAACCACCAAGGAATCTTCAAGTAAGGGCAGTTTAGGAGTATTGGAAAAAAACAACAAGATTATCAGCGATAAGTAAAAACGGAGGCGAGTTGCAGTGATGCCCTCGTAAGTATTTTTTGGGGCAACAGAAACATAAACCAACTGAACAACATTGTTACAATTTGTTTTAGTGCCGAACGAGTTGTTGATAAGGAAGGAGGGGTGGTTGATGGAATGGTAAACAAATGAGGAGGGCTAGGAGTTGAAGAAGAACAACAGGGGTAATGGTAGGTTGGGTGGTTGGTGTTGGTAGTGTCATTGAGGCTCGTGAAGAATAGGAAACAGAAGAAGCAGTCGACTTTTCTTTTAGTAGTTTGGCAAGGCCAATTGCTTGCAAGAATGAAGTATGCTTTAAAACCGAGAAATCATTTTGAATATCTTGAAAAATGCTGGAAAGGAAGCAATCGAGAAGCGCCTCTCGTGGTAAGCCGACTATGTAATTGCTAAGCCATGTGAATTTGGCAACATAGGCGGTACTGTCATGGTTTGACAGGGCTTAAACAATCCAACTTGATGACTCTCATAAATGGAAGGACCGAAGAGTAGTTCAAGGGCATGCGAGAATTCCGACCAAGTAATGAGTAAGTCATTCTTAGTGAGAAAGGTGGAACAACTAAGAGCTTCACTGATGAAATAGAATTAGGCTGGAAAGATGCGTTGGTCAGGAAGCATGGAATAGAACTAATGTAGTTCTTAGCTTAAAACAAGCAATCTAAGGGATTGGAACCATCAATGTTTTGAAGATTAATTTGAGGTGGGCAGAAGGCCTAGGGCAAGGTGGGCGGAAGGCCTAGGGTAGGGGTGTTTTGGTGGTGGTTCAAGCCGAAAGTTAGTGGTGAGTCTAACTATAGTTTGGTGAAGAGGGTGGTTGTCACACCCTCAATTTCTATAAACTGGGTAATATCGTTAGGCGCATGACATACCATGATTTTAGCCATTAGTTACACCAAACTACACAACAATTACAAAACATAATTTCTAAATTAAATAAAGTTTCTTAAAATCAGAATTAAATACGAAATATGAAAATAAATGCAGAAGCGTATAAACCATAATTTAAACGCCGCAAACATGCGCAAAACCAGATAAGTATAATGTGTAGAAACTGCAAATGTTCTTTGTTAACCCAGTAAATGATGAATGATATGATGTGATAATCCTAGTCATACTCGCTTAGAAACCTGAAAGAAACATGCTAAAATGTCAACAGAAGGTTGGTGAGTTCACAGGTTTTGATAAACAAAACATAATAGTAAACTGATACAGTAAACAAAGTAATACAGTAGATAGCTAGTCTACTAAACAAGTTACTAAGTGTATGAAGTTCGCAACCGACGCTGACAACGTAAAGAAATGCGTCGGCTGTGAACACCGATCAAATCAACAGAAATTAGGTCAATTAAACACTCGTTTGACGAACGTTGTGCTAGCGCGACTAGCCCGAGTGGGGTTTGTCAAACCCAGTTGATCTACTCATAATTACCTCGTTATAATACATACATTAACGGTTCGAAAGTGAGGACTTAAGTATGGTGTCACACTAGTAAACAAGTGATATTATAGTAATACTGATCAAATAAAAATACGTTTAGATTTCTTTCACCCCAAAGAAAATAGGTAAAGCGGGGCTGAGAACTCACCTTGAATGCACAGCAACACGTAAAACAAGCACAAATGATTGGGTTCCGGTTAACCTGAATTTCATTTAATAAATACTTAATGTTAATTACTAATTATTAACAACAAAATGGCACGGTTTCGCGTTCATGACTAATCCCCATACCCGACAAATTCAAATGCACAACCACCATACAAACAAAAAACTCACAACCAAATACACTTTATTTGCAGTCATATAATATTACATGTATATACCCTGGTAGATATATATTTATATACACACACGCACTTTAAACTCCATACTCAAAAACACACATAATATTATAATAAATAAAGCACACACAAAATTCACATTTTCAAACATCTTACTGTTACCAACACTCTAGTATACATCATACCCATTCATGCATGCAATCACCATCCATGCTCATTATAAGGCATGCACACGTTAAACCCACACAATAATGCCATCACCACAAACCAACATCTATATACACACACATATGCTTACATCATAAAACACACACATGCAAAGTAAACTCACACACACATCCTGCAATAAAATCGACATATATAGACAACATGTCCAAGCACACACAGCAACGCATACATACACATAGATATGCTGAAACGCACAAATCATCATCCGAGAAGAAACCGAACCCGCAACCATAAACCAAAACTCAAAACCGTAACAACCCAAACATGATTATAGATCTAGGAGTCATACCGAACGAGATATGTGGCTGTTCGATTGATCTAGCGACTGCCGGTGCTAGGTCGTTCATCCCGAAGGTCGATCGAAACCGCCGAACGGGGAGCTACGAGAGAAAGGCAGCCGAAGGAGTTTGCTGGGGTTGAAGGCTGCCGTCGAGGGGTTTGCTAGGATTGAATTTGCGAAGAAGAAGGAACCGAATGGAGAGGTTACGGTTCATACATAGGAATGGGTGTTAGATGTTGCATAATGATCCTCCAAGGTTGTTAAAAGTTACACAATGGTCCCCTAACGTCACCTAATTTGCATTAAGGATAATTAAGTTTATTCTAATTAGAGTTTATTATTATTAATAATAACAACCAATATAGTTTAAATTTTATAGTTAATAAACTGATAAAGTTTATTAATAATAATAATAATCATTGTTAAAGTTTAATAACAACCAATTTAGTTTAATAATCAAAATTGTTAATCATGACTCGTAGAAAAAAGTTGGGTAACCGAAAGACGTCAACCTGAACACTCGGGTTGTCTTAGTGGTGATAAGAGGATATGAAGGTATTGATGGCGTCGGTTTGGGTGTCTAGTTTGGTATTGAGGTTTCCGAAAGTCTTGAGGAGGGCAGAGAGTTGAGTGTTGTGGGTGTTAGCGGCGAAAATGAGGTGGTTCAATTGCTCGGAAATGGATGGTGGTAAGTTATCAAACGAGGAGGAATCCTTTTGCGATGGCAATGTGGAGGTTAATGTTAGGAATGAAAGACCCTTACAGGGTCAAACTCTGAAAAAGATAAGAAAAGAGAAGACACATCTAGGAAATTTTCTCTAAATTTCTTTAAGGAAGAGAATTATAATTATATAACAAAAACTACTTCTAATATAGGTTCCTAAAATTATTTAAATAAAGATAATGCAAGTAATGGCCCTAGTTTATGGATACTGATCGAGTGGTGAAAGTTTAATATTTAAAGGCTTTATTCTGGTGTTTTACATGTCAATTTATGAGAGATAGATTTACTTTTGGGATATTCTTGTATTTGTAGAACATGAAGTATACAAAGAAGTTGAAAGAAACAGGATGAAACTTGGAGCTCGAGAGGTGAAGACATGTAAAATAGAAGTTGGAAGATAATGTTAACTTATAACGGATATAACTTGAGCTAGGAAAAACAGTTACAAGACCCACTCGCATTCTATCAATGGAAATATCTAGAAAAGTTACAAGTGAAAATTAAGTTTGTGCAGGGGGTGACGCCACTGGCGTTAGTAAATCCGAAACCTGCTAACTGACGCCACCTATGACACATGTCTTGACACCAAGCTAGAGCCACCAACACCACTATTGGCACCACCAATGCCGAACGTCGCGTTTTGGTGAGATTTGACCTAATTTGAGAAATTTTAAAGAGAGATTAACCTAGGAAGACAAATACCTCTTTAAGCTACAAAAAGTAATGAAAAAAACAAGCATCTTTCACCAAACGAAAAGCTATCCAACATTAATTTTATCCAGATTCACATGATTAATTACAATTATATTGAAGAATCAATGATGATCCAAGGCTAAACCAATTGTAAATCACTTCGGGGACGAGTTTGTGTAAGTTTTCCGTTTTTGTTAGTTTATAACCTAGATTTAAGATTGGATCTTAAACCTTATAAGTTCTACTGGATTCAATTCATGATTTGTTTATTTAAATGATTTTATTATATTAAACCTAATTTTAGTTGTCTGTAATCCTAGTTTAATTTAATCATTGTGTGATTGATTATTATGAATAGGGTTACATAATTTAATTTGGTGATTGTTGAATTAAATCCTTTAATGTAACAACTGGCCATTTTGAAAATATAGACTCAAAACTGTTTGTCAATTGTATAAACCCAACACCTCATTCAAACTACTTCAATCATTTTGTTAATTAAAAACAATAAATGTGTTAATTTTGTGATTTAAGTTCACATTTATTTTGTTATTTAATTAAATTATAATCTTATGAGATTTTTATTTTATTTTATGAGTTTTAAATATTATACTAAAAAAGTAATAATAATTAGACTCTACAATCTCTATAATACCTGCAAAAATATATAAAGACTATTACAAGATTTTAACTATCTTAATAATCAAATAACAAACATGTAACAAGGTTTATATATTTTGTATATTTAATATTTTTTTTCTTATAAATAAATAATTTGAATAATTATTTGAGTTTGGTTTTACAAAGTTTAGGGTTTAATTTGAAAATCATAAAGCTTTAAATAAAAGGTTTTTACATAATAATAACTTTCAAAACCACAGGGGTCAAAGTGTAAATTTGTTATAAAACCCAACTCACCCATCGTCGACCCCTGTAGTTCCGATCATCTCCCCGGCCGGGTTTTGGCCACCACCTATCATTCACCAAACATTGATTTTTATGCGATTAAAATGGCTCTTGACCTTCGTAACGTCTGTTCGAAGGTTGTAACTACATTTACTTCGAAGCGTTCTAACATCTACCTTGTTCACATTCAAAATCGACTACACATTCAAAACCAAATTGGTTTCATCTCGAATAGTGATTTTGTAACAAAATTGTTTAATCAGAAGCGTACGGGAAGTAATGACATATTCGAACCCACAAATAATTATCATTAACATCTTGTAATTACAATTGAATTATATCCGAAACCCCCAAATCAAAAATTGAAATTGTTGAATATGAAACTGAATGAGTTGATCACATATACTTGAGGGTAAACACTCCAATCGATCCCTTCAAACCTTTTGTAACTTCAATTTCACTCGAAATACACATACATATCACATTCGATCACCTCTCAGTCGTGACCTGCAACGTGGACAAACTTTACCTTCTGCACACTTTGAATCACAATTGATTGAGGGTTTTCAATCATCATAGATTAATTGGATCATCATCATCATCTCCATCTCAAACCAGATTCGTATAAGTCGTGATTGAACCTTCGTTCAATTGTCTTAAATTTATCATTCAATCAGGTAATTTCATTCTTCAAAACACTCAAAATCATACGAACAACAAAAGCTTTATGTTCATATCTACTCATAAAATCGATTTGGTATTCAATTTGATCCAAATCGAATTAGGGTTCATGAGGATTTGGGGGAAATAAACAATTTATCTTTTTAAAGTTTCAAAGGGACTTATTAGCAGACCTAGGCTTTAGCCCAACCGGTTACTATTTCACCCTTGTATGCAAGAGGTCTCGGGTTCAAACCCAGCCTCCGACATTTATTTTTTTAAGCCAATCTTATATATTAAAACTCTAAAAAATATACTAATATGTTATTAAATCAAAATAAAAATTATTTTGATAACTAAAATATTTCATAAATTATTAAATTAATTTTAAAAGGTTTTAAAAACTTATGATTGTAAATTTAATTACTATTTAAAGAATAAAAAAGTTATAAAAATATTATTAAGTCATTTATATGTTATAGATATATTATAGCTCAAACTTGATTATTTCAAAACACTTCAAACTTACATATTACAAATTCTTTAAATAATTAATTATACAAATGATTATTTAAATAGTTATTTAATAATTAATTATTCATCTATTCATTTAACCATGTTATATATAATTAGTAATAAATTTATTCCTTAAACTTTTATTTAAATTCTTGAAATTTATAAAACAATATAAATATATATTATTTTCTATTCTTATTTTTATAAGTTTTGATATCATAAGACCTTTATAAAGATCATTTAAAAATGTTTAAAAACTTTATAAAATGGTTTTAATAATTTTAAATTATTTGGCAAGACATTTAATTAAGTATTCCTTTCGCATATTATACTTAATCTTTAATAAAATCAATAAATAAAATTATTGAATTAACCATTATCATTCTCAATCTTAATTTATTTATTCCATCTTTATTGAACCAAACCATAATTGATTGTTTTATTTTATTTTATTTGATTTAATTAAAACCTCAAATTCCAAATGAAATCCTAATTCATATTTACTCTTGCATCTTATCTTTATTTTAATTCTAAGACATCAACCATTAGGTTGAAGCATGAAGAAATCGTTGGAGCAATCTTATTTTCTTATTGTTATCTTAAGTGTATTTTACATCTTTTGAGTTTTCCATGTGAGTATTCATGTCCATCTTTTATTTTATTTCACATATTTTAGGGTGAAACATGTTAACATATAAATTTACACTTGTAAATATCTTGATACTTGTAAACGCACATGCAATTCACCTTTACTTTTTGTCATGATTATTTGTATTGTTGTGAGTGTTATATGAGATACAATATATGTTGACACTCATTAACTATTGCTAGCCTGATGACGTCATAAAAATCATTGGGCCTAACAAGCCTATTTGGTGCTAAAGCCGATGTATTGCCGACTCCTGATGATGTATGACTTGTTCATCATGGGAACCAAGTACACTTAGCTAATCATTATAAACTTGTAAACTTATTCTTGGTCAAGGTTTGATTGTAGCTATATGTGTTCTATAAACTTACATAATTCATAACCATTGACATGAATTGCTACTTGTAAATCTTATATATATATATATATGTTTAACCCATGGAAACTCACCAACTTTTAAAATTAACCCTCTATTTTTAACATGTTTCAGGATTGGTACTTGAAGAAATTCTTCTTGCTCATATAGGACTTGTACTTAGTTAAATAAATATCTTATGTTGTTGTTCAAATCTTCTTGTATTGTAGTGACTTAATTGTCTAGTTTTATTCAATGAAAAATGGCATTTAATATTATTTTAACTTATTAAATTCCATGAGCTATGAACAATCATTTCACAGTTGTTCACCTCGATGATTTCGTTGTCGGTCGGGGTGTGACATTTAAGATTTAATCCATAATTGTCACTTAGCTCATATCATGTGTAGTCAATAATGACTTTTCAATAGGTTTCATTAAAGAACATAACTTTGCTAAACCGAAATCCTAAAGTGGATTGTTTTTTCTCCAAGATTATTAAAAACTTGAACTTTTATTTTATTAATTTGATTATTTCTCAGTTCAATTAATCAAACAATTTACTTTTCAAGTATTTAATGTTATTAGGATAATCGTTAAAAGCATTTTACTATGATTCCCTATGGAATTGACACCATTCTTACCCTTTACCATTAAGGGTGATTAGGCACTCTTTAATTTATATTTTTTATCGATCACACGACATCTGTCAAATACACATAGGAAAAACAAGCAACTAAACTAAGATGTGGTTGAATTGGTCATGCTCCTTCTACAGCTGGAGAAGTAGGACCATCTTCTACATTCTAACTGGGTTGGGTCTTATGTCACTACGAGAATCAATCAAAGTGGGTTTAGTTGGGTTCGGGATCACATCATTAACCTATAACATATCTCCAACACAAAGTACATGGGTTTCTAAGAACACATCATACTAAAATCTATGTAAAACAAATGAGCTCTCATGTTACACTTAAGATGTAGCTACAAAAGTAGACATATATGATATAGTTTAGGATCATTCATTGCATCGTGTGGGATACCACTGATTAGATATGTGCATTCTATGTAAGCACATGGAAAGTTTGGTCTCTCCAACTATAAAAACCACATTAACTAAACAACCTAAAATTAATCAACTCTCCTCAAAGCATGCACATTTGGGTATCTAATTGTAAAATTTGAAGATTTACTTTATTTTGCGTATCCATCGAAATCTCCATTATAAATAGTTATTTCTTTAAATATAATTATTCATTATTTATCATCTCTATAAATCTTCATATCTTCATATTCTAATAAAAGGATATCTAGAAGGAACACATGTTAACATTATATTTCTCATTTTCAATTCCATTTTTTTGCTTCTCTCTCTTCTATTTAATTTAATAATCATATTAATAATAATAATATTGTTTAATTTTATTTAAATTAAAATAGCTTTTAATAAATTAATAAAGAGATCTTTTTACTAATGTTATTTCTAAGGAAATAATTTTCATAAAGGTAGAAAATCTTTTAGAATATCAAACTTTTTTGAAAGTATAAAATATTTTATAATTTGTGTTTTTAAAAATTAAAATTTTTAAAACATATAATATTTAAACTTAAAAGTTATAATAAGAAGTTTTTAAGTATGACATTTTTAAACGTTTTTTTAAATAAGTTTTTTTATTATAAGAAAGATTTTAATCATATCTTGTTTTATAATACGATTTATAATTAATAAACTTTTATTTTAATTAATATTTTTTATTCAACATGTGTAATACACGAGTTTACTAAAACTAGTATTTATGAATATCTAAGAAAGAAAAAACCAGGTAATAAAAAATATTAATTAAATAACGTAGAAAGTTGAATCTATGCTCCCACCTAACTATTAAATTTCAATCCGTTGGAATTAGGGTCGTTTTATTTGGACACCCCAAAATTTTAAATCAACACTCGTGTACCCTATACGCCGCGTATAGGGTCGATTGGCGGGAAAGTCATCATACCCTATACGCCGTGTATGGACCCATACGTTGCGTATAGAGTATTCCCTGACAAGACCATGGCAGACTCGTGTCAGACTCGTGTCGGGGTAGTTATACGCCGCGTATGGATCCATACACGGCGTATAAATTCCCAATTTTTTTGCTGCAAAATTTCTCTGTTTGCTGACGAACCTATACGTCGCATAGTTAGGATGTTTTTTATATATTATTGTTTATAAAAATTTTGCATATAAAAATTGGTGTCGGCTCTATTTTGCACGTTAAGGTTGAGATTTTGCGTATAAGTTATGTTTTATAACTTATTAATCGACAATTTTAAATCTTAATTAACCAATAAAACATATAAAACAAACATTAAATGATAATATAAATAAAGAAGTTTTTAAATACATAACAAAATGAAAGTACAATTAATAATATAAAAAACTACGGTGAATCTGGGTATTGTCGAGGCGGTGGCAAGTCTGGAGGATCAATACCAGCAGCAGGGGCTCGTGCAATCTCAAGCTGAACGTGCCAATCCATAAGATCCTCAACTCGATCGAGCCGATGACCCAGATCCTGTAATCTCATAGTAATCTCCTGCATAAATGTCTCCATATGTGCAGGCAACCTCACATCTCTATAAATATGTCGAGGGAACTGTGGCTGAGGTGGCGGCTGGTCGTGTGGCGGCTGGTCGTGTGGCGGCTGGTCGTGTGGCGGCTGGTCGTGTGGCGGCTGGTCGTGTGGCGGTTGATCATGCGGAATATGCTCCTGCTGCTGCGGTGAATCGTCATCGCTGACCTGCTGAACAGGTGCCGGATGCCAGATCTCACCGGGTCGAAGAGAGAACCGTATGCCACCCGGAAACTAGCGTATAATACGCATGCCGAATAACGTACGACGATCTAATCTCACTGGCTCGATCGGAGGTGATACGTCAGCAACATGGCGAGGAAGATAACAAGACAACGTGCAATCATCGTAATGTACGCGCCACCATACATCGCTCCTTACTCCTTGCGATGATAATACGAAGCGTAATACTCTACCAAACATCTCGCCAGGTTGCACCTGGTCCTCGTAAGCAAACAATATAAGTAAAATAAGTCGGGAATGGTACACCACTCCCGACTCATGCCACGTCCCGTGATGGATGTGGCGATCATGCGATGCAAGAAACGAATGAGAGGGTCTCTAATGCCAGTGAACCTACCCTTAGTCCTCTGAAACGAACCTCCGGCAATCTGAGGCGTTTACCAATTGATGATGATTCATAACGGGAGTTTATGATGATTCATAATTTTAGTTTTACTTGTCTCAAAGCTTTCTTTTAAATTTACCTCTTGTACGTTTACCGATTAATCTACAAACTCTACAAGTCTATCCAGTGAACTATTTGTTGATTTAAGATATCTTTTTAAATTTTCATGCTGACTCTCGACTTTGTTTGTTGTGTGTTGGCTAAAATTGCGGTTTGAGTTAGTCCAGGGTGATACAAACATTTTCTTGTAACTCTCTAACCCGTTTTTGTTATATATGACAATACTTCTGAAAATATATTAAAACAAAATTAAATTAAGTATTATATTTAACAGTATTGTATGTACATATGTAATGAAAAACTTACTTGTTGGATCAAGAAGAAGGCTAATGCAACCAAAACTTTGTCACTTAAGTTATTTTTTGCATACAAAAGGCTTCCGAAGCTTAACATGGAACTTCCGAAGGTTGTAGAGCTCTTCCGAAGACAAAACGAAAGATCAACTTAAGAAGACAGAACTCTACTTCCGAAGACAAGTGCATACTTCCAAAGTTCAAGACTTAGAAGAATAGAGTAAAGACCACTTCCGAAGTATGAAGAAAAGAAGAAGTCTCCAAGCCTTGGAAGAAGCAGCCTCTTCCGAAGTATAAATGGCTTTGGAAGTACTTACTCTTCCAAAGCCATTTAACCTTTAGAAGACACTGCTATCAACCAGTGGACACAAGTATGGTCTCTGACACTCCGCTGCAGACTTCTGATACAACATGGCTTCTTCCTAAAGAGCCATGTTGTTGACCATACTTTATTCCACTGTTTACCTTTTCATGATAGTACATGTTACCAACTTTAGTTGGTGACAAAAGGTAAGTCAGGGACATGTCCTGACTACCAAATCTCAGATAAGACACTATTCGAGATATCTTAATCTTTAGTCTTGTAGTATAGACTTTAGCTATACGATCCAGCTGGTATCAAAGTATATCCGGTTGTAGATAGTATTATATATATGTTCTCCTTGTAATTCATTGAGATACAGAGATCATCTGCTTGTAAGAGTCTTGTATTTTGAGTTGAGAATCAAAATATAAAAGTATCTTGAAAATTATCTTTCTGTGTTCTCAGTTACTTTCTATATTGTGATCAACTCTTATTGATTCTTCATATATTTGAGTGTTGTTGTAGGTGAGTTTGAGTGAAAACACTGTGTTTAAGTGACAAACACCGATCCTGCAATTGGTATCAGAGCTCCTCAGGCTCTTGATTGTGTGATCTTACCATCCAAATCAACATGTTTTTACTCCTCCCTACCACTCACTCACTCTAATGGCCCTTAACAAATCCGAGGTAGAGATGGGAACAATGACAAAAGCTCCCATCATTACCCCTGAAAACTTTAGGTCTTGGAGTAGAAGAATAGAAGGCTTCATTAGATACCAAGACAGCAGACTATGGAACTCCATTGTCAATGGACCGTACAAGCCAAAGGTGGCATCACCTGGTGGAAATGGTGCCATGATAGAGAAGGCTGTCGAGGACTATTCTGATGAAGACAGAAAGAAAATGGACATCGACAGCAATGCTATGACTATTCTCATGACTGCAATACCGAACTCTATTATGGTGGGGTTCGAGCATTGCAAGACTGCCAAAGAATTGTTTGATGCACTTGCTCAGATGTACTCAAGCTCCAACGACTCAAAGAAGGACTCACTCAAGTAGCAGTTGAGAACTTCACTCATATTGCTGGAGAGACCCTCAGCGAGCAATACTTCAGGTACATAGATCTTATCTCTTCCTTCAGTCTGTGAAGATCACTCCTGAACTCAGAGATCTCACCAGAAAGTTCATGAGTGCTCTTCCAAATGAGTGGAAATTCTACTGTGTCTCTATCAAGAGAACAGAAAACTTGAACACTCTTTCTATGACTGAACTCTACGGCATTCTTGATGGATATCGCCTAGAGATGGAGAGTAAGAAAGGCCACCCATCAAGCAGACCCATGAGTCTTCCTGCTAGCAACGCTTTAATGGTTGCTGAAGGCTCATTAACCCCTCAACCTCAGCATTTCCTAACTTATCAGCAGCCATCCTGCTCTTCTGGATCTTACATCACTTTTCCTGAGACTCCAAGGTCTCAACAGGCTCAACACAACTCCTTCTAGGAAAGTTGTGCCTTTGTTTCAGGAAGTGGACACTTAGGAGATTTTCAATATTGTTTTGATGATCTTGAGTGTTTTAGTCCAGATGATGTAGAGTACGTGGAGATTGTCCAGCAGATGGCTCTCTTAACTTACAGAGCGAAGAAGTTCTTTAAGAGAACTGGAAGGCATTTCCCTTAAAACCCAACTACCACAAGTTCAGGTTCGACAAGACCAAGGCAAAGTGTTACAACTATAACCAACTGGGTCATTTTGCAAGGGAATGCAAGGCTCCCAAAACCAATCCAGGAACCCCACAGGCCTCCACACATCCCTCAACCTCAAAGCCCACTGAGAGGTCAACTGAAACAGCTGCAATGGCTCAAGAAGTTGACTGCAGCTTCATGGTACAAGATGTGACTCCTGCTCAAGCTCTCATGGTAGGAACAGATGATGCGCAGGTATATGAACATCTCTGTACTCCAGCCTGTATAGCTAAAGTTAAACTTTATCAGGACTACAATATGGAAATCAGATCTGATATTGAGTCTTTAAATATTCTAAAATTTGATTTTAAAAGAGCTGAATCTGACTATCAAAAGAAAATGATGAGTTAGAGAAAACTGTATCTCTTTTAAAACATGAACACACCAACTACAAGACTCAAATCAAGGATCTGATATCCAAATTGTCTGAGGCTCAAGCCCAGCTTGTCACTGTTGAGGCTCAGGCCAGGAAGCATGTTATTTCTGAGCAGAACTTCCAAGCTATTCTTGCATCATCCTCCCACTCCAAACTCTGTTATCAAAACAAAGAAGGGTTGTGAACCAATGAAATCGCTCCACCACATTCCTATGAGTCTATTAGATAGCCTAGATATGGTACTGAATAGCAAGAGGTTCCAACTGCTGACCCTTCATTTCCAGAGTTAAAGGATGAGGCATCAATAGTGGCCACCATAGGGAAGGAACAGGTAGATGCACCTATCTCCTCCTGTGAAGATCAAATCCTATCCACTAAAGCCAGAAGAAGCAGAAAAGCTGCTAGAAGAACTGCCAAGAAGGTGGCTGAGTCCAAACTGAAGATTGACCCCAGTCAGAAGGGTGTCTTTATCTCAGCTGGATTCCAAGTGGTAGGTACTTCTGATTCAGGAAAGGAATGTAATACCAACATTCCTGTCCTACCAAAGGATCAGAAGTTGAAGGAAAAAGTTGATGATGAAGAAAAAAAGCCCAAGAAACAGCAACCCTCACTTTCCCAAAAGACTAACATTGCATGCATCATGTGTGGCCTGCAAAATCACATGGCAAAAGATTGTTACTACAATCCTGCAAGCACACATTATGCGAATAATGTTAGGAAAGAAGTAGTCAAGGAAGGTTTCATATTTGGACCTTTTCAAACGGTTCAAGTAATGAAAAAGGGGAAGCTAGTCTCGGAAGCCAGGTTGCTTTCGGAAGAAACTCCTTCTTCCGAAGGGAAAATGGCTTCGGAATCTAGAGCTACTACGGTTTGGAAGAAGAAGAAACTCCCTTGAAACCATCCAAGAAGAAGACTGCTTCGGAAGAAAAGGTGGTGAAGGCTTCTTCCAAAAAGAAAGAAGCTTCGGAAGAAGGCCATGCTGCAAAAGCTTCAACAAGCTCATCCTCCAAGGTCAGCCAAAGGGTGGACTGGAAGATCAAGGAAGATGTTGCAGCCTGAACCTCTTCTTCAAAGACCTCTATTGAACCCCCATGCATAACTTTTGGTTCAATTATGTCATTATCCTTGGAAGAACCCAAGACCAACAAGGCTTGGGCTTCCAAACAAAACTAACAATCTCATCTTATGTGCAGGGACATCTATTTGACAAGAACAACAATGTATGGATTGTAGATAGTGGATGCTCCAGGCACATGACAGGGAACAGATCTCTACTTTAACAGTTTCAGAACTAGGATGGAGGTCCTGTCCAATTTGGAGGTGAGGCCGGAGGATATATTCTGGCAGAGGGAGTATATCCAACGGTAAATTAAAAGTTGACAAAGTCCACTTTGTCAAGCAGCTTGAACACATTCTGTTAAGTGTTCTCAATTTTGTGATCAAAAGCACCAGATGCTTTTCACAGAACATGAGTGGATTATCCTCAAACCAGGGATGACAATTCCTCCAGAATTGGTGCTTCTTAGATCTCCCAGGAAAGGGGATATGTACAAGCTAGATATGAACAATGATTCCCCAATGGGTGAAGTATCATGCTTTCTTTCCAAAGCTGATAGTGATTAGTCAACACTGTGGCATAAATGTATGTGTCATGTAAATTTTAAGACAATGAATAAATTGGCTAAAAATAACTTGGTGCATGGTTTGCCTAAAAAGGAGTTTTTCTACAAAGATAACTGTGTTGCATGCCTGAAAGGGAAACAACACAAGAATTTCATAAATCCAAATGTGTTAACTCAATCACTACTCCATTACACTTATTGCACATGGATCTTTTTGGTCCCATAAGTATAATGGGCATTGGAAGGAAATCATACTGCCTTGTGATAGTTGATGATTTTACAAGATTCACATGGGTATTCTTTTTAAGAACTAAAGATGAAACTGCTGAAACATTAAAATCTTTCATTCTTAAAATAGAAAATCAAATTGATCACAAGGTTTAAATCATTAGAAGTGATCAAGGGACTGAGTTTAAGAACTTTTTTCTTGACTCATTCTGTAACTCAAAAGGGATTGCCAGACAATATAGTGCTCCCCGAACTCCTCAACAAAATTGTGTTGCTGAGAGGAGGAATAGGACACTTATTGAGGCTGCTCGAACTATGTTAGCTGATTCAAAGCTACCTCTAACATTCTGGGCAGAGGCAGTCAGCACTGCATGCTATGTGCAAACAGAGTTCTTGTAGTTAAGCCACATGGAAAAACCCCTTATGAGCTATGGAACAAGAGGCCACCGTTCATTGGCTTTCTAAGGTCCTTTGGCAGCAAGTGTACCATACTTAACACAAAGGACAATTTAGCAAAATTGCTGAAAAGTTGGATGATGCTATTTTTGTTGGATACTCTTCTAGCTCCAAAGCTTACAGAGTATACAACATTAAGAATCCACAATTTGAGGAGTCATCCAATATAGTTGTTAATGAGCACACTCTTGTGTTAGGGGGAATGGCCCTGATCATATTTTTGATTTAGAATTGTTTCCAAACTATTCAACCATCTTGTGAGAATGTTTCAGTTGGAACATGTGCTCAAAATAATGCTGATGCTACTGCTAATGATCAACTGTTTGAGCTTCCCAGACCTAGTCCAAATTTTCCAAGTGCCACAATACATCAAGTTTCCACTATTCACAGATCTGATAGCTTAACTATAACAAGGAACAGTGAAGCTTCAACAAGTGAATCACTTACTGAGCCTCAAAACTCATTAGGTGATCCACCACAGCACCAGGCAAAAGGAAGTAGTATTTTGAAGGAACAGGCAACTGTTAATATACTTCACAGCCAATCATTGATGATGTTTCTCATTCATTCAATCAATCCTCATTGAATGACTTTAAAACAACAGTTGGACAGAGTGCTCTAGTTCCTGAATAGAATATGTCCAACCTAGACTTATCTCTGTAACTGGAAGTGATTCCTCGTCTTAGGATTCACAACACTCATCCAACTAAGAACATCATAGGGATGTCACTGAGGGTGTGAGAACAAGAGGACATACTCATCAAGGAAATGTCTGCTTGTACTCATGCTTTCTATCTCAGATGGAACCCAAGAAGGTAGAAGATGCCTTGAAAGATAGTGACTGGCTTGAATCGATGCAAGAGGAGCTGCTTCAATTCAAGAGACAGAAGGTATGGAACCTATTTCCGCTACCATCTGGTCAAGTACCTATAGGCACCAAATGGGTTTTTAGAAACAAGAGAGATGATAGAGGCTTGATCATCAAGAATAAAGCAAGACTTGTAGGTCAAGGATACACTCAAGAGGAAGGAATCGCTTATACTAATGTCTTTGCACCAGTTGCAAGACTTGAGGCAGTTAGGATCTTCCTTGCTTATGCTGCATCCAAGGACTTCACTGTCTATCAACTTGATGTCAAGTGTGCATTTCTATATGGGGATATAGATAGAGAAGTCTATGTATGCCAACCTCCAGGATTTGAAGACCCACAACACCCCAACTATGTGTGCAAGTTGGATAAAGCTCTGTATGGGCTACACCAAGCACCTAGGCTGTGGTATGAGACTTTGTCTCAGTTTCTTCTGAAGAATGGCTACACTATAGGACCATTGATAAGACTCTCTTCATCAGAAAGTCTGGAAAGGACATCTTGCTCGTTCAAGTCTATGTTGATGACATCATATTTGGTTCCTCAAATGACCAAATGTGTAAGGACTTTGAGAGCATTATGAAGAAAAAGTTTGAGATGAGTACCAATCAAATAAGATGTTAAATTGTATTTCTATTCACCTTAAATAGTTAGGGTAAGTAGGGTTGTCGAACCTCGTGGAATTAGTGGTCGGTGTATTGTTTTGTTTATAAGAAACGATGAACTAAATTATCAAATTACTTAGACTATTGCCTCTTGGCTGTAAAAATTGGATCTTGGAATGATTAAGAAAGTAAATAAGAAAACAAAGTGCAAATGATTAACTTTGATTAAGAAGACAATTATGAGAAAGAGTAATCCACTTCGGGGTTAAAGTTTGGTTTTCAGTAATTGTTTAGTTCAACTTGGTAGAAAATCCTTAACGGGGATTATATACGTGTAATGATTAAGTGATAATGATAATCAAGACTTAACAGGTTTTAATACACAATACCAATTCAATTAGTAACCAAAACTCTACAACCATACGATTCGCGCAAGATCATACGACATTCAAATAAAGGTCAACCAACATAATTGTTTAAATAATCAAAACACAAGTTAAACTTATAAAAGAACTTAAATGGTTCTAAAGTTTAATCCCAACACAAGTCTAACAAGAACAAGAACCTAATCACACAAAACCCGTTACCCGAAGTAAATCACGAGAAGTTTAGCCGCTCATTGTTCTTGAATGATCTTCAAAATCGTTGTTGAATTGCATCCCGGATGATTGAATGGTGTTAGAACGATGTAGAATGGTGAATCACAGGTCTAGAAACACCCAAAATTCGTCTCAAATCGTCCTAGGTCGAATGGGGGGCAAGTGGTTGGTGAAACCTAACAAATGCCGTTTTATAGGTGTTTCACGGAGGTCCTGGCATAGGCTACGCCAGCCAGCGTAGCCTACGCTGGGGGGTATTCTGCTGGTTTTTGCTGATGCTGGTGTTGCCTACGGTGGCTGTAGTAGGCTACGGTGGAAACTTTTCTGGTGCATTTTGAATCTTCGTTTCTTGACCCCTCCAATACCTTGTATCACCATGGAAGCTTCCAACTTGGTTATTTTACCTACAAAACCACTTCAAAGTCCTAATTAACCTATTCAACATGATCAAATGCATTAATACGAGTATTCAAACTTAATATTTAACATTTAAACACTTAAAATAGCATTTTAACACACTCACATCACATCCCCACACTTAACCTTTGCTTGCCCTCAAGCAAATCTATTTGAAACACTAAACAACAATATATAAACCAAGGTCCCTTACTATGTCTTAGCTATGGTCCAAAGTCATACCCCATTCCAGAATTACAACAATCGTGTTTGGTTAGCAAGTAAAGCATGTTACATTTATTTCAAAATAGAATCCTCCTAGTTAAACCTAACAAGCTTTTGGTTTTTATTTTCATGCAACACACCCCTCACTATTTTCACTCCACTCGGTTTATTTCTAGATTGGTGAAAATTGCACAAATAAATCACTCAAAAGGGCCACGTATGAAACTTTGCTATCATATGCTTGAGTGATGATCAAACTTTCACAGTAACACATTAATAATGCACACATCAACAGGACTTATCGTTTTGAGCTTAGGTTCGGGTAGGAATGTTTGGCTGTGAAAGTGGCTAAAATAATCAAGGTAAACATCACTGTTGACATTCTTATTAAAATAACTACTACTAAAAATAAAACAACAACCATGGGTACATATTTATCCCATACTTTATATTTTTTTGCGTTTTTCTTTTTTTTTCTTTTCTTTTTTTTTTGTTTTTTTGATCACAAACTATTACCAAAAATCAAATACTGATACACTTGGAATGTCATCATCAGTGATAAATAGGTCATATTGGGTAAAAAGAATAATTTGTCTATCATTGTATTTTGTAAGAGTGAATGGGTTTATTTGGGTTTTAATGATATGGGTTTAACAAAAGGAAAGGTTTAAAGCTCAAAAGGGGATACTAGGGAAAATTTTAGGCAATAACACATGAAAATGGGTTGAAAGGAAACAAAAGAATCCTAGATTGCCTCTATCATCTATGTGCATTTATCAAGTCCACCGTCTTAGCATGCATCAAATCACACAAGTTCTAAAATAAAGAGTCATACAGCCTACATTCAACAAATAAAATAGGTTTTTATATGAACTAACAATCTAGTAGGCTTCAACATCTCACCAAGCTAGGAAATATGGGATGCCGATGTGTGCATGAATTTATTACACCAATAGCTTGTTAACCATAACTAGGTAATTCTTAACATTTTCTAAAAACCTTACTAACCACAATTTCTTATGCTATCTTGGAATTAGACCATGACTAATAACCATTACTTTTAAACATGGTAGGAATCAATTGGCATGGTTTAACTGTTGTTTTTATGACTAATTGGATTGCTAAAAAACAAAAATTTTAAAATTTTCCACATTTTTCTTTCCCTCATCCCCACACTTGGGATACATTGTCCCTAATGTATGGTATTTAGGTTAAGTGTAAGATTTCTTTAAATCAATTATCCAATCAATCAACACAACGACTTTTCAACCCAAACCGGCCCAAACATAAAAACAACCACTCCCAACACATAATAATAATAACACCACCAAATTAACAACACAAACTACTTAAACACACACATTAAACATAAAAGCATAAAAATTTAATTTCGGGTTGCCTCCCAAATAGCGCTAAGTTTTAGGTCTTCAGCCAGACCATACATGCGACCACTCATGGTGGTCGAGTAGGATGCTTGACTCCGGTATTATTCAAATAATCCGGTGGGTCTTCAACTAGATCGCATTGTGGCCCAAACATTAATGCTTCAACTCTGTCTTTTATATGATCAAGTGGGTCGCCAACTTTTTCTTATTTTAGGCTTCTCGTCTTTTGTTTCCATCATCATAATTGGCTCTTTCTCTTCTTTTAAATTCATCAATTCATTCAAGTCCACGTGCTTAACCCTATCATACTCAAAACCATTCTGAAAGTTGGTGTTCATGCTTACACATGGAGTATAAGTAGGAACACACACGTTAGTCATATGTGGCACAAAAACATCATCATTAACAAAATAATTAACCGACTTGGAAAATACATCAAAACGTAACTTACGAGTTTTGTAAGACATTTCAATTGTTTCATCCCGACAATTGATTTGAGCATTGGCAGTTGCTAAAAACGGTCGACCCAATATGACATTCGGTTGCTTGTTTGTCCTCACCGGTTCATAATCAAGCACCATAAAGTCTACCGGGTAGTAAAATTCTCCCAACTTTATTATAACATTCCTTATCATCCCCCGAGGACTTTTCCAAGTCAAGTCAGTGTTAACTTCCTCTAGAGAACCAAAGTCATACTGATCATATAACATACCTGGCAAGATACTAACAGCTGCTCCATAATCCAATAGTGCTTTTTTTATCTTTAGATTCCCCACTTTAATTGGAATGATGGGTGCTCCATCATCACTATCTTCCACTACATCAACTTTCTCTTCCTTATCTACAACTTGTTGCGGAAGAACAGTAAAGTCATTATCAATAATTTCAAAGTCAAGAAGGATACTAACCGAATTGATGTGAACATTTCTCATGTTTTTCGTGTTGGTTCCTTGATGTTAAGGATTGATCATGGTATCACTCGGTAGTTTCCCGGGGTTCCACTTAATTTGAGCCACGTCTTCAGCTAATTGTCCCACTTGCTTGTTTAAAGCTTCATAAGCTTTATCTCTAATTTCATTCCCCCTCTTATTCTCTTGCATATTCTTTTTCATTATGTTCATTAAAGCATCTAACTTTGCATTTGTAGAGTCTTCACTACCAACTTGTCTCGATGGAGGATGTCCTTGATAACTTCGTGATGAACTCCCTTGTTGACCTCCATGATTGTAATTCCCTTGATTGTTTCCTTGAGAATATGAAGTTCTTTGATAACCACTTGGATTGTAATTCCCTTGTGTTCGATTTTGATAAGTTGACCACCTTGATTATTGCCTTGAAAGTTAGGGTTCATCTGGTTTGAAGCATTACCATATTTGAAATTAGGATGATTCCTCAATCCAGGATGATAAGTATTGGAGCTCATATCAAATTGTTTCCTGTCTCCATAAATTTGATTGACTTCCTCACTCCTTCCTATTACCACGAGACAAGACTCACCATTATGACCTAATTCACCATATTCTTCACACACATCATAGCCCACATTTGCAACCTCCTTCACACATGTTCTTCCCAGCTTTGCCAATTGTTTCTCCAAAGATGCAATTATCTCTTTGGTTTCATAATCAATTGTGATCGATCTTGTTGAATTGGATTTGGATCGCCTACTAGCAGAAGCTTGTGCTTTGGAATTCCTACACATCCTCTCTAGAAATTCCCAATCTGCATCCTCATGGTTAGAAAGGAAGGTGCCATTGCTTGTAGAATATAAATACTTCCTCTCTTCATTGGTCAATCCATTCGAAAAAGCCTAATAAACTCCCAACGTCCAATTCCATGATGTAGGCACATACGGATCAGTTCTTTAAACTTGTGAATGCTTCATGAAACTGTTCTCCTCCTTATTGTTGAAAGGATCAAATATCATCTCTCACATCACTAGTTTTACCCATAGAATAGTATTCATCCAAAAATGTTTGTTGCATTCTTGCCATGTGTGAATACTATTATCGGGTGAAGTGAGGAACCACTGCTTAGCTCTATCTTTCAAGGTGAATTGAAATAATCACAGCCTCACTTCATCTTGTGTAAAGTGATTTCCACCAATAGTGCTGCATATGGCATCAAATTCAGCAAGATGCACATATGGTTCTTCGGTTGCAGTGCCTCTAAATGCAGGAAGAATGGTGAGATAATGAGGGCATAAACAAAAGCTCTTCCTCTACGATTTGGAGGTGCGATAGGATTTGGATTTTCAGAAATAGCCGGTCTGAAATGGCTATCCACACCATGTACTTGAGCTCTTTGAGGTCTTCTTGGTTGATTGACATTATTGTTAACCCTACCCCGTTGTTGGTTGATAGGTGGTGCATTCCACCCATGTTGATCATTCCCCCAATTGTTATTTCTATTCTGTCTATCACCGCCACCAAAATTTCTATCCCAAGCATCATAATTTGCACCATTATAGGGTTCTTCATTGTTATTCCATTCATCTTCATAATCTTCATCACCCGTATGGACACTATGCATGCTCACATGATCGAAGTCATCTCCTTGATTGAGGTTATTTTGATTCACATTATCATTGGGTGGTGGTTGATTCAGGTTATTGTTGCAGTTGTTATTTGGTGGTGGAGGTGGATTTGGGTTTTGATTTTGGTTATTAGGAGAGGGTTTGGATTTTTAGGTGGTCGGTTATTTGGGTTATCCATTTGGGTTGAAGCAGAAGAAGTGCTAGTTGCTTGATCAATATCTTGTGAAAGTGATGTAATCGGTAACCCTGATCGATGTAGAACTCGATTATGCCTTGCTGATTTCTCTATCTCTGGATCAAACACAAGCGGTGATTTCCTACCCGAGTATCATGTATGCATGCAATCCTGTCACCTGCACACTGAAAAATACCAAGCGTAACAAGGAAATAAAGAAATAAAGCAAAACAAGTAAACAAAACTAAAAACAAATCAAATAACAAAACACCAAGCGCACCGATTCCCCGGCAACGGCGCCAAAATTTGGTCGATGTTGAAGTACCAATCATATAAGATGTTAAATTGTATTTCTATTCACCTTAAACTAGTTATGGTAAGTAGGGTTGTCGAACCTCGTGGAATTAGTGGTCGGTGTATTGTATTTTGATTTATAAGAAACGATTAATTAAATTATCAAATTACTTAGACTATTGCCTCTTGGCTGTAAAAATTAGATCTTGGAATGATTAAGAAAGTAAATAAGAAAACAAAGTGCAAATGATTAACTTTGATTAAGAAGACAATTATGAGAAAGAGTAATCCACTTCGGCGTTAAAGTTTGGTTTTCAGTAATTGTTTAGTTCAACTTGGTATAAAATCTTTAACGGGAATTATATACGTGTAATGATTAAGTGATAATGATAATCAAGACTTAACAGGTTTTAATACACAATACCAATTCAATTAGTAACCAAAACTCTACAACCATACAATTCGCGCAAGATCATACGACATCCAAATAAAGGTCAACCAACATAATTGTTTAAATAATCAAAACACAAGTTAAACTTATAAAAGAACTTAAATGGTTCTAAAGTTTAATCCCAACACAAGTCTAACAAGAACAAGAACCTAATCACACAAAACCCGTTACCCGAAGTAGATCACGAGAAGTTTAGCCGCTCATTGTTCTTGAATGATCTTCAAAATCGTTGTTGAATTGCATCCCGGATGATTGAATGGTGTTAGAACGATGTAGAATGGTGAATCACAGGTCTAGAAACACCCAAAATTCGTCTCAAATCATCCTAGGTCGAATGGGGGGCAAGTGGTTGGTGAAACCTAACAAAAATGCGGTTTTATAGGTGTTTCACGGAGGTCCTGACTTAGGCTACGCCAACTAGCGTAGCCTACGCTGGAGGGTATTCTGTTGTTTTTTTGCTGATGCTGGTGTAGCCTACGGTGGCTGTAGTAGGCTACGGTGGAAACTTTTCTGCTGCATTTTGAATCTTCGTTTCTTGACCCCTCCAATGCCTTGTATCACCATGGAAGCTTCCAACTTGGTTATTTTACCTACAAAACCACTTCAAAGTCCTAATTAACCTATTCAACATGATCAAATGCATAAATACGAGTAATCAAACTTAATATTTAACATTTAAACACTTAAAATAGCATTTTAACACACTCACATCACTGATCAACATCAGTATAGGGCAATTATTGGTTCTCTGATGTATCTCACAGCTAGTAGACCTGATATCATGTTTGCTACTTGTATCTGTGCAAGATATCAGGCTGCTCCAAAGGTGTCTCACCTAGCTGCTGTAAGAGAATCCTCAGATACCTCAAAGGAGCACCTAAACTAGGTCTCTGGTATCCCAGAAACAAAGATTTCAATCTCTATGGATACTCTGACAGTGACTATGGAGGCTGCAATGTTGACAAGAAATCAACATCAGGAGGATGTCAATTTCTTGGTGGAAGGATCATCTCATGGCAATGCAAGAAACAATCATGTGTCTCTACATCAACTGTTGAAGCTGAATACATTGCTGCTCTAGCTGCAGTGCTCAACTGCTATGGATTCAAAATCAGATGTTAGACTTGGATTCAACTTTATGAGTACTCCTATCCATATTGACAACAACAGTGCTATCTCAATTATTGAAAATCCGGTGAAGCACTCCAAGACAAAGCATATTGATATCAGGTATCATTTCATAAGAGATATTCATGAGAAAAATCTAATTAAGTTTATCAAAGTTGATTCAAATGAACAATATGCTGATCTGTTCACCAAAGCGTTTGATGAACAAAGATTTAAGTATCTCATAACAGTTATTGGGATGATAAATATTGATTAATTTAATTTCTTTTGAAAACCTTTTTAATATGTAAGTCTTGTGTCAATACAATTTAAGCCCTGTTATCAGAAGTTCTCTCCAAAATTTTCTAAGGGTAAATTCATTCTGAAGAGAAATCAACCTCTCGAAAGACATTCTCATATCTTCCGAAGCAAGATTTCTCAAAGGATAACTTTCTTCTCGGAAGAATTTTTGGCCCGAAGAAGCGATTGATTTCATATCAGATCTACTTCCAAGACTTACAGATTCTCCATTCGGAAGCAACTCTAACCTTCGGAAGCAAAGTCTTGGCTTCGGAAATAGGAATTGTCTTCGGAAGACAAGTTACCTTCGGAAATGTTTTCCACTCGGAAGAGAGATTCTACTGTGTAACGTAAATTTCTTGGGCCCCACACTGTAAAAAGCAAAGATTTTGTTAATGATATCAGATTATTTAATTGATTTCAACCTTACCGCCACTGTCAATTCATCCACTAAACCATCACATCACCTTGTCCTAACCTCCATTACCGCCTTACCACCCTCTTTTAAATAATTTCGACTGTTCAATTTCATCTTCTTACTTGCAATTTTACTGCCTTAGAAATTTCTGCTCTCTAACTTTACCCAAGCTCAAAATCATCTACTTTCACCTTTCCCAAATGGCACTCAACCCTCAGCATAACCAAGTCGCACTTCTTGATTCTTCAAGAGATGCTAACTTCTCTGAAATTATCTCCTTTCTCACCCAATCAACCTACTACACTGCCCTTACTGTTAACCCTGCTGTTTTCTCCAACCAAATGGCAGAATTTTGGGAAAATGGTCAGGTCGAAACCCTAAATGGGATTCGTGTACTGCGGTCCAGTATCTGTGGACAGAGTTGATCATCACTGAACAACTCATCAGGGAGCACCTTGAGCTTCATGCTGAAGGAGCTCCTACTGAATTCCCAAAGGAAGACTTGGATAGCACTTATATCCTAATGGGATATGGTGGAGACATCAGCAGGTCGACTGTTTACAAGTTCAACTTCTCCTACAATTGGAAGTTCCTCCTGCATGTTGTTCTTCATTGCTTGTCCAACAAATCCGGAGGATGGGATCAAATCCCTTATGAACTAGGATGCTTAGTTTATGGACTGGTGAGAGGTCTGTGCTTCAATTACTCACGATTTGTGTTCTCAAATCTGATAGGGAATCTGCAAAGGGAGACATTCTTCATGTATCCTAGATTCCATCAACACATAATCAACTGTGAGTTGGACCAGAGCATGCTTGTCTGTGCAGTTGCTCTGACTGTTCCCCACATGCGGCCTACCATCTTCAAGACATTGAAGAAGGTATCCACCAACTTCACTGGAAGGTACACCACTCTGCTTCCAGGTATGATTGAGCGCATAGCTCCTGGTGACATCCCTGTTCACCCCACAGGTGATGAACCCACACCAGCAACCTCTACCACAATGCCAACACTACCTTCTCCACCCATCACCCTCACTTATCAAAGACGCCCTAAACGAACCCTTGTTCAATCTACTCTGATTGAACAAGCTCCTCCTGTTCAATCCAAAAAGACTAGAGTGGAAACATGGGCTCCCACTCAGTCTGAGGTCTCTCCATCCTTCTCTTTCGACCTCAATTTGGGCTTTGAGTCTCTTCAGTCTCAAACACAGAAGCCCGATACCCAAACCAACAGCCCTCAGAATGAGTATCTACACTCTTCTAAGCTACCAACAAGGGACAAACCCACCAGAGGCTCAATGCCTGTAGACATTGACCAAAGTCCCGGGTCAGTAGGCTTAACCTCCCTATCTTTCACTGACCTTCTATTCAAAACTGATGAAGATATAACATCTCTCCATGGCAATGAAGTTGATCTACAATACCCACTTCAAGATCAATAGAGCCCGGAGAAATCATTATCTCTAGCCCCCATCAGCCACCAATAACTAAGGTGAGTCCCACTGATGTGGAGGGGACTCATGTAGATTCAGCTGCCACTACAGAAGGTGCCTCAATGGACCTTGTGGACAGTGGTAACATCTCTCAGACTGAATCTACGGCAA
This sequence comes from Flaveria trinervia, assembly GCA_025506515.1. Taxonomy (NCBI): domain Eukaryota; kingdom Viridiplantae; phylum Streptophyta; class Magnoliopsida; order Asterales; family Asteraceae; genus Flaveria; species Flaveria trinervia. The sequence goes on along the minus strand of CM046450.1, from coordinate 14,753,617 downwards.
CCGAGCCCTTTGATGACTCTGAAAGAGACATCATTGAGCATGGGAAACCAGGGTGCCAAGAAACCACATCTGGTGGTGAGGCTGAACATACTAGGTATGTTACCTCATCTCCCCGTGATTCTTCAAAAGAAGATGATGGAAGCATGAAACTCCTTGTTAAAGACCTTCTATCTAAAGTCTCAAACCTTGAATCCTTGGTTAGGACTTTAGAAGCAAGGTCTGCCACTCAGCAACTTGAGATTGACAATCTCAAGGCGCAACTAGCTGAGAAACAAACAAAGAGGTCTGTTAGGCATGTACCTATTCAGGTCTCACTGACTTCTTCCTCTAGCTCATCTAGCTCTCAAGATGATGCTACCAAAAAGGGAGAGAATGTTCAAAGACAAATACATGAGGAACCACAAAGCCGACCTTCAATTTCAACATCTTCTTCTCCCATCATCTCAGCGGCTGAGCCATCTCACGTCATTCTTCAGATTGACCCAAGGATGCTCAGTGATCTCTACAGACTCTTCACCGAGTTTCTGTTGAGATCCTCCTTTAAGCAGCCAAGTCATGATGCTGCAATGATCTACTTTGGAGCTGAAGAGCTTCAGAGGCTGACTGCACCTTCTACCACTATGGAAGAAGTTCGTCAACCTAAGGTCCACATGGAACCCAAGATTCAATTCGAAGGGGAAATAGGGACTGATGGCCCAGCAACTGAAACAGTTAGGACAGAATCTGCATCTCCTCCAACTTCCAAAGCTGAAGTTAAAGCCTTGGAAGAACAAGCTGAATCTTCCGAAGTTGAAATGGAAGCTGCGGAAGAACTGTTCAAGATGTCCGAGGAACTGATCATCACAGATGCAATCCTGGAAATGGCATCTGAGGTGAGCAGTGAGGACTTTCCAATTCCACCTCCATCCCAGACACCATCTCTGGCCTTCTCACAATCAGAAACCTCTCTCCAAGAACCACCACAGTCAGGATCTTCAAAAGACAAAGGAAAAAGGAAGATGACTGTGGAAGAGCTTCAGGAAGAAGAGAAGATTGAGAAACTCAAGAAGAAAGGAAGACTTCAGACTGAGAAGTTGCTAGCTGCCAGTACAAAAGCAGCTGCTTCCAATCAGGAGGTTGTCATCAATAAAAGAAGAGAGCAAATAATTGACCAGCTCATTGAAATGGGAGCTGCCAATGAAGAAACACTCCTGCTACCATTAGAGGAGTTGGTGGATCTGGAGAAGGCAACCAGGCTGAAACTTAAGGAAGAAGCCAGGTTGGCCTTGGAGAAAGAAGAGGAAAAGAAACAGAAGGAGGCTGAATTGTAGCTAAGGAGAGACAGGGTGAACTTCCTACTCTCTAGAGGCTTTGAACTTCAAGAACTTTCTCCACACAACGATGATACGATCCTCTGGCTCTATGACAAAGAGCAGGATCAAATGGAGAGAGAAAGGAAAAAGGCTGCAAAAGAAAAGGCCAGAGAGAAAAAGAAGAAGGAAGAAGAAGCCAGGGTCACTGCCTCCAAGAAGCTCACTGAGAAAGCCTGGATGAAGGACTATCTTCGGGCTCATGGATTCTCTGGGAGGCAGGTGGGTCCTATGTCTGAAAGGACACTCCAACGGATTGTCAGTGAAATTAAGGCTGACATCAGGATGGGGAAAAGGAAAGAGATGTATAGAAGGGTAAAAGGGATGACTTTCACCGCAACCACCCAACCACAACCTGAACCTTCACCCTTACCATTCACCATTAAACCTGAACCTTTCACCCCTGAACCCACATCACTACCCTCACCTACTCCCTCACCTCAACCACCCAAACTTCCCATCATCCAACCCACAACACTAGCCAGAACCTCTGAGCCTAAACCTACCCAATTACCATCCAGACCATCCCCTCAGCCTTCTCAACATATCTCCCTTGAGGAGTTTAATGCAATCAAGATGAAGCTCGTGAACTGCACTACTCTGAGCAAAGTCTCTTGTGTAGAAGACTCTGTCAACATCGCCTATGTTGATGGTTCTTCAAGTCCCCTCACAAGAGATAAATTCCTTGATTTGCCTAGAGGAACTTTGGACCAGGCTGCGAGACTTCTGGGAATCAACTTAGACTCTTTGAATGATGAAGAGAAGAAGCTCAGAAGAAAATTGGTGAATCTGCTGGATACAAAGAAAGAGGATAAGATTCCTAGTCAGTCTCTTGTGCCTAGAAGGAAGATAATCCAGTGGAGGTTTGATGAACCTTCTCACAACTTTGTTGTGGAAAGAGAGAATGGTGAGGTCAATAGACTCAATGCAACTCTCTGCTACACTCCAGCAGGTTCGACATTACTGAGCTAGCAAAGAAGCCACTCTCCAACCCCTCCAACTCTGAAACTGCTGCACTCATCAGAAATCATCTCAACAGTCTTCATCTAGCTGAGTTAACTGCAAAGGCAAAGATTAAAGAAGAGTTGAAGTTGAGAAGACAGGAAAACAAGGAAAGATCTCTCACCAAAGGTACTGCCTTTCTACAGATGGTGGAAGGTCCTGAATTGGAACCTATAGTTCGATGGAATAGATTATAGTTCCCATCAACTAACTCTTTTCAGATGGCAACAACAAAGGGTACATGTTATCCAAGGTGACAGACTGGATTTCTTGTCTACCAAGGATCTGTACAAACTTCTCAGCACCACTTCAGGAAGAAGAACAGGAGACAGACAAATATTTACTCTCCTTGGTGCTGAAAGTTTTGAGAAGTCGAGACAAGTGAAGTTTTGGTAGCATCAGCCTAGGGGGAGTTTGTTGGATCAAGAAAAAGGCTAATGCAACCAAAACTTTGTCACTTAAGTTATTTTTGGTGCTGCATGCAAAAGGCTTCCGAAGCTTAACATGGAACTTCGAAGGTTGTAGAGCTATTCCGAAGACAAAATGAAAGATCAACTTCAGAAGACAGAACTCTACTTTCGAAGACAAGTGCATACTTCCGAAGTTCAAGACTTAGAAGAATAAAGTAAAGACCACTTCCGAAGTATGAAGAAAAGAAGAAGTCTCCAAGCCTTGGAAGAAGCAGCCTCTTCCGAAGTATAAGTGGCTTCGGAAGTACTTACTCTTCCGAAGCCATTTAACCTTCAGAAGACACTGCTATGAACCAGTGGACATAAGTATGGTCTCTAACACTCCGCTGCAGACTTCTGATATAGCATGGCTCTTCCTAAAGAGCCATGTTGTTTACCATACTTTATTCCACTGTTCATCTTTTCATGATAGTACATGTTACCAACTTTAGTTGGTGACAAAAGGTAAGTCAGGGACATGTCCTGACTACCAAATCTCAGATAAGACTTTATCCGATATACCTTATCTTTAGTCTTGTAGTATAGACTTTAGCTATAGGATCCTAGCTGGTATCAACGTATATCTGGCTGTAGATAGTATATATATAGGTTCTCCTTGTAATTCATTGAGATACAGAGATCATCTGCTTGTAAGAGTCTTGTATTTTGAGTTGAAAATCAATATATAAAAGTATCTTGAAAATTATCTTTTATGTTCTCAGTTACTTTCTATATTGTGATCAACTCTTATGATTCTTCATATATTCGAGTGTTGTTGTAGGTGAGTTTGAGTGAAAACACTATGTTTAAGTGACAAACACCGATCCTGCATTACTTTCTCGCTTCGCTTCAACTAGTCGTTCGTAAAGAAGGTTATAGTTATACTCGTAAATCTCGGTGTGGGTGACTCACACAAACGTGCCCATGCATATTTAAACTTTCGCCAGTTATCTTTCGTAAAACTTGCTTTACAGTGCTTCGTGATATTTTCATCAATATGCCACATGCATAAATACTTTGAAGCATTCGGAAATACTTTAACACATGCGTTCATTAAAGCAAGATCTCTATCTGTTATTATGACCTGTGGCTCCATACACCTATTTAACGTATCTTTCAATCTATTAAGCACCCACTCAAAATTGTCTTCTCATTCTTTACTAATAAACGCATGAGCAACACAAAATATCTTCACCAACAATCTGAACAAATGGAAGTTTGTACATGTTTGTTTTATGTGTCGCATCTATCATCAGCACGTGCGGGAATGCGTTTCAAGTGTCGTATGATTTTGGATGACAAAAAATATATCTTCTACGGTATTTGTATCGCGATCTTCTCGGGTGTAATAATAACGTATATTTTAGAAGATAAAATGTTTTCTAAAACTCGCATTGGGTTTCACTGACTTTCTTTTCACTTTTTATCTTATATTGAGCGTTGTATACGTCTCTCGTAATGGATGCGTTCTTTGGATTTTGCTTTTTCAAAGCTGATAAGATGCTACGAGGCTCCATGTTCTGATCAGTAAGTTGTTCCACCAAATTGTATACGTTTTGAGAAAACCTTCTTACAAATGGGTGCCCCTCCATATGTTGAGCGGGATCATGGTTATGTTCGTCATTTCTCACCTCTAATTTCCATGAACGACGTTTGTTATCGTATATCCCTACTAATTTAAAAGGACATCCGATTTTTTTGCTACCAGATTGTAAGGCCTCGTTCCCGGGATACTCACAGCTAGTCATTCATCGTACATAAAACATATATTTTATTAACTTAAAGAAAACATTGCAGGGGAATCATTAAAACATACATTTTATTTCATTATAAAAGCTTTTGCAAAATAATACATCGTTATCACATTACAAAATACTTGTTGCATTACATCACAAAAGCATTATAAAAATGGATGTCATCCAAAAAGAGCCAAGTAGCCGCCCCGTGCCATCGTCAGTAACCTTACCTGCCAACTGGAAACACATTAAAGTTAGTGTTGCTGAGTGAGTTCTAGTTTTACAAAACATTATATTACCTTTCATTTGTTAAAACATTTTCATTACTATCGCACGTAATCACACATCATACGTACATCAAGGTAATAATTATTATCTTCATCATCGTTCCTTTCGTACATTTCACACATTTCATACTTATCGCACTTTTCGTACTTTTATTATCTTTCACTTCTATTTAGGTCATGTACCTACCCCCCTCTTGAGCACAAAGCTATATCATCTAGGGTTAATAAACAAGGACCCCATATCGCATATATCGCACGTATGGAGTAGTCACGTAGACTAACTCCACCTGTGTGTGAACCCTTAAGGGTTAGCCAAGATTGCACGCTGTAAACACATGTTGAGCTAACAACTCTTAACGAGTTGTGAACCTCCTTTTATTTGCTTGCAAGACTTTTCATTCATTCATTATGTTCCACTTTCATTATCTTAAATCTTTCACTTCGTTAAGATCATACTTTACGTTCATTAACAATATCACACCACGTAAAGTCACATCATCATACGTAACAGAGAACATAACAGAACATAACATACAATCATACATAATCGTCATACATCATCAATTACACATCATCATGCATAGGCATCAATCATACATCACATCATACATCATCTATGACCTTAAAAGTCAACTTACATTGCCCCCGGGAACCTCCCAAGTCAAAGCCTACATTTACAATTTCCCTAAAATCTGAAAATATTTCTAAGTCTTTAGGCGCATGAACACTATGCAGGCGCATGAGCACTATGCAGGCGCATGGCATTTCAGGCGCATGAGGGACACTTAGGAACATGGGAAACTTTCAGGCGCATCAACACTATTGGGGCGCATGAGCGACACTTAGTCTATTCTGGGCAATTCTAGGTGCATGAGCACTATGCAGGCGCATGAGTGCCTAGGCGCATGAGTGCCTAGGCGCCTGAGTGCCTAGGCGCATGAGTGCCTAGGCGCATGAGCTATCTAGGTGTATAAACACTTAGTCAATTTCAGCCTATTTCTAGGCGCATGAGTACTATTTGAGCGCATGAGATTTTGGGCGCATGGGAACACTTAGGCAGTTATCCTGTTGGGCGTATGGGCTATTGTTTAGGCGCATGGGCAGTCTATATCACTCTTAAACATCATAATTTAGTTCCCAAACATCAACTTTCCTGTTCTAAGCTTAAATCATACATTCTAAGCTTTAGAAACACTACCATAACAACATCAAAAATATACATAGCCCAAAATCAAACCCCACCCGCAACATACTCACATACACACATACGGGTAAAAACCCAACTTTATAAAAACATTCATACATGCATTTCCAGCCCCAAAACATTTTAAAACAAATAAAAAGGGGGGTCCTAGAACTCACCTTTGCAGCCTTTGGTTATGACTTCTTCAAAAACCCGTTTGCAATAGAGTTCAACCACTTAGAAACCCACCAAAACACACACCCGAACACACTCAAACATACATAAGCATATAACCGAGGTTAAAACCAGTTAAGAACACCATAAACTCACAAATTTTTACCTTGAATTCGAACTTTTCTTATTGTTCTTCTTCAAACCCGAGCTCTGCTCTTTCTCTCTCTAGAATCCGTAAGCAGAAAAGGTGAAAAGTGGCATGTCATGGGCGACCATACTACTTTTGTACAAATTTATAATAAATTTGTACTTTGCACACTTTCAACCCCTCAACTTGGGTTTAATAGCATTTCTTTATTTTCCTCCACTTTTATTCTTTCTTCAGTGACCACAAAATAACCGGGTGTAACATAGATCGTCTAATTGTTGCTTTACTTTTGTGTTCACCACCACGATCACAGATAAGCCACACCTTTACGACCTGACCTTCTTTTTTTATTGATCTTCGTGTAATAATAACGTAACCATTATCACGTCCCCTATTAACACCCAACAGACTAGCTCATCGAGTGATAAAAATTCTTGAGATGTTTCAGACGATACTTTCGTGTTCTGATTTTCATCACTCTAGAGATAGTTTATATTACTTTGTTGCGGGTCGTAACTTGATTCTCGGCAAAACTCGAACTTATCATCAGGAACATAAGATTGGTTTAAATCTGGCAATCGTTTTTCGTAAGCAGATTGAACGTACGAATCATCTTGATTACTATCTGCCACGTACGAAACGTTTGAATATTCACCAAACAATAGTTACCATCCCAAAACGACATAACGAACGAATAAAAAACCGTGATATTTTGTGAGAAAACTTACGTTTGTGAATTTAGAAAGATATCGAATGCGTTCTTATATAATAGAAAACGAATCTTCTGTCATTTTGAAACCTATACGAGGCGTATGGACCCATACGCCACGTATAGGAAGAATCTTGGGTCATTTCAAGTTCAATCGTGCTATTCGTTCCGGAATGGATTTGACCAACCACTTTTAAATGCTTTTTGCATATTTAGTCCCCAGATCGTTAAAAACTAACGGACACTAACGGTGGTCACTAAATTTGTAACAAACTTCAAATGCTTGGACTAAATTTGTAATTTTAAAACTTGGGGACCAAACTTGCAATATGATCAAACACATGAACTATTTTTGCAATTTCTCTAAGCAAAAATTGTAATTTATGATTGTATACCTACGCATTTGATAGAACGGGAAGTGTTAGAATCCAAAAAAAACAAAGTGTACCTAGACATTACAACAAACACAAGACAATTAGAAGGGATGCAAAAAAATAAAAGAATAAATAAAAGAAAACTAAAAAAGGGGAAAAAACCTAAAAAAAAACGAGAAGAATACCACCTCAAAAAAGATTGAAACATAGTCATAGTGGAATTCACTCGCTGCGCCTAAACCACCGGGACAACCATTCTTTTTGAGTTTAGTTTGTAATATTTATAATGATGTTGAATCTAACAAAATTATAAAAAAACAAAAAAAAAAAAGCTTGTCGTCCAATCGCGGATTGTCACGTATCAAGCCAGCCAACCACCTCGTGTCGGACACTATTCCTCCATGTTTCTACTTCGTACATATAATAGCATAAAACAATTTTACAAAAATATAGTAAAATATGTTTTGTTATCGAAAGTAAATAAAAACTGTATAAAGTTTTAATTAATGTTATTTTGTTATGGTATCAAGACCAAGACCAGGTAAAAGCAAAAATATATTTATATTTTGAAAATCTCATTTAATATATCTTTGTTACATCCCATGAAATATATAAAACACATAAGAGTAGGGAACACTATTGTATACACCCATGTATATATGAAAATGAAAGAGATAAATTTCTTAGATAGCAGAAATGAAATAGAAGTCATGTACGTGAACCAATCTTCTTTTTTATGTCTATGTAGTTGTAAAATGTATATTATATAATCTAACTATGTTAGTACCCGTGTAATACACGAATTGAACAAATAAAATATTAAATAATTATTAATAAAAAATTTATGCATTATAAAATAATGCTTGAAGATAAAATATGATAATAAGTACGTATAAATAGCTACTTTAAATATATAAACAATAATGCATTTTTCTTAAACTTTTATTTTATAAAAATAATTATGATTTTTAAAATATTGTTTTAAGAAAAATGATTTTTTTAAATTTCATTGTATTCTGTATTTTATAAAATTTTTGTTTTTAAAAAGTGTGTTATTAATAAAAAAATAGGTTTTTAATTTATTAAATATATTTTTTTAATTTGAAAATGATATGAGTAATATTAATAGTATTCAATATTAGTAATAATAATATAAAAAATGAGAAAGTAAGTATAATGAGGTCTATAATTGTTTTATGCTTATTTTAGTTTATTAATAGATAGTAGGTAGACTAAACACTCATTAAATAAACAAATTAAATTTTAATGTAAAATAATAAATTATATATACGTAATAGTTCAAAAATAAAACAATTATACCATCTTTTAACTCTCTTATATAAATAGTTTCATTTTTAAACATTCGTTTTAAAATTTTTTATAAAAAATATTTATTTATAAAAATCTTGTTTTAAAAAAATATGATTTGTAATTATTCTGGTTGTTTTAATAAGTCTGTTTTAAAATATTTCACCTGTTTATATATATTTTTAAATAAAACAATTAAAATATTTTGTTTAAAAATATTAATGTTTTATAAATTTCATATTATGTAAAACTTATAGTCTTTTTGTATTTAGATTTTAATTAAAAGATGTTATTTTTAATTACTTCATAAAATCTATTTTAAAAAAAGATAATTTTGATTTTTAAAAAATAAATAGAGAGAGAAACAAAAAAATTAATAAAATTTATTTTTAATTAGAGAGAGAAATTTATATGAGTATTAAAATTAATATAATACATTTGATGTGTGGATGTCTAGAAAAAAAGCAAATGGCAATAACATGAGTTAAAAGAATGACAACCGGGGAAAAAAACATTGTTTTATTAGATGTTATAAATTTTTTTAAGAGTAAATTACCATTTGCATCCCTGACTTTTGTTCATTTTACCGTTTGCATCCCTATAGTTTCAAAACCTTGAATCGGCCCCTATACTTTTATTTTTTTTCCTTGTTTGCATCCCTGTGGCTGACGCCATTAATATGAATCGTTAAAAACGCTTCTTTTTCTCTCTCTTGCAGGGACATTTTGGTTATTTACTCTTTATCCCTTCTTTCTTGTAAAACCATTATAAGGGTTTTTTTTACATCACCTCAACTACCCTCTCCAATCTCACTCTCTCACCTCCTCCCTCTCTCTCTCTCTATCTGTCTCTCCGTCGCTCTCTTCTCAAAGGAAGAAGATGGTCAGATGTGGTAAGTGTGGACCTGAAACTTTTGTTCGAACATCATGACCGTAACAAATCCAGGCCGCAGATTTAACTGTTGTGCGAGAATGGGGAAAAATTATGGTTTTGTTAGTTTGGCTGAACCTGCACTATGTTCAAGATCTACAGAAATTATTAATGGGTTGTTAAGATCAAACAACATGACAGAAGAGAAAGAGTCGGGAGGTTGGAGCATCAAGTGAAAAAATATAGAATAGATGTTTAAATTTTTAGTTGGTTCTTTTATGTGTGTACTTGATTTGTTAGTGAAGTAGTAGAATTATTTTGTACCAGTTGAGCTAATTTTCTCCTAAATATTGTAAAGGTCAATTAGTAATGGTTGTACAAGTTTAATGCATGCAAATGGATTTTGATTACATCTAAAAAGAATGGTGAGTGGCGGTAACATGTCAACAACAAACATGTTCAAAATACATACCCAAAATACATCCAATTAACATCTCATCCATATGCAAAATACATACACTAGCTAACTACTGACTATTCAAAGGAGCACCTTGTGAAGCATGTTGTGATGAACCTTGACCCTTGCAGCTGACCTTTTGTTGTGTCCATAATTCTTGCACAGACACACTTTAACAGAAATCCTGTTTCCTCATGCAACTTCCCATCTTTGTTAAGTTTACTTGCATCCACCTCCTCAACTGATTTCTTCCTCTTCTTTCTTAGTCTGCCAACTTGAGTATGATGCTTTGGAGGTATCATATAGTTAGGGAATTTGATGGCATCCACATGGGTCTCCCATGATAGGCTCAAGGTTTATATTAACAGCAGGTACAATTCCCTAAATAGATGATATAATTTCATTTTAAAGGTTTATACATATTGCAATTAATAAAAGTACGTACATTACCTTCTGCCTGTCACTTATGAAAGTGAAGTTTGAGTTTATGCCCAGATCTAGATCATCACCAAGAAGTTGTAGAAACCATGTCCATGAATCGTTGTTTCGGCCTCCACCACTGCATATGCTACTGGATAAATTCCATTATTGGAGTAAACACCAACTGCAGTCAACATTTGTCCTGGGAATGGACCTTTCATAAAGGTCCCATCTAGACCTAATAGGTCTCTCCCACATACTTTAAAACCAACTTTCATAGCAGCAAAGCAGATGTAAAGCCTTTTAAATTGTCTAGTTGAACTACTAGGGTTACACTCCATTTCAACCTCTAACTTAACTGTTGAGATTGGATTAGATCTTAACAACTCTTGACAGTAATCCCTCAATAATCCATACTGAGATACATAATCACCCTCCATTTTCTTCAATGCCATCACTTTTCCCACAAAGATTTTTTTGATAGATATTTGAATCTGGTTTTTCCTCTGTAAGATGTCTTGTAGGGCCTTTAGGGTATTAGGGTTACACTCCAGTATGGGTTCTACTTCTTTAGCAATCACTGAAGTTGTGTAAAGCCTGAGCTTTCTTGTTTGCATACAATTATGATCTTCTACAAAAGTCTTCAAACAACAACTCATCTGTATTGGGCCTTGATATATGCAGTTTCCATGGGCAAGTGGCAGGTGGGAACCTTTTTTGACCCATCTGCTTTTGAACATTCCCCATTTTGCCTTAACTAATTCCCTTCTTTTGGATCCATCTACTTCTGAACATTCCCCATTTTGCCCCTCACTACAAAAAGAACCAACATTTTTACCATAACACACCACACAAATTCTTAGTTTGTCATTTTTTACAAAAACTAGTTGCCTCCTAGTTTGCACAGCAATTGACTTAACAATGTCCTTGACCTCTTCTTTATCCCTAAAGGTTTGACCAACATAGAATGATAATGATACATTAACTAATTTTCAGTTTCTATTCTTTCTATTTAGCTTTTTAATTGCCCTTCGAGATGGAGCAGCATCTTCATCACTTGCACTGTCAAAGTTATCTAAGTCAACCTCTGCAGTATCATCTTCATTACTTTTATCATCTCCAGGCAGATCATCTACATTCATGTCAACAAATGCTCTGTATTCTTCCATATCAACCTCCACATCCTCTAAAGGATTATCTACATCTACAATAAATCATCATCATCAGATAAGATCCACCACTAACAGATGCATTAGAGGAATTGGTATGCTGATGTTATGGCTCAGTCTGATCACTTGAAACATTGTTATGTTGATGTTGTGGCTCAGTATGATCACCAGAAACATTGTTATGCTGATGTTGTGGTTTAGTTTGATCACCAGAAACATTGTCTTGTTGATGTTGTTACTCAAGTTGTTCTGTACAAAAGGGTTCCATAAAATTAGATAAGAAAAAAATCATCTTGCAACATGTCAATTGAATCAACCCCTTCTGCTTCTACCACTAGTTCTGCCCCTTCATCCGGACCTAGTTCTGCCCCTTGATCCTCTTCATATTCTATCACTGGTTCTGCCCCTTGATCCGGACTAGGTTCTGCCCCTTCATTTGGACCTGGTTCTGCCCCTTCATTCGGATCTGGTTCTGCCCCTTGTGCCTCTGCAGGTGGGTGGACCTCCTGTTCAAACCACTCTAGTAGTAATTGTCTACTGCAAGGATTAGATGGTCCACTATCATCAATCTCTTCGATTATCACCTTTGACCCTTGGTTAGGAGACATTTCGTAGGTCTTTAGCCTTGTAACTTGTGTTCTATGTACAGTTCAATCACCTTAAACATGTGCACGTATTGTTGCATGTTATGCACATCCATATCACCACCCAGAGCTCTTAAGCCAAAATCCAAGTCCTGACCAGGAATCTTAAAGTTGTAATACATTACCTCATCCCATCATAACCTAACTCTTCCATCATAGCATCAACATCATAAGTTGAAAACACATCAATGTCTACCATGTCCACGTATATAACTTTGCCCTTCACATACCTTCTTCGTGGGAACTTCACAAATTCTCCACCATGATGGATTTCAAGTGTAAAATAAGTAGGCGCATGAGCTGTAACAATGTATACTATCATATTAGAACATATTGATACTAAAATAAACCCCTAACTTAAGTTGATTTTGAAGAAAACATATCATATACTTCGATCGGATTAAACCCTAGATCATCTGCCTCATGAATGTACCAGGTAGGATAAACCATCTTTCAAATGGGTTTAAGCCACGATCACTTAATAGTTGAAGATGATGATGGGTTTAAGGCAAGCAATCACACAATCGGTGTTTTGCTTAATAGTCGAAGAAGATGATGATGGGTTTAAGGTTAGAATGTAACTTGAAAATGGGATTCACAATATGTAAAATAACACATTCAAGAAAGAATGGGTAAACAGTAAATGACCAAAATGTCCCTACAGGAGAGAGAAAAAGAAGTGCTTTTAATGATTCATATAACGGCGTCAGCCACAGGGATGCAAACAAGGGGAAAAAAATAAAGTATAGGGGTCGATTCAAGATTTTGAAACTATAGGGATGCAAACGGTTAAAATAAACAAAAGTCAGGGATGCAAACGGTTAAAATGAACAAAAGTCAGGGATGCAAATGGTAATTTACTCATTTTTTAATTAGCATTTATAAGATATATTATAGAGTAAATTACCATTTGCATCCTTTTAACCACTTGTATCCCTACAGTTTCAAAGTCTCGATTTGTCCCTTAACGTTTCATTTTTATCTCCATTTGAATCCAAATGACTAACTCCGTTAAATTGTTCAGTTAACTTTTTTTAAAGTGACAAAACTACCCTTAACTTACATACCCACTCCCCCCCACACTCCTTCCCTTCCCCACCACTCCTTTCATCTTCTTCACCATCAACACCTGCAACTGATTCAGTCACCATCATCTCCAAATGCATAATTTTTCCAGACAAAACCTCCATTATCAACCCTTAAAGCTTCTGTTTCAGATCTCCCTTAAAGCTTCTCTTCGAGTTATCAAGCAACATCAACACAGAATCCCCTTCAAACGACGTCGCAGCAAACCCATCGGTTGAACCACTTCGCCGGTGACGATACCCACCATCGCCGGTCTTCTCCACCTCCACGGCGGAGCTCAGCCCCAACGCATCAAAGAAATCACCCCACAGAGAGACTCCTGAGATGGGTCCCATACCCCACCGTCTTTCTCGCCATCGGCTTACCGCCGGAGGAATCTTTTCTCCTGAGATGAATCTCTGGTGGGTGTAGGGGTGGGGGAGAATATCTTTGTCAGGGAAGGGGAAGAAGGTCTCTGATTGGTCCGGTGGTGGTGGGCTCCTCGAGTGGGCGTTTCGCGCATCTGATCGATGTCGTTCCGGCGACCACCGTGGTAGTGGGAGGTGGGAATTGGTTTTCCAGTGAACTTTAGGTCCATCATACGGTGGAGGTTGAGCCAGCAATGGTGGGAGCTAGTGGTGATTTCGCCGGAGGGTGGTGGTTTTGGGTGTTACGGTTTACCGATTGGGGGGATAATTATTTTGGAGCTGGTGGTTTTGGAGGTTGAGCGGCGGCGGTGGAGCTGAATGACTGAATCGTGAGTATTGTGATGAGGCGGAGAAACCGTGGAAAACGGTGTCGTATACGTGGAGGATGGTGTGATGGGTGGCTCTAATAAAAGAAAAGAGTGTGTGGTGGGGGGCTATGATGGTGGTGATAAGGGATGTGGAGGTAGTGATGGGTGTGTTGGTAATGAAGAAGAAGATGTTGATGAATAAGTCCTACAAGTTTTTTTATTATTATTTAATTTAAGGGGTAGTTTGGTCTTTTTAATAATAATTTTAACAGAAAAACTAAAGGTGTTAGTCATCTGTACTCAAATGGTAATAAAAATAAAACAACATCGACTCAAATGAAGATAACATAAAACGTCAGGGGCCGGATGACAATTTGAAACCGTAGGGATGCAAGTGGTTAAAATGAATAAACGTCAGAGATGCAAATGGTAATTTACTCTATATTATATTTTGATATACTCTTACTTTGTACAATCCTAAGCATATTATTGTTAAAATATGTTGTATGTATATACATCTAAACCGTATATCTCCGGCTAAACCATTCTATTTTTGTTAATTGTGTGTTTTAAATGCTATAAGAAACTAGTGTTTACCCCCGACGCAATGTTGCGAGATAATGTGTTGAAAGAAAGCAATAACATGTCTAAAAGATGTCAAAACATATTTTACATTGATGGTAAAAATAAAATGTTCGGATAATAATGATTATCGCTAATTAAAAGTTTATTGTTTTGGTAGTTATTACAATTTGTGATATTAAGTTAACAACAAAGAATGACATATCATATACATGTCCTTATACACTTGGTAAATCAACAAAAATGAAGTTCAAAGTAAATGAGCATCTACTACAACAACGTTCAAGTATTATAGGATCAAAACTCAAAAAGTGTAAAACCGATAACAACACGTGAGGATCAAAGTTCAATTTATATGTTGAAATCAATAATAGAGTTTCAAAACATGGGTTTTAAATCAAATGGCCAATCTTAAAAATGATTTTGAAATGATTGGTATTAAATCTATCACTTTGAGAAAGCTTTCTCATGTGTTCTTGCATGGAAGACACAAAGATCTTCAAGTGACTAAATCTTAACAAAGGCAAAAACATCTTTGTTTCTTTACACTCCAATAGATGGAATGCCATTTTGATGTTAAAGTGTTTTACCTACTTTACAAGATTTAACGACCTTTATTAAAACTCAAAAACTCTAGAAAAATGGAATGTGTATAGGTGTAAATATGTGATGAATGTGACTAGACATAACATTCACAAGAAAAAAAATGACCGATTAACCAACCATCTCATGATTGAATAAGAAACTGAGCCCATCAACTATGGTAGGGTCAGTTTGTCCTAGGGTTTTCTTACGTTGTGACTTTAAATAGGAGCTTTCTACATTTTTTTTCACATCCATGTTATTCAAAACTTTTACTAATATTCACATATAATTTATCTCTCTATCCCTTCAAATTTAAACATTAATTGAAGGGAGAGGATCAAGATTAGAGTCAACAGCTAAAAAAAGGTTCCATTCAACTTTTAAATGTCATCATCTTGTATTGTATTTGTTAGCGGTTGGTCATCATTATAACTTGAGTTATATAAGTGGTATCACTACTGGAGTTGATGATTTATAATAGATGTGATTGCTACATCTTAAATTATACAGGCGTAAAATATGATTAGTTTCTTTGTAAACTAACGTTTGTTATCAATAATCTTTTCCCTTTAAGAGAAATGACCGGTGAAGAGAACACTCTCGATTGAAAATCAAGGATGAGGCGTAGAGTGGATTAGATATCATTCACTTGAAACTCTATAATTGTTTTTTTTGGTCATTACACCCATTAGCTCTTTACGTTTACACATAGATAAATTGCAGAAATGATGAAAGAAATAAGCTTGAATAAATGTATACTTATTGAGTGTAAAATAAATAAGGTTTAATTTTTTAAACAAAACTACATTATAGTGGTTGAAGGAAGCTTAACAAATGAAATTGGATAACTCAAAATTAACCATTTTCAAGTAATCCATAAGGGTGTGGGTGGTGTTCCGGGTTAATTGGGATACTCACCTTATCATGAACGTACTCAGTTTAGCTTACAAGCATGATTCATGTAATATTGTGCATCTTGTAAGTTTGTTCTTCAACTTAAAAAATGAGTTATTGGATTTGAATAATGCTATTTTTATTTATTTGGCGAGATTAATCTCGACTCAGAATATGACTATAGACACTTATAATTTTAAACTTAGTGTCCTGTAACGATTTCCTACTAAGGGGTTATTTGACAGCCTTTTAATCAGACTCTTAATGATTTAGATGTCTGAATGGTTCAACACTTAATGGTTCAGACTATTTGTTTCGTGAACAAATGTCTGAGTCGTTCAAACATTTGCCTTTGAATGGTTAAACATTATACTAGTGCTGAATGATTAAAAAGTTTAATACTGAATGGTTAAGACCTCTTACCTGAATTGGTCAAACATTTGTATTTGAATAGTTAGATGATATACTAGCTCTTAATGGTTCAGACTTTTTAATGGTTCAACACTTAATACTTTAGATATCTTATTGGTTCAACACTTAATCATTCAGAAGTTACCAAAGAGACCCTAATTAAGAATTAACCCCTGTTAGATTTTTTGTGCTTCTTCTTTACTTTTCTTTTAGTCTTTTACTTTGCTTATGTAAATAATTATGCTACAACATCCGTGTAAAAAACATTGAATTTGTAAACTCGGAACTTTTTCACTACTTTTGATGTGTTTTTATCCTACGTTTTGGTTTTCGTAAACAAACACATTCAACTTTATACGCTCCCCTCCCACGTCATTTGTAAACTCGGAAAACTTTTTCACTGCTTTTGATGTGTTTGGGTTTGCGACAACGTTTTGACGTTGGTTATGACCTTTTCAAGCATGTCATTCTCACTTCTTTTATATAATAAATCATATTCATGTCATCATCACAATTCTCACGTAACAAAGTTCACAGAGTCTCGACCATTGTCCATACCGCACCATGAATCTCACAAACGCATCGTTACGTGCGGTTACGCCCGAACACGCGTGCACCTTTCCTCAATTGATTAAATCCAACAAAAAATAATTTTTTTAGAGGGAGTTCGTACGAACTAAAACCAGATCAGTTTGAGAACACACTCAACTCTGCTCCTTCTCATCTCCTCCGATCTACACTCACCGTCGATAATATCCCGGAAAACCCTCGCCGGTGCCGGAATCTCATACACCTTCAACTGATTACTCACCCACACATGTCTGCAGCAAAGCCCCCTGCATCACAATCACCAATGCCCTTCACCACCATCTCCACAAAACAAGCCTTAATCCTAATCCTTTCAACCCTAACGCTACTTACATTCACCTACGTCTCCTTCAGTTCCTTAGGCTCCACTCTCCAATACACCTCTTCTTATCCCCCACCGACAACAACAACAACAATACCTATTGCATCTTCACTCAAGGTACTCGCAATTCGTAAACCTTTATTTCTTCAGATCTCTGTGTTTCACGTAATAACTGCTTACTTTTATGTACTTTGATTTGTAATCAGGAGGATGTGAATTTGGATGAAGGTGCAGATCGAAGTTTGGATGAGTTTTCGGATGTGTATCATTCGCCGGAGGTGTTTAGGTTGAATTATGCGGAGATGGAGAAGAGATTCAAGGTGTACATATATCCTGATGGCGATCCGAAGACGTTTTATCAAACGCCGAGGAAGCTCACGGGAAAGTATGCGAGTGAGGGGTATTTTTTTCAGAATATTAGAGAGAGTCGGTTTAGGACGGAAGATCCGGATAAAGCTCACTTGTTTTTCATACCAATTTCTTGTCATAAGATGAGAGGGAAGGTATGTGATGTTCTTCCTTTTGTGCATCTGCTGTGTTTATTGATTATTAGCACTGTACAGCATTGTAAATTTGATGGTGTGTGATGATTTTGGTGGGAGGTGGTATCAGAAATTTGGTATGAGTAATGTTGAAGATTGATATTGAATAAACCACGTTGCTCAAGTTATAGATCTTGATTGGAGATGTGAAATACAATGTAAACTTGAAGGATATAAACTTGTTCACCTATGTAGAACTGTAGAAGAGTTATGCAGTGTAATTTCTGGCAATAGAAGAAATAGGAATCAGCTCAAAACCTTGTACCCTACTTAAGCATTACAACTACAGTTAAGCTGGAATACAAATAGCAGAATGATATACCCCGAATCTATGCAGGATAACAACGAATAGAGAAAATGTATGAGTTTGTTTTGCACTGAATCTACACTTGACACACAATAATTGAGCATAATTACAAGCCATTTTAAGCAGTTTTGGTAGATGAAGAGGTCGAAGTAAGTTCTTTTTGTTTAAAACAAGATGGTGGTGTCAGGCGAATACAATATTCTTAGAAGTCAGAACCAGGTGCAAGGTAGCTGAGCTAGGTGCATCTTACAGTAGGAAATTAAAATATGTTTAACATGTCAATTTCATGTGATGATGTGAGATGTTATATAATAAATCCAAAAAATGTAAGTGAACTCCAAGTGTATCTTGATAAATACCTAAAGAAGAACACCGTAAGTCAACAGTGCTTTAGCTTTTATATTTCAAATTTACATCTGTTGAAATGTATGCTACATTCTACTTTAATGATCTTTTGCAATGACATGCAGGGAACTTCATATGAAAACATGACTATCATCGTACAAAATTATGTAGATGGTTTAATATCAAAGTATCCTTATTGGAACAGAACACTGGGTGCTGATCATTTTTTGTCACTTGCCATGATGTTGGTGTGAGGGCAACAGAGGGACTTCCATTTCTTGTTAAGAATTCAATACGAGCTGTATGTTCCCCAAGTTATGATGTTGGATTTATCCCCCACAAAGATATCGCTCTTCCTCAAGTATTGCAGCCTTTTGCTCTTCCACGTGGTGGAAATGATATTGAAAACAGGTTCTGATGCTTACATTAAATTTTGTATTTTGTTTTTGATTCTTTTAAAAAGAATATTGTTAGTAGGTGCATCAATCAGAACTAATGATGCTATGCAGGACGACACTTGGTTTCTGGGCTGGTCACAGGAATTCTAGGATTAGAGTTATTCTGGCACGCACATGGGAGAATGACACAGAACTTGATATATCAAACAACAGAATAAACAGGGCTACTGGGCATCTTGTATATCAAAAAAGATTTTATAGAACCAAATTCTGCATATGCCCTGGTGGCTCACAGGTGAACAGTGCCCGTATAGCAGATTCAATCCATTATGGTTGTATTCCAGGTAGTTGCTTGCATCTTCTTTCGGTATGTAGCTAGTTTTGACCATATGTTGCTCGTTTTACTGTTAGAGTTCTTGCAAATCTATCTCCTTTGTAAGATATTGTTGCAATGATCATTGGTGCTTAATCATAGGTTATATTTCTGACACCCCCATGCCCTTCATTAGCAGATTAGAAAAAATATATTTGATTTATTACTTAAGATTCTATAACTGTGGTAAACTAGATCACAAAATTGAAATGGGGAAGTGCCTTTTAGTGATGTAGAATCATTTAATTTCTAAACCTGAGACATTTGAAGTCGTTAGTAAGTACTAAGTAGTAGCTTTATTGATAGAACATGATTATATCCTATTGCATGATCTAGTGTGGTAGAGACCAAGACATATTTTAGGCAACCAAGCAGATCTTTTCGTTTGGAATCACTATACACCCTACAAAAATATACCCAACAACAATTTGCCCTATGGAGCATGCCATCATAACAAGTGATACAGAGCTGACTAATATAATACCAAAGCAAATAAATATGAAGCAGACAAGCAGAAAGCTATGGAACTGCAGGGGTTAAAATAATAACATAATACTCCAGTGTAAGAACATGAATGATTGTAGCTTCATGGACCATAATAAAACTTATCTCATCAATAAGCCTTTGGCTTAAACGTGCCAATGTGTAGATAAGATGCCCCTTAACCAAAGTGTTAAGAGGGTTCATGTTCTGGAACAAAGTTTTAAGTAGGCTGTATGTGAGTGTGTGGTTCAAAAAAAAAGGAAGGAAAGAAAGTGCCACCAAACAATCATACACAGAATGCAAGAAATAACCTACAAAAAATGAACCAGGGATTGTCAAACAATCAACAACCCTTATAATCCCCCAAAATGAACATAATAACTGAACTACCTCCAGTACCGTTAAGTTGTGAAAGAGTTTGAGACAATAAACTTTATTATTTTGTGCATTTTGCTTGTTATGGAGGTTATCTATCAACTCCAATTAAGGATCTTTATAAATAGCTCACTTAGTTGTTTCCAAGCACAATATTTCATATTAAGATTGAGGTGCCTTTTCTTCATCAAGTCCTGTATGGATTGTAGAAAGCTTTACATAGTAGACCAATAATGGATGTATGCAATAAGTTATGAATGAATAATTGTGATTTGCTTTTATGTTGGACGAACAGCCTGACTGACCAATTACCCTTGAGCTGTTTCTTTTTGCTGAATGAAAAAATATAAATATAACAAGAATGTTTTAAGTTGAAAAAAAAGTTTTTGAATATTTATAATGAAATATCTTTATATACCATTATAATGCCTTTTTATTATATGTTGACACTTGAGATTAGCTGCAGAAACTCTTGCCTGCCAGGTGGTTCAATCTGCTCCATGCAGATCATAAAATTGCAATTATAGTAGTAATCTCAATTTTCTAATTAGTGAAAACTCCGGCTTCCCTATGTCAATTATTGAACCCCTGGAACTAAAGAGACATGGTTTCGTTTTATTGAAGAAAATTGTAACCTTCTATTAACCTCAAATAAAACAAAGTGGCAATTCAAGATGCTAGCACAACCAATTATGGCTGAGCAAGTAAGTCAGACTTGGCTGTTGAGCTCATTCATAAAAAAACTCATGTCAACATGAGCATAAGGAGAGATGTTTCAGATTGATCCTCACACAACTTTTTTTAAGTTATTGTCTTTAACAATAGTTCGATCACACAAAACCAGTACATATCTTTATTTGTTTTTAATTTTTTATATGTTTTCCCAAGTTAGTCTAAATGGTAAGAGGGGTGATTATTTTGCAGTAATTCTATCTAATTACTATGATCTGCCATTCAATGATATTCTTGATTGGAGTAAATTTTCGGTCATACTCAAGGAGAAAGATGTGTATAACCTAAAGCAAATCCTCAAAGACATATCCGATGAACAATTTGTCACCCTCCACAACAATCTAGTGAAGGTCACAATTTCTTATTCTTCTTTCAGGCCATATATGTGTAGTATTATTCTACTTTGCAAATAAACAAACGTTGATAAACGAATAAACAATATCTGTTTTTTGTGCAGGTTCAGAAGCATTTCCAGTGGAACACTCCTCCCATCCCATACGATGCTTTCCATATGGTCATGTATGATCTATGGTTACGCCATTCTGTCATCAAATACTAAAACCATAAGTTGGTAAGTCTTACAGGCTTCAAAATGTTTTAGTTACTGTACACATTTTTTCATTTTTTAAAACTGGTCATATGTAGTTATACAAGCAGGTTCATGTGTATTTCAAATCCTTCTTAAATTGAGCTTTGATTTGTCAATTCTGGTACTTGATCATGAGATGACGTATGGTTATGCTTGATAACTTTTTCGTTGTACTTTAGAACTATACCATATGGTCCTTACTCGTATGTAAACAGATCTGTTTTTGTTTGACATCTGAAACAGAATATGTTTTTACTAAAACTCTTTATTATTATTTTTTTAAGGATGACATGAGATTCTAGAGTACAAAATAGAAGTTATTTATGCTGGTCAATGCATGTATTGTTTTGTAAGTTAGTTCCATAACTTCATAACTTGTTAGTATTTTAGTGTTCACGTTATCCTTTTATGTATATGCATGTGCCCATATCAACATGTATGTTTATAAAGATGCATGTGAACATGATATGAAATATTTTTAAACATCACCACCAAGTTCATCTATTTAACATGCTAAAGACATGTACCACCAAACTGCATCCTGTTTGGTACCGTGTTTGCATATAATCACTTCAAAATCCGGTGCTTATTTGTTCACAACATAAAAGGAGGATGATAGGGTGTCAGGGTGACATGCTTTTTGGTTTGATGTTGTTATTTGAGACTATGATGTATTATCAGTAACCATAACCGTTGGGTGGATATCCAGCTGGCTTTTTTGGGTCTGGGGCTTCTTGTTCAAACCGCCTGGCACATCAAATTGACTAGAAACTTTTTCGTTCAATACTAACCCTTTTCTGGAACAACAAACAAACATAAAACGGCAGCAACAAAAAAAGAAATTCAAAGGTAAAACAGTTGGTTTGTCCACTCAAGTGGCAGCAACCATCCCCCTTAAACAATCTGATCATAGTTCAAGCCTGAGAGATGTCTATTTTTTCAATTAGTTTTGGAACTAACTAGATGGTCAAATATGTTTTTTTACGGCAGGTTGGACTGTTGGAGGTTTAAAGTTAATAAGAGCTAGTTAGTAATAGTTTATCAAAGACAAAGAGCTTACCCACTACTACCTCACTGTCATCCTTATAAATGAATGACTTAGAACCTAATTGGCTACTTTATTAAAGTATGTTTTCATGACTAGCTTAATTTTCTAATAATTAAAATAGACTTGTTAAAATATTGCTTTTTATCATATACATGAATGACTTCAACCTTCTTGGCTCCCTGTTTACAAGTCATCAATAGCACCGTATCATCTACAGCAATGGTTACCACTGTCCACCAACACCTTCAACAACGACCATAAGCAGCTTCATGTAGCCAATATTTCCATGGCTTGCTTTCGGTCACATCATCTTCTTCCTTGAACTCTCAAAAAGCCATAGCTCAAAAAGGCCACAAAGTCTCATTTCTTTCAACCTCAAGAAACATACATCGTCACCCTACGCTACCCTCCCTCCTCACCTCTCCCCACTCATAAACCTTGTTAAACTCACACTCCCACATGTTAAAGAACTACCCCAGAATGCAGAGGCGGCAATGGACGTCCCCACTGATAATATTTCATTACCTCAAGAAAGCCCATGACGGTGTTCAGCCAGAGGTTCATCATATTCTTGTAAAAGAGTCACCCGATTGAATTATTTATGATTTTGCTCCATACTGGCTGCCGCCCATCACCGCGGGGCTTAGAATCTCACGGGCCTTCTTCTTCGTTGTCAATGCATGGTATATTGCTTTTTTGAGAACGGCGCCTGACGACTAGATGAACTATTCCAGTTATCAGACAAAGGTTGAGAGGATGGATTTCTTGACACCACCGGAGTGGGTTCCGATCCGAAAAAAGTATGCTAACTCAAGCATAAGGCGAATTGGATGATGGGTAGGTATATGTTAATGCTTCTGGTGTTTTAGATGCATATCGTATGAGGATGACTTTGAAGGGGTCTGATTGTATTTTTATAAGAGATTGTTGTGAGTTCGAACCCCAAAAGGCTAACCCCATATTTACTAAAAATTTAACACGTCACTTTCAGCTGGCATTACCCATATCCTGCAAAACAAATATGTTAGACTGCATAACTACACAATGTATCAAAATCATTGGTCATTTTATGCAATAGGAAACAATAGCATTGAAGTAGTTACATAATTAGTGCAACAGAATATAACCCAGAAGTAGAAACAAGCATTTGGTTTATACCCCAAGGATTGCTTCAAATCCGGTTCAAATTTTAAATATCAAAGAAACATTTTCTTCCTCATCGTAACTAAAATGAAATTTATCTCAAATTCATATTACAAACAAACCAATCTAGCATTTTGTTTATACAGACCGCATAATCAATTTACAAGTTTGTTGTATTGAAACAAACAAACGTGTTTCCTATCTTGCAAAATTAGGGTTTCATCAAGAAACTCAATAACTCAGATTCGTAACCTTTTGTCCTCTTATTCAAACAATCAACCGCAAACCGCTGGAGAAGAATCAGACGACCAAGAATGAAGAAGAATCGTTCGGTTTGAGAGATAATTAGTTTAACCAACTTGGATTTGGAAAGTGCTGATTAGAGATTTTATTATGACTAATCGATCTAGGTTTAAGAAAGAAAAAGAATTGGCTTTTGAATATGGATGACCCGATCAAAAAAGGTTAGATCTTTTTAGGACTCCTAAAAATTGCGAGAATTGAAAGAACTAATCCTAATCATTTATTAATATATTTTTATTTTTATTTTAAGAGTCAAAAAGAGTATTAGTGTCATTTTATATTTTTAGTATTGGTATTAATTGATTTCTTTTATTCTCTCCTTTTAATTAGGGTAGTTACACTTTTTTTTAAATCACCAAGATTTGTAGGGATTATTCTTTAACCATTATCTTTAACATCGATTGAAAGAAACAAAATCCAATTGAAATTTAAAGTAATCGGGAATTACGTTCATCGCATTGACCAATTCAACAACAGATTCATCATCGATTCTCCTAAATTAAAACTAAAATTCCATAGCTTCATACTAAAAGGTAATAATCGGCCATTTGAATTCATACTTGGCAATTAATTATGCAATATTTATCCAACTTTCATTGATATTATTTTCAATTCATTCACGTATAAAACAAATACGTGACTCCCTTGTCCCGTATCACAATATTTGATTAAATTTTTCATCGTGCAGTGAACTGTCATTTTGAGAAGGTATTTATATGTTTGTGAACCCAGTTGGTGATTCTATCCAAAATCAAATGGAGAAGTTGGTTAAAGGTGTTGATGTTGACGAAGAAGGTAATACCGCAAGTATTCATGAAAAGAGGAGGAAACATTATAGCGAAACTGTGATTTTTTCGATTATCATGATGCTTGAAATGTTCATTTAAAACAATAGTAGTTTATTTGTTTTTGTGATGATGTTGAATCATTGATTAATAAGAATGAATTTTATTTATTTAAATGATTGGTGTTGAATCCTATATGGCGAACTATTTGTTTAGTATTTCGTTGTACATAAATTTTGACTGTTTTACATATATGTAAATATGCTTAAATACAAATCAAGCGATATACTTTCAGGTTTGTTATCTGCACTATGTGTGATAAAGATCATTTTTACACATATGTAAATGAATAATGTTAATTACAATATGTTATGAGATTGTATCTTAGTAGTCTTGTTTTTCTACATAGTTTCACAAGATATACAATTATTATCTTCCTTTGTGTTTTTTATGTTTAAAAGGGGTTTATTTGTTTATTTAAATGTCTCTTTACTTTTTTCTAGATCTTGCTAATGTGGACCATTGTTTTAAGAACTGTTATAATATGAAAATAGATGTACATGATGGTTTTTTCAATAAATGTTAATAATTCTTCAACTCAGTCTAAGAATGTGTGGGCAATGATTTTTCAGTTAACCTTTACGGTATATTTTATTTAACTTGATTTTTATGTTAATAATATGTTGTCATTCGGCACGTAATCGACTTGAATTTTGTTATTCATCCCTTGTTTTACTTATGGGCAAAACAATGTTTAATTAAACCATTAATGATGCTTTATAGGTATAGGAATTAAATAACACATATTATTTTTTTATTTTGTTCTACATATATGTAAAACAATATAGATCATCTAACTTTTAGTAAACTGTATTTTTTATATTTTAAATTCTAGATATGAATGTTGATGGAAAATAGAAATCAACTCGTGGATTTTTTATTTAGATTGACTTATGTGTAAACTTAAATTAAACTTGTATTTTGTTATTCACCCCTTGTTTAACTTAAACATATATAAAACAAAGATAAACATATGTATTCATTAATTTACACACACTTAAATCGTTAATGTACGCATACGTAAATAGTTAATTTAAATCAAATGTTATTTTGTTATGTTTTGATTTATTTATTGTTCACTTAGTGTTTATTTTATGCGGTTGATACAACTTTTGTGAATGTCGTTTCAGGATTTTAATATATTTGAGGCATTCATCTTACATTGAAAATACTATGAATTTTAAAGGAAAATAAGAAAGTGGATCACAAGGTATGTGTGTACATTGAAAATTTATATAATAATTATATCGTTCGAATGTAAACATGTGAAAACATTTATTTTTTTTCTATGCATGTAAATGTTGATTTGAATCATGGTTTGAAGTTGGTAATTTCATACATATATGTGACTTTTGAATTAGTTATGTTTTCATATATGACTATATATACGTAAATCATTTATATATAGGTACTTTTTGAATTTGTTATATTTTATACAGGATTGCGTATATCTAACTCCAGAACTAGTGTTGGATGTAATATATTTGATGATTACATGTATATAAAATCATTAAAAAGTTTGAGTTAATATGTAAATTTATAAAATTTGTTGAAATGAAAGATGAGAGAGAAAATATAATTAATTAATTAGCTAATTAATTGGAAAGAGAAATAATTGGTAGATGATCAACGTACCCTTTTATTAATATCAAACCTATTAAATAAAATATTAGTTTACATATTTAACCTTGTTTAATCATAATCATTGATCAAAACAATCAATGGTGATTATTAGTTTTGCGAGTTCTCATTTAAAAGTAAGTTTTGAAAAGAACCTAACCCTATATATATATATACATACATATATATACATATATATATATATACATATATACAAACATATATACAAACATATATATATATACATATATACATACATACATATATATATACGTATAGGGGAGGGTTCAAATGAGAACCACTTTCTTTGTGAGAACTCTAAAAACCAATCTCAGCCACTCATTTTTTATCACATGCAATCACATGTCATTTTCTCCTTTTTTTTAAATGTTCGTAACTTTTTTTCACGACATTATTTTTTGAAAAAAATTCACCATAAAATTCAGTATTTTTTATCTTTCCAACGCCTACCATATTGATATACTTTTCTATAAAAAATCGTACATCTGTTGTTTACATATGTGTAAATCTAGTTACACACATGTGTAGTACTGGATTTACACATGTGTAAATCCGATATTACACATGTGTAAAACGAATTTCGTTAAAAAAAGGAATTTTTTTTATATTTTTTTATGAAAGAGGGAAAGTTGGGGAACATTTTTGTGTTTTTATTTTTTTAATTTTTATGTTATTTTTTGATTTATAATTTTTTAAATATGTTTTTGTTAATTACAATTTTACAATTAAGAACTAGTGGTTGAGATTGGTTTCTAAAGTTCTCACAAAAAAAAACTAGTTCTCATTTGATCCCTCCCCTATACGTATATATACATACATATATATATATATGTATATATATACATATATATTTATATATATATATATATACATACACACACACACACACACATATATATATATATATAGGAATGGGTTCATATGAGAACTCTTAAAAATTACAAGAACTCTTTAACTCTCCATCTAACCATTGATTTAATATAAATAAAGCAAGATACCATATGAAAGGTGAAGATGAGATGAAGGGTAAATAAGTAATTTTATTTTTGTACTTTTTCTGGATCTCTCCCATATCTATAGAAATCTAACATTTTTACTATTAAATAAAAAAAGATCATTTTTATCTTTCTTTGATTCAAACAATCAACAATTATTCAACAACAAAATAAAGATCCAAATCCAGTGCTCAACAATATCCAGATCAAACCACCTCTTGCTACCAATGTTTTCGTCTACCATCCGCCACAGATTGCAAAAAGATCTCAACCCACTGTCTATGGCTTGACTTGAAGCACCACCAATGTCGCCATCTACTGTTTGCCGCCTTCGAGCACCACCATGAGCCGCTATCGGCTTTCCCTAGAGAGCGAACCCACACCCACCTTCCGGCTGATTATCCACTCCAGCTTAAAGTCCGACCATCAAAACTATCATCAAGCACTATCAGGTCAAATAGTTCCTCATCTTCTAATATTTTTTCTATATTTTGATTTGAAACGGATTTACATAAACAAAAGAAAAGGAAAAGAGGGTATTACAGATTACTAGTGGGTGTGTCTAGTGGGTGTGTCGTCGATGATAAAGAACAGGAGTTGAATGGAAAAGGGAGGTTTTGAGATTAAAAGGGGGGACTTTTTGAAGTTAATTAGGGCTACTTTGAAAGCCCTACTCATGTGTCCAATTACAAAGAAAATGGTGATGAAGAAAGAAGGCAGTGTGTGTACAGGGGTGCAATCGACGGTAATTAAATGGAGGTTAGATTTTCAACCATTTTGATGGTAATTTGATCTAGGGTCTTATTTTTTTAATGTTTTATCCTTGTAAGATATTTTTTAAGACTAAATTATGTAACTTTTTGATTAACTAACCTTAAGCCAACGCGATGAGTCGACTTTACGTAACGTGTTGTGACGATGATATATAACAAAATAATGTTCGATGTATGATATCCCAAGATAGAAAGAAGAAGAATATAGTGAGTGTACCTATAACAAACATCTTTTCTCTCTTTATTAGTTTTTTTTGTCGTTTTTAATATGTTATTCGATGTAATTCACTATAAGTAATTACAAAATGATGTAATCCACGATAAAATTTAGAATTTTTTTTCAAAGAAACGTGATTATAATTAGTAACGATTGAAAATAAATTTTAAAAATGATACAAAATGATGTAATCCATAATAAAATGATGTTTTGTCTACACGTCACAAAATGACTTCAGTGATGTAATTCACTGTAAGTAATTATAAAAATGATGTTTTGTCTACACGTTAAAAATGATGTTTTGATGTAGTAGTGTAACTATAGTGATGTAACTCACTATAATTCATTGTATTAGGTATGGTTTGATGTTTAATTTGATGTTTTTTGTTATTAATGCACCATGTTTGTTTGTTATTTTGCATTCAAATGGATTGTAAGTAAAAAAAAATACGATGTAAGGAATTACAATATGATGTAATTCGCTGTAAGTATTAAGATTGAATTCATATAAACATGATGTAATTTACTGCAAATATTAGTTTTTGCATATAAACATAATGTAATTCACTGTAATATAACTCACTGTTATTCGATGTAACTCACTGTTACTATAAATAATTATAATTATGTTGTAATTCATTGTAAGTAATTACAAATATGATGTAATTCACTGTAATTTACTGAAATTTAGATATTTTTTAAAGTTTATGCACTGTATTTTTTGCATGAAGGGGGATGGTAACGATAACGTATATATTAGGTTTTGTTTTTTACAACCCTACATTATTTTTGCATGATTGATGTAAAATCATTTTATTAGGATTTGTTTTTGCTGGTTTGTATATATGTATTTCGATGCAATGCATTGTAGTAATTACAATACGATGTAACTCACTGTAATTATTTATGTTCTTAAAAAAATTTAAATTTTGTTGAAACTATATTGGAATTAAAGAAAAAAAGAGACGAGTTTAACGGTGTACTTATTATAAAAAAATAACAATTTGTAAAAAAGTTATAAAGGTTTTAAAAATAAAGGGGGTAAAATTTTTAAACAAAAAAAAGAGTAATAGAGATAATAGGGTAGGGACAAATGTCAAAATACTAGTGAATCTGAATTTTAGTGGGGTGGGTTAAATTACCTTCATACCCTTTTCTATTAAAAAAACAAAAAAACAAAATCAAAAGATCTTATCCATTAAAATTTTAATCAAAAGCCCAAATTTAGTTAATGAGTTTTTACAAAAACCTAAGGTTCTCATATTAACTTCATCATATATATATATATATATATATATATATATATATATAGAGGGGCTTTCAAATGAGAACCAAAAAATTGGAAAAAACCAAAAGAACCATTTATAGCCACATATTCTTATTTTTATTTTTAAAAAGTTAACCAACTTTTTGTAAAAAACCAAAAGAACCATTTATAGCCACATATTTTATTTTATTTTTTTTAATTTTACTCAAAGCATATTTGTTTATAATATTTCTTTACCATAAAATTACTAACTATTTTAAATCAAATGTCTTATATACCGTTTAGGTTTTGATTCCCATTATAAATTTGTCCATTTATGTTTTCGCTTTTGTATTAAAGTTGTTTTGTATTTTATATATACACTTCAAAGCTTGTTTTGCATTGAATTTTATGCATAGATGCACATACACATGTATACATAGATGCACATATTCATATATGCATATTTTTTCACTTAGGAACACAACAATAGTCAAATTATTAAAAAAATTATTTCGTGTGAATTTTCATGTAAAAAGTAACTAAATTAACATTAAAAATTTACCATAATAAAAAATTTTGAAACTAGAAAGGAAAAATGAGTGGCTAAAAATGGTTTCTTTGATTTTTTACAAATTTTTAGTTCTCATTTGAATGCATCCCTATATATATATATTTATATATGTATGTATGTATATATATATATACATATATGTATATATGTATCTATGTATATGTATGCGCGCGCGCGCACACACACACACACACACATATATATATATATATATATATATATATATATATATATATATATATATATATATGCATGTATAATTAAATTAAAAGAATATCTGTATTTTGTATTTTAGTTAGGTTTAGAAAAATATTTTTACACTCAATTAATTAGAAAACGTAACAGAAGTTAGTATCAAGTATCAATGGTCTTATGGTTCGACAAACTTCTCGTAGACCACAAGTGCGTCTTGATCTTTGCCAAAGGTAATCAAATATTATTTTGCCAATGACCCCAAATATAATGAATAAACGTCCGTATGTAGATTTCGGAGTTGAAGATTTATTTTTTTCAAATTTACTGAAGACATAAATGCTAATTTGAGTAATTTCATGAACCTAGTGACGCAAGGATGAGACTAGTTTCTCGTCGTTATAGAAATGCACATTTTCTTGCTCTAGCTATCCTTAGTTGCGTCAAGTTTTTCTTTTTTGTACCAGATTATATTTTCCTATGCTTCTTAATTTTTAAAAGCCCTTAAAAATCTTATATAATAAAAATTGATTTGAAAAGGCTAAAATGAAATTAAAAAAGTACACTTAATTTTAAAAAATGAATTTTTGTTTTAGTAAGAAAAAATTAAATCTATTGATTTTTGTGATTATTCTTATTCTTACATACTAATAAAGATACAACTATGTTGTTTATATGATACACATGAATTGAATAAAGATAATTCCCAACCAAAATACGAAAGTTAACGCGATAAACTTGAAAAACGGTACTCCACTTTTATATTTATTATTCATTTTCTGTCTATAAATTGGGCTGCTAAAACAGTGGAACCATCGTATCATCTACAACAATGGCTACCACCAACACCTTCAACAACAACAACCATAAGCAGCTTCACATCGCAATGTTCCCATGGCTCGCTTTCGGTCACATCATCCCCTTCCTCGAGCTCTCAAAAGCCATAGCCCAAACGGGCCACAAAGTCTCTTTTCTTTCAACCACAAGAAACATACATCGTCTCCCCACTCCCCCTTCTCACCTCACACCACTCATAAACTTTGTTAAACTCACACTCCCACATGTTCAACCACTGCCCCATAACGCAGAGGCCACCATGGACGTCCCCACAGATGATATTCATCACCTCAAGAAGGCCTACGATGGTCTTCAACCCCAGGTTCATCGGTTTCTTGTAGAAGAGTCACCCGATTGGATTATTTACGATTTTGCTCCATACTGGCTACCGACCATTGCGGCCAACCTTGGTATCTCGAGAGGCTTTTTTTCGATTGTTAACGCGTGGTTCATCGGGTTTATGGGACCGTTGTCCGACGACTCGTTGAAATGTTCGAGTTGTCGGACGACGATTGAGGATTTTTTGACACCGCCCGAGTGGGTTCCTTTCCCGACCAAAGTGTGCTACCGGAAGCATGAGGCGAAGTGGATGGTGGGTGGGTTTTCTGTTAATGATTCTGGTGTTTCGGATGTCTATCGTACGGGTATGGTGTTAAAAGGGTCTTGTTGTATGTTTATAAGACATTGCTATGAGTTCGAACCCCAGTGGCTAACACTTTTAGAGAAGCTGCATCGTTTACCGGTGGTTCCGGTGGGATTAATGCCACCGGAAGCACCGACTAAGGTTGGAGACGAGAAAAATGACACGTGGGTGACTGTCAAGAAGTGGCTCGATGGTCAACGGACTGGTCAGGTGGTGTACGTTGCGTTAGGAAGTGAGGTCATGCTGAATAAAAGCGAGTTGGGTGAGTTAGCATTGGGGCTCGAGCTCTCCGGGTTGCCGTTCTTTTGGGCTCTTAGGAAACCTGTTGGCTCCACCGAGTCAGACTCGGTGGAGCTGCCGGACGGGTTCGTGGAACGAAGTCGTGACCGTGGGGTGGTGTGGACGGGTTGGGTGCCGCAGTTGCAGATTTTAAGGCATGAGTCGGTGGGGGGGTTCTTGACTCATTGTGGTTGGGGTTCGATTGTGGAAGGGCTAATGTTCGGTCACCCTTTGATAATGCTACCGTTTTTGGTGGACCAGGGGCCGAATGCTCGATTACTAGCGGACAAACGGGTGGGGATCGAGGTGCCTAGGAACGAGGAAGATGGTTCTTTCACGAAGGAGTCGGTGGCTAGGTCGTTGAGGTCGGTTATAGTCAATGATGAAGGGGAGATCTACAAGGCGAATGCGATGGAGTTGAGTCGAATATTCGGTGACTCTAAGTTGGCAAAAGAGTATATAGATCGTTTTGTAGACTATTTGGAAAAGAAGGTGCGTGTGGATGCTAGCACGCATGACGCGTGAGAGTTAACCTTTTTAAGTATCTATGTTGTTGGGCTTGTTTATAGAAATATTATAGCAGTTTTAAGTTTGCATGTATGAATTTCTTTTGGTTTTGTAGGTAGCAACTATCAAGTTGTCGAATAATTATCGTTTATTAAGCTTGTTGATAAATATATACGTCTATATATAAGTAAAATCCAAACGTCCATGTAGTATGACTTATATGATGAAATCCTTGATTCAAAGTGACAGGTGTCGTTTGAATGGGTGACGTGTTCTTGTACATACGTGGCCTTCATTGGTATATCCTCCTACTCGCTTTGAACGGTTGCAACTTTAGATTCTTGAAAACCAAAGTCAAGCTCTAAGAATAGAGCTATGCTTGACCGAACCGAACCATTTAAAAACGATCGGGAATCAACATAAGCAGTTACTGGTTTATATTTTTTCACTAGTTTATATTTTTTCACTAGTTTATATTTTTTCACTAGTTTATATTTTTCAGTAGTTACATCGCAGGATTGGGAATCAATATTAACAGTTGCGGTTTATATTCTTTAGTAGTTACATCGTATGATTGGAAATCAACATAAACAGTTACAGGTTTATATTTTCCAGTAGTTACATCCCTTCAATACTAAACGGAAGCAATGAAAAACAAATAAAAATGAAAATAATTGTTAAATAGATGATGAAAAATATGTCAACAACTCAAACCCACCCAAACAGATTTTAACGGATCAAACTAATTTGGAGTAGGAACCGGTTTGAAACAGAAATTGCTTTAAACAGGATTGTTCAACGATCTAACTTGACCAATCCAACCTAACAATGAAAAATGAATTTCACCTTCTTTCGCCCAATGTAAAGCATATTCTCGACACTTAATTTTTTATCAAGTAAATACATTATCAGTATATTACGTAACATTAAATTTTGTCAAAGCTAATTTAATCAAACAATAAATTACCTAATCAAATCACGACAAAGAAATCTCTAAGTAGGAGTTGAAGATTAAATTTATATTTGCATGCATTCACACTATTCCAAGAAAAAATCAACCATTTAATTACCTTGTGCACAAGATAGAATATATGTTTTAGACGTTGAATTATCGCATTAAAGCCGTTATTGTAGAACTAGATTGACAGATTTGATTCTAACTGCTTTTATTAGTGAATGGATAGTCAACCCACTCTACCCTTATGATCAGTATCGAATTGAATCTAAAGAGCAAAATAAAACGTCTTATATTTTCATTCACCCTACAAAACACACTATTTACATTGACGAATAGATTTGTTAGTATAGGTGTCTCCTATCTGTATCATTGTAGGAAAACATATCATAGATAACAAATAGAAATTAACGAGGGATCACTGACGTAACTATTAGTGATGGATTGCCGATAACTTTTCTACCGTTGCATTTAGATGTTTTCTTTTTGATAGATTACAGTCAATGTTTGTAGACAAATTATTGTTGGGTTAACGACAGTTCCTTTGATTCTTTACAGGCGTGATACCCCTGAACATTATCAACTACTAGTAGCAAACCCGCGCAATGCGGCGACAGTAATAAGTTACAACACGATACTGGTTTGCGCTACTATTTTTTACAAATACCACAATCCTAATTATAGTAACATAAAAATCAAACACAAACAAATTAATGGTAAAGAGAAGGGCTCAAAAGAGACTAAAGTTTTGTTGTGAGCTGCTGGTGATTCATTTGAATAAGAAAAATCCTTCAAATATAGCCAAACATACAACTACCTAATCAAATGATGGATTTGACGTAGTTTAAATTCTATGATTCCCGATAATATGTAATAAAAAACCAAGTACCCCTTCAATGAGAATCATATGAATACACGCTGAATAACTCCAAGCAATCATCAATAAGAATTAAGAACCTCCCTCCATCCATTAAGCAACCAAGTACATTTTAAGAACCTTATATTTTTACATCACATTCTTCTAATCTGAAGGAGTCTTATGTTTTAGATCTTTATAAGCATCCTTATGTGCATTTAAAATTTAACTAACCATTACTGGGTTTTTGACACCCAATAAACTCCTCAACTTGAAACTTTTTAGTTGAAGGATAGATTGCATATGAGTACCCAATCTTTCGGGAGAATCATGAAAATATCTATTTAGTAACCATTCTGTTCAATCAAATAATGAAATTTAATGAGTTTTATCATTCATGCCTATTGAAAAAACAATTACATTTTGAGTAGAATTTACCATTTAAACCTACTAAATCTCGATTTAATAGAAACAATTAATCTATTAGAGATAAGAGTGATTCATTCTTTAGAAAACTTCACTATTTAATCTTTTATTTGACAAAATATTTATCTAATAACTAATTTTTTGGATTTGTTACATCTGAGTTTCATATTTATCCTAATTCAATATAAAAATCCTTATTTGAAATAACAACTAAATAAGATATAGATTAGATCATTCGAAAAGAATCTTGATATCCATATACTACAATTCATTATGCATTTATCGACAAACTTTAACATTGTCTTTGATTTTGACAATAATCAATATGTCAAATAAATATTAGAATAAAGAATCATACTCGTCGGTTTTTTCATTTATTTTGGATCGGAACCTCATCAAGCAACTTAGTATCTACACGAAGGAATTGTGATATCCATATATATATATATATATTATATATATATATATATATAGTATACATATATTATAAATATGAAGATTTATACAAGTTATATACTTAAATATTTAAATAAAATAATATACTTAATTAAAATATTATTTAGTTATAAAAATATAATTAGTAAATATAAATTTAAATGTTAATTTATAGTATCATGAATAAAATAAAATTTAATGAAGTGAATTAAATAATATCATATTATTAAATAATATATTAATAATGTTTATATATACATGAAAGAGACAAGGGCAAAAATGTAAGTTTTATAAAATTTAATGGATAAATTTACCATATTACCCCCAAAGTGTCTTAAAATTTTAATCAAATTCCTATTTTACCCCTTTTAAATGTGATGCACTCATTTATACATGTTACTTTAAAACTTGTATTTTTCACAAAATTACATCTCTATCCAAAAAGATGTATTATATAGTAGTATAGATAGTAGGAATTAATATATGCAATACGTTACTTATATCGTGAAACTAACTAAAGAAAAAAACAATAGTATACAAAATCCAGCCTTTTGTTGAAATTCACTAAACACTTGAAGCAAAAACTCACCTAAATTTGATCATATTCATTTTTTAATTGTGTATTGGTGTATGCTTCAGCCTTATCACCCAAAGAAATAGATGAACATATTATAAACTCTAAACAATCTGCAATGGCTTAGAGTAAAAATAATTTTATCTTGTAAACAACTTTAGCCTACAGTTATGAAATAGATGACTTGTTATTGAAGTCATGTAAAAACCTAATTAACCTATGTAGCTCAGATAAGTCAGGTATTGTATCCACACGTAGCATGTGGTTAGTGTTACACAATTCATTTGATTATTAAACTAACTTACTAATTTAGAAAAATAAACTATTGTTTCTTGACTATAAATGGGTGTGGATGAAATTAACTAAAAATGACCATTTTAATAAACAAAACGAAAACTTGGACTTGGTTTGGAACTATTGAGATGAAAGGGATCACAAACGGGTTTTGATCTAGTTGTAAGGGTAAGTAAGGTCGTCTCCATAAAGAATATGTGAAAAATATTTAATTAACACAACTCGATTAACTTAAATACATAAATTTTGAATTAAAAATTAGAACTTTGGATGAATTTAAGAACACGATTGCAAAAAGAAACGAATTTGAAAACGAATTTACTTAAATAATGAAAAACAAACACTTTCATGTTTCTAATTCCGCAAGATGAACAATCGATATACTTAAACTAGGGTTTGTAAGAACATATGTCAAAATATTAAACTTTTGATTAACGAGATAACCAAAAAATAATCTTTTAAGACTCGCTCATTCATAAGATTACCAATTCACTTATATTAAGTTGTCTACTTTTTTTGATGAGCACATGATGCAAGAAAATAAAAAACTGATAATCAAGCATACAACTTTATTTACAAGTAAACATTTAATTAATATTTATTAGCCTAATGTTCATTACAAAAACATTTATAAAGCATACCAATTATTTCACTTGACAAGAATTATATTCCCGGAAAAAATAAGGAAAAACCTAGCCTCACGTCATCTTCATTAAATCTTCAACATTTCTTCCAATGATGATCAATAATGATACGGAAGAGGTTAGGAAGTTTCAAAGTACCCAAAAATCTCCTTGAATTTACTAGATTTTGTTCAGGGGAAGGTGTCCTTCAAATTAGGGTTAAATAGGTTTAAATAAATTTAAAGTTCTATAAAATCCAGATGTTGTTAGGCTACTAGCTATGATATCCCACCCCTGTTCTTTGATGCCCAACTTTCTTTTTTTCTTCAAATATATCCATAAATACGTCGTCCATACTCTAATCGGCATATGATATGCCCATACTCGACGTATCATACGCCAGTGTGGCTTTAGTGTGCCTATTTTTAATTTTTTATATTTAAAGCTTCAATACTTGTAGTTCCATGTTTAGCTCCCTTTTCTCCCAAATAAGTCTTAATTAATTCCAACCACCTACAAATCAAAAGATAAACAAAATGAATGTGTTCTATAATAATCATGATGCAAGATCACACATTTAAGTTGGTTAAACACTAAATTATTTTCACGCGATCACCTCCCTACGCTTAACATTTTGTTCTTCTTTAAAAAAACTTTCTTGGCACACTTTGTCCTAGTTACTCAAACATGAATTTTCATGACGTTGTGTGAGTTAAGGTCCCAAGACATGCTCAGTTTTAAACTTTCATCATTTAGAATTCATAACCCAACATGTAATATTACTAATGTTTTAAACTTAGAATCACCTTAGTTATCATAACTTTACCTTTTGCTTCCAACATTCATGCATTCAAATCTCTCGTAATGGACACTCCTTTCGGTTTGTTTTGTGGACTATTGATTATATACTAGTATATCTCAAACACTCAAAACCTAGAATGCACATTCTCATCGTAAGCACGTATATTAATCATATAGCTATCAACTAACACAATATAATAGATAAATCAAAAGGTTTTTCATAGAGTGTAATGTTAGGCTAAGGTTTAAGATAGGATAAAAAGGGATATTAGTGTGGCTAATGGTGAATGTAATCCAATTTAAAAAATGCTAGATGCCATTTTTATCAATATATATCCTATAATTGCAATCATATTACAAAATACATTAATAATCTTTTACCCTGTGTGAGTTAAAATTCCAAGGCACCCAACTCTAAGATTTTTATCATTCAAGATTAACAACCCAAAAAGTAACTATAGGGCATGTTTGAAAACTTTGGATTACCTAACCAAGCATAACTTACCTTCGACTTCTAACTCTCATGCATTCACATCTCTCACAATAATCACTCCTCTCGGATTGTAGTCTAGGATAGTGATTATATACTAGTATATCTTGACCACTCAAAACCAATAATGCACATTATTATCGTAAGCTCGTATAACAATCAAATCTATATCAACTAACATATTAGAATACACAAATCAAGAGGTCTTCATGGGTTGTATTGTTAGGCTAGGGTTAAGGGTGCGTAAAAGAATTTAAAGTGGCTAATGGTGGATGAAATCCAATCTAGACATCTGAAATCTAAAAACTACTCATACTATTATCAACTTGGATCACATTGACACAAAAACACTATATGAATTCACATTATTTTTGTTGCTTCATACTTTGATTATTTTGATCTCATATATCTCCATTTATTATTTCTCTTTGATTTTTTATTTTTTATATATATATATATATATATATATATATATATATATATATTATATATATATATATATATATCAACCATTTTTGTTGTTGATTACTAACTAACACACTTCAATTAGAAAAACAATACTAGAAAACTTAGACATATCAAAAATTGACTTTCATCACGCGACTTAATTGAAAATGGTAAAAGTTTAATGGGTTTAATTAGGTGGCTCTTTCAAATAACAAGTTGGGGATCAAAGGGGTGTTTAAAAGGAATATGTTAAGGTGGGAAAATCAAATTAAAAGGTTTAAAAAAATGGTTTTTATAATGCCTCTATCATGTTTGTGCAAAGTAATGGGTAATAATCTTGACATATGTTAATTACACAAGTTCTAAATAGATGCATATTATGTAAACACTCAATAAGACAAGAAAAAAACAACTAAGTATATCATGGAAAATGCCTAATTAGGCTCAAGTTCTCATGAAAACAAAGGAATGGGTTAATGATGTGAAACATGCATGCTCTCCGGTGTATAGTTTGTTACACCTAACCAGGAAATTCTTCTTAATATTATAGAAAACTACCTTTTGGCATAGTTTCCTGTGACATATAGCTAACCATGCCAATAGCTAACCATGCCAAGGGATCTTTACATATGCACAAGCAAGTGATACTTAATGATTTACATTGAGAAATTAGGTGCACAATTAAGTTTGTTTCGAAGCTTTTTTTTTCTTCAAAAGATTTTCAACTTTTTTGAATTTTAAAAGTTCCTAATCAACTCATCCTCACACTTGGATTAGATTGTCCCCAATGTAGAATGAGTTTATTAAAACCTTAGTTATCCCAAATGCAAGGCTAAATTCCTAATCATTGTGCTATGCATACTGAGACTCGACATTAGCTAAAATCTAAATTAAAAATATTCCTAAAACCAATAAGTTTTTTACACCACCAAGTATATGAATAAATAAA
Organism: Flaveria trinervia; assembly: GCA_025506515.1. NCBI lineage: Eukaryota > Viridiplantae > Streptophyta > Magnoliopsida > Asterales > Asteraceae > Flaveria > Flaveria trinervia. The sequence goes on along the minus strand of CM046450.1, from coordinate 14,713,918 downwards.
AAGTAAAAGCACCACACAACCAAACAAATAAGATGAGAAGAAAGTACATACACCTTATCAGCAAGACATCCATGTGTATCCCCATACTTGAGCATTTGCATCTGGTGTTTGAATTTCATAGGAATTATGGTTGAATTTAGTGTATACAACAAGCCTTTTGAACCTCTTAGTAGGCCCGAGTGGACGAGTGTAACACCCGAATATTTATTATTTTGAAGCCGGTGAAGAAAGAAAAGAAAATAAAGTCCAAAAGTCGAGGGACCAAACTCGCCAACGAAGAAAAGTTAGGAAATGTGGTGATATATGTAGGGAGAGGGCAGCCCACTCTCCCCACACTCACATTTCAGCTTAATAAAGAGAAGAAGAGAGAAAGAAGAGAAAAAAAAGAGGAAAAGTGTCGGTTCGGGTCGCCAAAATTGTCGTGAAGCAAGCCGAATCGAAGCTCTTGTCGTTGTGCTCGTTTAGGTGAGTTTTAGGACCCCTCTTTTACATGTTTTTGAATGATTTTGGGGCTGGAACACATCTGAAAACCCTTTTTCGCATTTTTGGGTGAAAACCCGTATGTATGCGTGTATGTATGTGTAGGACCCGTTTGGGGCTTGATTTCTTGCTTGGTTGTGCTTGAATAATGTTATGGTATGCATCCCTAAGGTTTAGGATGGTCGATTTAGGCTTAAAATGAGTTTAGATGAGTTTGGAGGCTGAAAACCCTCGGCTGCAGTCGGGATGAACTGCATTCTGCATCAGTTAGGGCTAGGCGACCGACTGGAGGCCGAATGGAGGCCATACGGCCGATTAGGGTGCGATTGGGGTCCATTCACACGATTGGGGTTCATTCGCACGATTGAAGGGCCAGTCGCATGGGGGTCATGCGACTGAAGGTCCATTCGCACGACTGAAGGTTCATTCGCATAGGTGTTCATCCGCATTAGTTCATTCGCATGATGTTCAGTCGCATGGAGGCCATGCGACTGAAGGGTGTCCATACGCCCGAATAGGGCTGTTGAACCCGAGGAAGGTGTAGGTTGACTTCTAACTTTCGGGGGAAAGTGCAGATGTAAGTTTTGACGTAAAGGTTCCCATAAGAGTTTGTAAGATGACGATCGAGGTCTTAGGAAGCATGTTGGGCATGATGAGGATAATGATGTTGTATGTTATGTATGTATGATGTTGCCCTATACGATGTGATGTTGATGCATGTTAATGTTCCTTAATATGATGTTTAATATCTTTCCTATGGCTTTACCTATTATGATGAATGAACGAAGTATTATGTAATGTAAAGTGAAAGATAAAGAAAGAGGAACATGATGAATGAATGCATGTATTAATGAACGAATGAAACGTCTTGCACACATCGGATGACGGGTCCTTCTTTGTGATTGGCCCTTAATGTAGAACCTCTACCGCTCACCCCTAGTACTGTGGCATACGTTTAGCTGTTCATTTGTTGACTTCGGCCCAGTAGCTAAGACTGATGGTTACTCCTAGTACCGTGGCATACGTTTAGCTGTTCATTTGTTGACTTCGGCCCGGTAGCTACGACTAACCGGGGTGTAGCACATGGTATTGGTATGGATGATGTCCGATGCGCAAGTAAAGTAATGAAAGAACGAATGAACGAATGAAGAAGATAATAATGATATTATCTATTTGTACGTACGATGTGTGATCATGTAAAAGTAACGAACAGTTTTATGTGAAAGTAAAGTATGTTTTATTTATAAAACTAGAACTCACTCAGCAACGCTGACTTTGATGTGTTTCTAGTTGGCAGGTAATGTTTGCTGAGGGTGGCACGGGCGACTACTCAGCTCTTTTGGGGATGGCATTCTTTTGATTAATGTTTTTGCATTGTAATGCAAACAAGCTATTTTGTAATGAATGTTGTATTAATTTGCAAAAGCATTTACATGGAAATGAAAGATTGTTTTAGTTTTCCGCTGCGATTTATGAACACAAATGTAATTATATGTTTTATGTGCGATGAGAACCCAGCTGTAAGCGTCCCGGGAACGGGGCCTTACAAGTTGGTATCAGAGCCAAAGTTTAAGTGAAATGGGTAAATTTTCAAAATAAACCTAATCTTAAACTGAGAATGGGACGGAAAGGGAATGGATGCCAATCTGAGTAGCTGCATGCCATCAGGTATTTTCGTAAAGTTAACCGGTTTTATGTGCGCATGGTATGTGTTATGTGTTGTATGTAGATTTAATACTGATGTAGTCAGGACATGTAATACTTGGGGTATGAAGAGTAAAGTAAGTGGCTAATCACAACTGGCCACTGTAATTAGGGACTTACTATACTTGACATAAACTGAGTTGTTTCCTTGAATGACCGTGTTGGTGTTTGAATCTTTCAGTGTGCGTGTGATGGCCGGAGGTAGATCTTCGAAAGCTTCTAGGGGTGGAGGTCACGGTGTTGAACCGCGACCCAAGAGAGGGAGACCCAGAGTTGAGAGGGTGGTTCATGAAGAACCAAAGACCCCTCATCCGGAGGGTGGCGACGAAAGCGCCAATCTGAGAGCCTCAGTAAAGGAGGCTGTTGTAGAAGAAGTCCATCAGGTCATGCAGACAATCTTACCGTCTGTGGTGACTGAAGTTATTAAGGCTGTACGAGAAAGGGAAAGAAAAGAAAGAAACAGATCCTCTGGAGAACGGGAACAACCAGAGCCGGAAACGGTTCTATCTGATGATGAAGAGGAAGAAGAAGAGCCTGCGCCGGAGATGGCACGAGGATGTAATTATGGGGCTTTTATGAGATGCAAGCCCCCTACTTTTGATGGAAACGGCACCGCTGCAGCCGCTCACCGGTGGGTGAGGGAAATGGAAGCTGTTCTCGATATCAGCGAGTGCCGAGAGGACGAAAAGGTGAAGTTTGCTACCTACTCTTTTGTGGATTCAGCTCTGTGCTGGTGGGACAACATTGTCCAAGCTGAGGGTAGTAGGGCCATTTGAAAAATGAAATGGCCTGAGCTGAGAAGGTTGGTGATTGAGGAATTTTGTCCTCATCGGGAAATGGATAAGTTAGAAAGGGAGTTTCTGCAGTTGGAGGCTGGAACCATGACACACCAGTAGTATACCACCAAGTTTAATGAAATGGCACGGCTCGTGCCTGATTAGGTGACGCCTCTGTCTCGGAAAATCAAGAGGTACATTCAGGGTTTACCGGTGGATGTTCGCCGGCATATGATCGCCGCCCGGCCAAGTACGTTTAGGTCGGCGGTTGATTTGGCAGGGAGGCTGTATGACGAGCGGGAGGTGGTGGTGACTGAAGCGAGTAAGAAGGGTGGTGGTGATCGAAACTGGAACGGGAAACGGTTTGGTCGGGGTGATGCCCCGATGGGTAACAAAAAGGCACGGGTGGATGAACGCCGTGTGGTCACATCAAGTGCGGGGTCGAAAAGGTGTGGCAAGTGTGGAAGGGAGCACGGCGGGGAGTGTAGGTTTGGGTCAAACTTGTGCTTCAAGTGTGGGAAGACAGGGCATATGGCGAAGGATTGCCTGTCGGGCAAATGTTTAACTGTGGGGAAACTGGTCATATGAGCAGAGATTGTAGGAAGTCGAGGACTGAGGGTTCAGGGGTGAAGAAGACGGGAAGTGATGGACCGAGGGCGAGCGCCAGGGCGTTCACCATGACACAGGAGGAGGCTAGGACGGACCCTGACGTTGTGTCTGGTACGTTTCTAGTGAACCAGACTTTAGCTTCTGTGTTATTTGATTCGGGTGCTAGTAGGAGTTTTATTTCTGCTGCTTTCTGTGCTAAGCTTCCTGTTAGTAGTAGATGTGTTGACGCGCCCTTTGATGTAGAAACTGCCATAGGTAAGTCTACCAGGATTTCTGAGATGATAGAGAATTGTGATGTGGAACTTGAGGGTCATAAGTTTCCTGTTAGACCGTTTGTGATGACCTTGGATGGTTTCGATTTGGTTCTTGGGATGGATTGGTTGGCGGACTTCGAGGCGAACATTGCGTGTCGCAAGAACATGGTTCGGTTGACAGCGCCTAACGGAAGTTCGGTAACAGTTTATGGTGATCGGGTTACTACAATCCCGAAGGTGATCTCAATGGCGGTGGCGGGAAAGTGTATGAGGCGTGGATGTAGTGCTTACTTGGCCTATGTAAAAGATGCGGATACACCAACACCACAACTAGCCGATGTACCGGTTGTGTGTGACTTTCCAAACGTGTTTCCAGAAGACTTATCAGGAGTGCCACCTGACAGAGAGATTGAATTTCAGATTGATCTGATACTGGGTGCCCAACCTGTTGCCAAGGCACCATATCGGTTAGCTCCGACGGAGATGAAAGAGTTGATGGAGCAGTTGCAAGAGCTGCTTGATAAGGGGTTCATTAGACCGAGTATCTCTCCTTGGGGTGCTCCGGTCCTGTTTGTAAAGAAGAAGGACGGTAGTATGAGGATGTGCATCGACTACCGCGAGCTGAACAAGTTGACGGTGAAGAACCGATACCCCTTACCGAGGATAGATGATTTGTTCGATCAGCTTCAGGGTGCCAGCTGGTTCTCGAAAATAGATCTTCGATCTGGTTATCATCAGTTGAAGGTGAAGGAACAAGATATCCCTAAAACAGCTTTCCGCACACACTATGGTCATTACGAGTTTCTTGTCATGTCCTTTGGTCTGACCAACGCGCCAGCTGCTTTTATGGATTTGATGAACCGTGTGTGTCGACCGATGCTGGATAAATCAGTGATTGTGTTTATTGATGATATCCTGATTTATTCGAAGAGCGAGATTGAGCATGCCGGTCATGTTCGAGAGGTTCTAGAGACGTTGAGAAGGGAGAAATTGTATGCTAAATTCTCCAAGTGCGCATTCTGGTTGCGCGAAGTTCAGTTTTTGGGTCATGTGGTGAATCCTGACGGGATAATGGTGGACCCGGCGAAGGTGGAGGCGGTTATGCAATGGAAGTCACCAAAGACGCCATCCGAGATCCGTAGTTTCTTGGGCTTGGCGGGCTACTATAAAAGATTCATCCAAGACTTCTCTAAGATTGCTTCTCCACTAACTAAGTTGACCCGAAAGGATATGAAGTTTGTATGGGGTCAAGCTCAAGAGAAGGCGTTCGAAGAGCTGAAGGCAAGACTGACCGGAGCTCCTGTTCTGTCATTACCCGATGGAAGCGAAGATCTGGTGGTTATTCTGATGCTTCCTACTCAGGGTTGGGGTGTGTGTTAATGCAGAGGGAAGGTTATAGCCTACGCATCCCGGCAGTTGAAAGTTCATGAGGTTAATTATCCACTCATGACTTGGAGCTAGCAGCCGTGGTCTTTGCGTTAAAGATTTGGAGGCACTATCTCTACGGGACAAGGTGCACCATATTCATGACCACAAGAGTATGAAGTACTTCTTCAAGCAAAAGGACCTGAACATGAGGCAGAGGCGATGGTTGGAGCTTATAAAGGATTATGATTGCGAGATCCATTACCATCCGGGCAAAGCTAATGTGGTGGCGGATGCCCTTAGTCGAAAGGAAAGGCCCGAACCGATTCGGGTGAAAGCTTGTCAACTAATCATGACCTCTGATGTGATGAAGCAAATCAAGGAGTTTCAAGATGAGGCATTGAAAGAAGATCACCTTAACTCGGAAAGAATGAGAGGTCTGGTTGGGGAATTGGGTGAAAACACACTCGGTGTTAGAACTCGATTCGATCGTGTGTGGATTCCTCGTTTTGGGGATCTACGGGTGAAGATAATGGATGAAGCCCACAAGACTCGATACTCCATTCATCCTGGTGCCACGAAAATGTACCATGACATGAAGAAAGATTATTGGTGGCCGGGTATGAAGCGTGACGTCGTGGAGTATGTGAGTAAGTGCCTTACTTGCTTACAAGTGAAGGCAGAGCATCAAAAGCCGTATGGGAAGATCCAACCTTTGGATATACCGGAATGGAAGTGGGAGCATATCACCATGGATTTCATTACAAAGCTACCGCGTACCCCGAAAGGGTATGATGCCATATGGGTGATAGTTGATCGTTTGACGAAGAGTGCTCACTTTCTACCAATCCGCGAGACGTCTTCATCTGAGAGGTTGGCTGATCTGTTCATCAAGGAAATTGTAGCTCGTCATGGTGTGCCGGTGTCTATTGTGTCTGATCGCGACACTCGATTTACATCTAAATTTTGGAAGAAATTCCACGACGTTATGGGGATGAGGTTACATATTAGCACGGCTTATCATCCCCAGACTGATGGTCAGTCAGAAAGGACCATTCAGACACTGGAAGACATGCTCCGGGCATGTGTGATCGTTTTTGGTGGAAGTTGGGATGACCACTTACCGTTAGCCGAATTCTCATACAACAACAGTTATCATGCCAGCATTGGTATGCCACCATATGAGATGCTATACGGTAGGAGATGCAGAACACCCGTTTGTTGGGGTGATATTGGTCAGAAGGAATTGGGGAGCGTCGAGGTAATCGAGGCTACGACTGAGAAGCTTGAAAAGATCAAAGCCTTATGAAGGCAGCCAAAGATAGACATAAGTCGTATGCCGATAAGCGACGTAGGCCAATTGAGTTCCAGATGGGTGACGGGTTATGTTGAAGGTCTCACTTGGAAGGGTATTATCAGATTCAGAAAGCGGGGCAAGTTGAGCCCGAGATATATAGGCCCTTTCCGAATCATTGCTCGAGCAGGGGAGGTGGCCTATAGATTGGAGTTGCCAGATGAGTTAAGTGGGATTCACTCGACATTCCATGTATCTCATCTGAGAAAGTGTATAGCTGATGAAGACATGATTGTTCCACTGGAGGACATTGAAATAGATGAAAGGCTCAATTATGTGGAGCAACCAGTGGCAATCATCGATCGCAAAGAAAAGAGGCTGCGAAATAAAGTGGTTCCTCATGTGCATGGACAGTGGAAGCACAGGAAGGGATCCGAGTCAACGTGGGAGACTGAGGAAGAAATGAGACAGCATTATCCACGTTTGTTCGACGAATAACAGGTTTCGGGGACGAAACCTATTTAAGGGGGGTGGACTTGTAACACCCGAATATTATTATTTTGAAGCCGGTGAAGAAAGAAAAGAAAATAAAGTCCATAAGTCGAGGGACCAAACTCGCCAACGAAGAAAAGTTAGGAAATGTGGTGATATATGTAGGGAGAGGGCAGCCCACTCTCCCCACACTCACATTTCAGCTTAATAAAGGAGAAGAGAGAGAGAAAGAAGAGAAAAAAAGAGGAAAAGTGTCGGTTCGGGTCGCCAAAATTGTCGTGAAGCAAGCCGAATCGAAGCTCTTGTCGTTGTGCTCGTTTAGGTGAGTTCTAGGACCCCTCTTTTACATGTTTTTGAATGATTTTGGGGCTGGAAAAACATCTGAAAACCCTTTTTCGCATTTTTGGGTGAAAACCCGTATGTATGCGTGTATGTATGTGTAGGACCCGTTTGGGGCTTGATTTCTTGCTTGGTTGTGCTTGAATAATGTTATGGTATGCATCCCTAAGGTTTAGGATGGTCGATTTAGGCTTAAAATGGGTTTAGATGAGTTTGGAGGCCGTAAACCCTCGGCTGCAGTCGGAATGAACTGCATTCTGCATCAGTTAGGGCTAGGCGACCGACTGGAGGCCGAATGGAGGCCATACGGCCGATTAGGGTGCGATTGGGGTCCATTCACACGATTGGGGTTCATTCGCACGATTGAAGGGCCAGTCGCATGGGGGTCATGCGACTGAAGGTCCATTCGCACGTGAAGGTTCATTCGCATAGGTGTTCATCCGCATTAGTTCATTCGCATGATGTTCAGTCGCATGGAGGCCATGCGACTGAAGGGTGTCCATACGCCCGAATAGGGCTGTTGAACCCGAGGAAGGTGTAGGTTGACTTCTGACTTTCGGGGGAAAGTGCATATGTAAGTTTTGACGTAAAGGTTCCCATAAGAGTTTGTAAGATGACGATCGAGGTCTTAGGAAGCATGTTGGGCATGATGAGGATAATGATGTTGTATGTTATGTATGTATGATGTTGCCCTGCACGATGTGATGTTGATGCATGTTAATGTTCCTTAATATGATGTAATATCTTTCCTATGGCTTTACCTATTATGATGAATGAACGAAGTATTATGTAATGTAAAGTGAAAGATAAAGAAAGAGGAACATGATGAATGAATGCATGTATTAATGAACGAATGAAACGTCTTGCACGCATCGGATGACGGGTCCTTCTTTGTGATTGGCCCTTAATGTAGAACCTCTACCGCTCACCCCTAGTACCGTGGCATACGTTTAGCTGTTCATTTGTTGACTTCGGCCCAATAGCTAAGACTGATGGTTACTCCTAGTACCGTGGCATACGTTTAGCTGTTCATTTGTTGACTTCGGCCCGGTAGCTACGACTAACCGGGGTGTAGCACATGGTATTGGTATGGATGATGTCCGATGCGCAAGTAAAGTAATGAAAGAACGAATGAACGAATGAAGAAGATAATAATGATATTATCTATGTGTACGTACGATGTGTGATCATGTAAAAGTAACGAATGGTTTTATGTGAAAGTAAAGTATGTTATTTATAAAACTAGAACTCACTCAGCAACGCTGACTTTGATGTGTTTCCAATGGCAGGTAATGTTTGCTGAGGATGGCACGGGCGACTACTCAGCTCTTTTGGGGATGGCATTCTTTTGATTAATGTTTTTGCATTGTAATGCAAACAAGCTATTTCGTAATGAATGTTGTATTATTTGCAAAAGCATTTACATGGAAATGAAAGATTGTTTTAGTTTTCCGCTGCGATTTATGAAACACAAATGTAATTATATGTTTTATGTGCGATGAGAACCCAGCTGTAAGCGTCCCGGGAACGGGGCCTTACAACGAGTGAAGTCTCGTGAGGGTTTCTAATGAACATACCCATAAAGTTATTCGAGTTGCCTCTCGTAAAGCGCTAAGTTTTAAGTATTTATCCGGACCATACCCGATATAGTTATGGTGGTTTAAGTGAACATTTGCCTACCAATTCCCAACAAGCGCTTAGTAGTTGACATGAAATTTCAATAATAATTTCGCAAATTAATTTATGCAGAGCCACTTCTAAAAACGTGTCCAATGTATATTGGTTTTACCTTCTTCATATTTGTCTTCAAATCTCTTTCCTAACACTGATGGTTGAAATAATAATCACAAAAGAAAGGTGGGATAATCTGGATCTACATTAGGCTTTAGCTCTTCTAGAGGTGTTACATTTTCATTTAAGTGAACATTTGCCACTTCTAGAGGTATTTATTCAGACCATACCCAATATAGTTGTGGTGGTTTAAGTGAACATTTGCATACCAATTCCCAACAAGCGCTTAGTAGGCGACATGAAATTTCAATAATAATTTCGCAAATTAGTTTATGTAGAGCCACTTCTTAAAAACTTGTCCAATGTATACTGGTTTTACCTTCTTCATATTGTCTTCAAATCTTCTTTCCTACACTGATGGTTGAAATAATAATCACAAAAGAAAGGTTAGAATAAACGGGATCTACATTAGGCTTTAGCTCTTCTAGAGGTGTTACATTTTCATTTAACTTGAAATATCCCAAGTCATCCTCTAAACAACCCATAACAACCTCCACCATGTCAACATCAACCATAGTACCACAATCCAACTCCCATTGCTCTTGTCTAAGTTGAGCAACATCTTGAGAGAGTTGGCCAACCTGCTTAACCAACGGGTCGAATGATTTGTCTCCTAGCTTGTCCTCTTTGTTTATTTCCACAACATGTTCATGATTGCATCAAGCTTAGAACTCATTGAATCTTGAGGGTCCTCGTATGCCGACTAAGGGTATTAATGGTAGTAGTTGTCGTACTTCTCTAAATAACTTGATAAATATGGCATCTCAAGTTCGTAGTTAGTAAAAATTTTCTATTGGCCATAATGGTAACCCATGTCTACGTGATAATATTCATGATAATTTGATGATAGAAGTGGTTTGGAGTACAAATAATATAAAGGTGTAACTTCATCTTCATGGTATGCTCTCACATATCCTTTTTGTCGTCTATATTCAAAACATCCTCCTTCTATGTTTTCATATGAGCTCTCGAATAGTGGACAATCTTGAACCCACTGACAATGGCTCCCGAAACAAATACATGGATCATAATCATAATCCTAATCCCAATCCATAATTCTACTAAATCTACAAAGAAATTATCCTACACAAATAACTACAATATCTAGGGTAAAGACTCACAAGTAAAGCAACCAATAAAAAAAATAATATTTTTATTTATTATTATTATTTACCTTATTTATTTATTTATTTTTATTTTTTTAAGCTGAAACAAATACTAAAATAAAAGAAAATCAAATAACACTAAACTCACTATCTCCCCGGTAACGACACCATTTTGATGAACCATCATTGGGGTTATGCAAAAACCTGATTAACCTAGGTAGCTAGGGTAAATCAGTTTTCATATCCATGGGAAGCATGTGGTTAGTATTTAATTATTAAAATAACTTACTAATTTAGAAACTGAACTATTCTTTCTTGACTATAAATAGATGTGGATAAGATTAATTAAAAACAATCATTTGTGAGTTCTGGAATCAACTCCATGACAAGTGGTATCAGAGCAGATCGATTCATTGGGATGATGACAGAATCGGAAAAGATTGCGGTCACAAGTAATACAGGAGGTGACGAGAACCGTGGTCGAGACGGAACATCTCACGGAAGCAAGAAGAACCGCAGAGTGTCCAAGGACAAGACCTTGGACAAATGAGTTGCTGATGTGGAAGCTGCAATTACATGAATCGGGATGCAAGTCCCAAAACCAACACCCTTTGTAGGCAAGCGAGAAGTAAGGGCTGTTGATGACTTCCTGACTTCCTGTGGGAAATGAAATGATACTTTGATGGTGTAGGCATTCTTGATGACACTATGAAGATCAAGACTGCCACCCTTTATTTGAAAGACACAGCACGCCTATGGTGGCGACGCAAACATGGAGAAGTAGAGAAAGGTACGTGCATCCTAAACACCTGGGTTGATTTCATTAAAGAAATTAAGAAGCAATTTTATCCGGAAAATGCCGAAAATGAGGCTAGGAGACGGTTACACAAGCTTAAACAAACCGGCTCTATCAAGAACTATATTAAATAATTTACCACACTCGTCCTTGAAATTCATGATATGACGGATAAGGACTCCCTCTTCTACTTTCTTGATGGCTTACAAGTATGGGCAAAGACCGAGCTTGAACGACGTGGCATCCAAGACTTATCTTCGGCTATCGCTATAGCTGAAGGATTGATTGATTATAGCCGAAGAGAGTCACGATCTAAGGATCGAAGACTGAGCCACAAGAAAGGTGGGGGAGACAAACCAACCCCGTCTAAAGAAAACGCTACGCGGAAGCCACCACCACCATGGAAATCCCTGGAAAAGAGGGCCTTTAACAAATACTATAAGTGCTTCATTTGTGACGGCCTACACCAAGCCCGGGACTGCCCAAAAAGGGCTAGTCTACATGCCATGATTGCAAGGGAGGAAAGTTCACATGAAGAAGGTGATGCTTGCATGGGCTCAATGCAAGTAATTGGCGCAATCAAAGCCAAGATGGGAGTACGACCAGTACAAAACAAAGGATTACAATTTGTTTAAGCCAAACGACTAGGCATGCAATACGTCAAAGGGAGTGGATCCATGAAAACAGTGAATGCAAGTGCCAAACCAATACATGGAGAGGAAAAAGAGGTTCAACTACGTATCGGGGAATGGTCAGGAGCCATTAACTTCTCCGTAGAGGAGATAGATGACTTGAAAGTCGTGCTTGGCATGGAATTCTTCGATAAGGTACATGCTTTCCCCGTGCCATTTGCTAATTCCCTTTGTATCCTCGATGAAGGTAAAACATGTATGGTGGAAACGGAGCGTGGATCAAGGATCGAGCCAAAGATCATTTTTGCCATACAATTCAAGAAAGGATTCATTAAAAGAGAACCATGTTACTTGGCAGTAACTAGAGGCGAAGATAGAGGAACAACCCCAGTCATGGTACCAAAACCAATTAGTCACGTACTAGAGGAGTACAAGGATGTCATGTCGGTTGAGCTACCCAAGAAACTCCTTCCACAAAGAGAAGTTGACCATGAGATCATCTTGGAACCGGGATCCAAGCCCCCGGCAAAGGCCCCGTATCGCATGCCTCCACCAGAATTGGAGGAGCTAAGGAAACAACTAAAAGAGCTGCTGGATGCTGGATATATTCGTCCCTCTAAAGCCCCATATGGTGCACTGGTACTATTTCAGAAAAAGAAAGATGGGTCTCGCATGTGCATTGATTACCGAGCACTAAACAAAATCACGATGAAAAACAAGTACCCAATCTCGCTAATCGCAGACCTATTTGACCAACTTGGAAGGGAAAAATACTTTTCAAAGTTAGATCTACGATCAGGATACTACCAAGTAAGAATTACCGAAGGAGATGAAGCCAAGACAACCTGTGTTACAAGGTATGGCTCATATGAATTCTTGGTAATGTCGTTCGGTCTAACTAACGCCCCAGCCACTTTTTGTACTCTTATGAACAAACTCTTCCACCCCTTCCTTGATAAATTTGTAGTCGTGTACTTGGATGTTATTATTGTATACAGCCGCACAATGGAAGAACATGTTGAATATCTGCGGCAAGTACTCCAAGTATTATGAGAAAATGAATTATATGTCAGACAGGAAAAATGTTCATTTGCTTAGGGGGAGGTCGAGTTTTTGGGCCACCGAATCAAGGAGGGGTGACTTATGATGGATAACGTTAAAGTCCAGGAAATTCAAGATTGGAGGTACCAACCAAAGTACCCGAGCTACGATCATTTCTCGGGTTAGCCAATTATTACCGACACTTTATCAAGGGCTATTCTGCAAAGGCTGCCCCGCTAACCGACCTACTAAAGAAAAACAAAACTTGGGATTGGGATGAACGGTGTCAATAGGCCTTTAAGCAACTAAAGGAAGCTGTCATGACCAAATCAGTTTTATAATTACCGGACATTACCAAGCCTTTCGAGTTACATACCGATTCTTCAGACTTTGCTATTGGAGGTGTACTGATGAAAGAGGGAATCTCAATCGCCTTTGAGAGCCAAAAACTAAACGACACCGAGAAGAAATATACGGTGCAAGAAAAGGAGATGACGACCATCGTTCATTGCCTTAGAACATGGCGATATTATCTTCTTGGGTCCACGTTTGTTATAAAAACCGGCAATGTTGCTACTAGCTACTTTCAAACACAAAAAAAGCTGAGCCCAAAGCAAGCCAGGTGGCAAGATTTCCTTGCCGAATTTGATTACGTCTTGGAATACAAACCAGGGAAAGCGAACATTGTCACCGATGCTTTAAGCCATAAGGCCGAGTTTGCTGCAATAACAAGGCCTAAATTCGATATCCAAGACAAAATCAAAGAGGGCTTAGAACAGGATTCCTTTGCCAAACACCTTGTCTCTTTAGCTCGTGACGGGAAGACTAGGCGGTTTTGGTTAATAGGAGACCTGTTATTCACCACTGAAGACCGACTTTATGTCCCTAGATGGGGCCATCTAAGACGTACAGTTATGAAGGAGTGTCATGACTCAAGATGGGCCGGCCATCCAGGAATAAAACGGACATTGGTGCTTATCGAAGGTACTATTTATTGGCCCCAAATGAAGGATGATGTTGAAACATGCATAAGAACCTGCTTGGTCTGTCAATAAGATAAGATTGAGAAACGGCAACCAGGGGGATTGCTAGAACCATTACCGACACCCAATGGTCCATGGAAAAATGTCTCGATGGATTTTATTGCTTGCCTGCCAAAGTCTGAAGGAAATGGTAACATAATCGTGGTCGTGGATCGATTTTCCAAGTATGGGACATTCATTCCCGCACCAGCCGACGTAACCGCAGCTGAGACGGCAAGATTATTCTTCAAGCATGTGGTAAAATACTGGGGCATTCCACAATTCATTGTAAGTGATCGCGATCCCCGCTTCACGGGAAAATTTTGGTCCGAGTTGTTTAGAATCGCAAGGACAAGTTTGAATTACTCAACCAGCTTCCATCCTCAAACCGATAGATAAACCGAGCGGGTCAATGCATTACTAGAGTTGTACCTTCGACATTATGTGAGTGCCAACCAACGTGACTGGGTGAAACTCCTCGACGTGGCACAATTCTCTTACAATATGCAAAGAAGCGAAGTAACCAGTAAGAGTCCTTTCGAGATAGTTACGAGACGACAACCACTAACCCCAAATGCTTTAGTTGCCTCTTATAATGGAAGCAGCCCTGCCGATTTCAAAGTAATTAAAGAATGACATGAGCAAGTTGAACTGGCACGAGCTTCACTAAATAAAGCAGCCAAGAAAATAAAGAAATGGGCAAACAATAAGCGAAGGCATGTAGAGTTCCAAGTTAGGGACCAAGTCATGATAAAACTATTGCCACAGCAATTTAAGTCCTTACGAAGCGTGCATAAGGGGCTGGTGAGGAAGTAAGAAGGTCCCTTCCCCATTATCGCATGAGTAGGCAAAGTCTCTTACCGTCTTCAACTACCGCCCAAATTAAAAATACACCCAGTCTTTCACGTGAGTCTTCTTAAGCCATATAATAAAGACATAGAAGACTTTGAGAGGAGTGTATCTAAACAAGCACTAACTGCTGTAGTAACATTGTTTGATCGGGAAGTTACTCAAATTCTATCAGATCGTACTATCTGAAAAAGGGGCGTGCCTAATTACAAGGAGTATTTTGTCAAATGGAAAAACATGCCTGACAGTGAGACTAGTTGGGAGCCAGAAGAAGCGCTTGGCAATACTAGGACCAGATTAAAAGCTACCACGAGACACGACGAAGACGTCGCGAGTTTAGGTGGGGGAGACTGTCACGACCCGCTTAAATCCGTGATCAACTCTTCGGGAGCACCACAAAATGCAACCATATTTTTCAGGAAGCATTACACATGGAAATCTCTAGAATGATAGATATTAACATTGTAAAGTATCTAGATATTAAGTTAAGAAATATCTAGATACTAGATTTGATAATATCTTAGATATTTAAACTAATTAATATCTAAGATATTTACATTAGCAGTAAATATCTTAGATACTAGTATTAGAATAATCCAGATTAGAGATTTCTAGATCCATAGCAACAAGTATAAATAGGAGGTGATGGATCATTTGTGAATCACCACACAAACTGTAATCAGAGCTTTCTTGTAACCAAGTTCTCAGTAATACAAGCAATCTTTCTTCTAAGTTCTCTTGTGATCTTTCACACAATCTCTCAGGTGTCGTTGAATCGCTGTCAATTCGGTGATCAGGTTACGATCAAGGCTGACTTAGCACGTTGACTAAGTGTTGCACGTGAGTTCTGGAATTAACTCCATGACAAAAAGCTATGATCTCAACTTTTCTTTTTGATAATCTTTATTTTAGCTCTGTTCAATCTGTAATCTTACTACTTATTGTGTTCTAATCAAATAGCGTCCATTAAGCTCCATTTGACCTACATTTCTTACACATAACAAAGTAATACCATTCGATAGATAACGTATATTAAAAACATGATATTAACTATGATACATGATTGTATATTAACCAATTATCAGCTACCAGGTCTCTACGGATACTTCTTTCGCTTGATTTGCTGCAACTCACCGTTCTCATCCCTCACAAAAGTAACCTCCAAGAACTCACAACTATCCTAAAGAAACTTAAGAGCTTTTCATGCAATTGTTAGACACAAAATCTTTTGGAGTGTAGTCGGAATCCTTTGGTTCCATAATTGTTGTGGTTGTTTATGGCGGTGATGTCGGTGGTTTTCCCCTTATCTTCTTTTCTACCTGATACCCTTTTAGGGCTTTCATATCTACTCTTGTTGTGGTTTACTTCCATCGGTGTTCCCTGTGTAACTAGTTGGTGCCCTCGGATGCTGCCAGTGGTCCATGTGGACCGCCTTCGGTGGTCTCCTAGTGTAGCCAGTTACCTCTTGGCCTGCCCTCCGTTTTAGTACCATCGCCAAGGTTGAGGCCACTCTAGGTTGGTCTCTTTTGGGTCAATGATGATAAATGATTCATCTGAGACCGTTTTGTTTTGAGACCGAGGTGAGTGACGGGGATGCATGTTGACTTTAGACCATCAGTTATGTTTGGGTGTTTTGTCCAAGACTGGTGTGGGTTTACTGGTACCTTTGTAGGGATGCTTAGGCGTGGCTGTTGATTATGGCTAGTAGCCGTAACCAAGCACTCTTTTTGAGCCCGAGCCTATAGTTTCAGATTGTTTTGAATTGGTAATCATGCGCGCAACACGCATAGATAAAAACCCAGTTATTATTTATTAAATCGTTAGCTTGTTGATTAGTTATGTATATAATATATAATAATTACTAATTTTGTCATGTATTATTTGTTGCAACATATGTATTAGTAAGTTGTATTTATTTCTTGTAATTTTTTTAATTTTTAATTTTTTTATTTAAACTTAATACTTTTAAATATTTTACAATTTAGCTCTAATATATTATTTGAACTTTCAACTTTGGTCTCTATACTTTATATATTCTACAATTTTTTTCAATTTTCGTTTCGGTAAAGATTTAGGAGTGAACACGCCGCGGCGTGTGTCTGTAGTTTAACGTTTTATGCTTATTTTTTTCTCGTTTAACTACCTCATCACAACGTGCCGGTCTTAAATCAAGTTACTTATTATACTATATGTTTTGTGTTCGTCTATGTTAATAATCACTACGATGATGAGCCATTAATGCTACTTGATAAAATTTACTTCTCCCATTCAACACAACATCCTTATACTTAATAATGGTATATGTGTCTTTCACACAAGATCCTTATGCTTAATAATAGTATATGTGTATATATAAGAAAATTCCACACATTGATGTAGTATGACTTTTATGAAATCCTTGCGTCAAAGTGACAGGTGTCATTTGAATGGGTGACGTGTTATTTTACATATTTGGTCTTCATCAGGATACCCTCATACTTCGCATTGAACGGTTGAAATTTTTTAGATTCTTAAAAACCAAAGCCAAGCTACAAGGGTAGTGCTATGCCTGCCTGAACCGAATCGGTTTCAAAACGTTATCACATGAACCGATTCGGAACCAACATAAACAGTTACTGGTTTATATTATTCGATCGGTAGTTACATCGCTTCAAAACTGAAACCTAAGTAATGAAAAACAACTATAAACGGAAATAACTATCAAATAACCGATGAATTGAAAAACGTGTAAACAACCCGAACCGAACCAAGTCGGTTTTAGCTTATCAAACTAATTTTGAGTTGAAAGCAGATCATATACAAACCGGTTTGAAACTAAAACTGCTTTGAGAAGAAAACGGTATTGTGCCCCTCTACTCCCAACGACGGAGGATAGTAGGGGCTAAGGGAGGG
This sequence comes from Flaveria trinervia, assembly GCA_025506515.1. Lineage (NCBI taxonomy): Eukaryota > Viridiplantae > Streptophyta > Magnoliopsida > Asterales > Asteraceae > Flaveria > Flaveria trinervia. The sequence continues at coordinate 14,696,476 of CM046450.1, read as the reverse complement.
ACCCCCACTATCTACTCCATCAACAATCCAGCCTAACCTACCCAACCTAACACTTAAAAGTAAATTTCACCCTCTTACACCAAACACTACCCAAATTTCAAACATATTCTTGAAACTACTCAACTTTTTAATCTTGTAATACAATATAACGTAACACTAATTTTGAAAAAGCTTTATATTTAATCAAACAATAAATTAACCAATCAAATTACAACAAAGAAATCTCTAAATAGGTGTTGAAGATTATATTTATATTTGCATGCATTCACACTTTATATTCCAAGAAAAAAATCAACCATTTAACTACCTTGTGCACAAGATAGAATATGTGTTTGAGACGTTGAATTATCGCATTCAAGCCGTTGTTGTAGAACTAGATTGATAGAATTGATTCAATCTGCCTTTATGAATGAGTAGATAGTCAACCCACTTTCATTGACGAATAGATCAGTTGTGTCTATCTCTTGTATCTTGTAGGAAAACATATCATAGGTACCAGATAGAAATAAAAGAGGGATCACGGACATAACTATTAGTGATGGATTGCCAATAACTTTTCTGTCGTTGCATTTAGACGTTTTCTTTTTGACAGATTACTGACAATGTTTACTGACAAATTACTGATGGGTTAGTGATAGTTCCGTTATTCCTTTACTAGCATGATACCCCTAAACATTATTAACTATAGTAGGAATTAATTTACATGCAATACATTACTTATATCATGAAACAACTAAAAGAAAAAAAACAATAGTAGACAAAATCTAGCCTTATGTTGAATTTCACTATACACTCGAAACAAAAACTCACCTAAATTTGATTGTGTTCATTTTTTAATCGTATATCGGTGTATGCTTCAACCTTATCATCCAAACAAACAGATGAACTTTTATAAACTCTAAGCAATCCGCAATGGCTTCAGAGTAAAAAGAATTTGATCTTGTAAATGACTTTAGCCTATAATTATGAAATGGACCAGCGTTCGCCTTAGCTACCAGGTTTCTGTGGCTACTGCCATCGCTTGATTTGTTGCAACTCGTCTTCCTCATCCCACAAAAACGTGACCTCCAAGAACTCACAACTATCCTGAAGAAACTCAAGAGCTTTGCACGCAATCTTCGGACACAAAATCTTCTAGAGTGTAGTCGGAATCCTTTGGTTCTATAACTTCTCCGACGAACCCTGGTGTAAATCAGACGATCCATTTGATCTTCTTACAGTAGAGGTAGAACAAATGGTCGTATATTGTTTGTGAATGTTTTTATAGTCATGTTGAGATATGACAAAGAATAGTATGAGTTGACTTTGGGAAAGTTGGTAATTGCGGGATAGTTGAAATATCGTTAGCAATTTAAATTATGCTTTTATGGGTTGGTGCGCATTTTCTTTATTTTTTGTATTGAATGCAAACTATTGGACATGGGAATTATGTGTTCATATATTAATTATTGTCTTATGTCTTATACTACCCATTTGACAATTTTCATATCAAATTAATTTCGGTTAACCATATTTAATAACGGGAAAGCTTCCAAATATCCAAGACTCTTGTCTACACAATTGGCAAATGAAAACAAGGTTTGCATTGTTTGTGTGTTGTTTTGCGGTTAACTTCTTGTTTAGATGAGGTTTGAGTCATTTAATTTGGTTTTATTTAAAAATTTTGGGAGCTTATTTTTTTTCTGTCACCAGCTCAGAAACCTACCTAATCTCATTAAAAATGGTGTCACCTATTTAGAGGTGTGAAAAAAATAGTTCATGACCAGAAACAGGGTTGATTCTAAAAACGGTTTGAAAAGAATCGGTTAGGGTAGGGTCGCCGGTGCATGTTTGGAGTTTCTAGGTAGGAACCAATTTACAACGTTTGAAAAAATTTCCGTTAGATACCATTGGGGAATGGTCATATGATCATTTTTAACTGTTTTTTTCATGATTTTACCTTTTTATGTGAGTGTAAATAAGTAGTCGATGTATAGATTTAAATAAAAGCGCGCAAAAAGCTCTCTGTCCTTTGAAATGATCTGGATTTTAATTCAAGGTAAGTTCAAGTATGTGTTATGGCTGTTAACCTTAGCACTGATTTTGATATGTACTTGAACTTATCATCGTTGTGAACGGAAATGTCACACCCAGATCGAATACACCCCGTACGTGTGAACCGGATCGATTGGTATTGTGAGATGGGTTATAATTTATTTAGTCAGTGTATTATAAAAAAAACAGAAGTCTTTTTAGAATACCTTTGTAAATAATCAACTTTATCGATTGATTATTTTTATTTCTCTCAATTGTGTTATTTTTCAAATTAAGGCCATCAATTCATAAATAATCAAATCTTCTCTTGAGAAGATATTTCAACACTAAATGATGAATTTAAAATATTCATATACTTTATATAAGTGATGTACAAAATCCTTAACAGCTTACACTACTTTTCAGTTTTGACAAAACAAAACATTAGACGTTGAAGTATGATGCATAAAGGTAAGAGCCACAATGTCTAAATTCTAACTGTCAAGTCTGTAGATTTTTGTAGGTGTTTCCATTATGCTAGGTTTGAAGAACTTATTTGGAAATAACAAGTGCAAAACATTAATAACACGTTAGCATAAAGCCGGTGAATTATGTTACCTGACGTTTTGAATAAGATTAAAACATCATGTTCAATATCAGTAATTATTAAGCGTACTTGTACATTTTATAGTTGTCTTATCTATTGACAAGGTCCATATATACCGGGTAGCTGCTACACATTGAATTTATTCGATTCATATATGTTGAAATGATTTCAACCGTATTATTACATAGCACTCAGTTACTCACTAATGAGTGTATCCTTGTTTGATATATGTATACTATATCATGATTGCTTAAACTTTTGCTTAATAAAATCAATATAGTCACATGATGAATATATAATAACATAAACACTTATCAGCAGAAATTACATAAACATGTTTGAAATCGTTTTAAAAACATTGTTCATGGAACATAGCATATAAATAAAGTTCAGAAGACATGTTCACTCTATTAGTTAGTTAAAACCATAGCTTACAATCGTTTAAAAGCCAGACAATACTTCAACACGGGGAGTAATACTAATTTATGTAGGTTTTAATACGGGTAATTGTGTTTAACTCGTAAAAACTCACGTGTTCAAAGTGTGAAAATTCGAGTACATAGTTCAGGCTTTTATAATCTGGTCACCGGCTCCATCATGGGGATGACGGTCTACCATCCAACTATGGCAGCCGAGAATATTTTGGTCCAACCAAAAACTGCCATGTATCAACTCGTGTCATTTTAGAGCCTCCAATTATCAGACGCGTGCCACTCAATAATTGTTTACAAAAATTTCTAACTTTAAACTTATTTTTCTCTAATAATATCTTATTAACTAAGATTTAACTTATTAGTTCTTTTTACAATGATGTGAACTGTTTATGTGACCAAAACACTAAGTAAAAAATTGAAATCTACCATCAGGTCCGTCAATCTGGAACTTCTGCATCCTGAAACACGTCAATATCTACCTCTTGATTTGAACCACTTGACATGTTGGAGATAGACTTTTGCCAAAGTTGGAGGCTAGGCACTAGAAAACGCACCTGATAAAGGTTGAGTGGCAACGGAGTTAAAATAAGCTTAAAATTGACCACCTTTCATAAAAAAATTTACGGGCTAACTCTCAATTAATCAAAAATTCTTGAAGAAAAATAAACTAAAAGTTAAGAGTGTTTTGTAAATATTTTTTAAGTATGAATTAGTCCAGTTAATATATTAAAATTATGATTATTAAAATTCCAATAACCTTGTTTTAATATATATTTAATATATAGAATACCCCGCTACAACTCCGAAATTCCAGCAGTTGACAAAAATCCTTGAGAAAATAAGGTTTTAGTAGTTTGGTAGCCAAATCAAAGACTTAATTGCATGTTTAATGAACGCTACCCCTCCACGTTTATCACATGCATGTGGTTAGAATTTTTCCACGATCATAGCTACTGTCTCAAGCATTTAAGCATATAATCATATGTTTGAATTACTAAATAAATCTTATGTTTTTTCAGAAAAAAAACAAAGAAATATTTATGAGTAAAATTTTAGACTTTGGTTTACAATTTAAAACCATCACAATTTAATATATACTAACTACCAACTTGTTTTATGCATTAAGATTGTACCTTATGCTTAAAGTGTTTATTAAAAAGGAATTAATCTTTTTACTTTAAGTTCAAAGTTTTCATTTTTTGTAAAATGACATCATAAAATTTGGTTTTTTTAACCCAAATCTTTTCATAATTTGCAATTTAACATCATAGTTTTTTTACTTTCAATTTTAGTCTCATATATTTTTGATCTTTTGCAAATTTTCTTTCAACCTTTCGTTCTAAATATTGCAAGTTAACACGGCTCAACATGCATGTTTCATTCAACATTCATGTTTCATTCAACATTTTTACGTTTCGCTCTAAATTTTGTGAGTTAACACGACGCAACATTCGTGTGTGGTTTAACATTTTTATTTTAGTTTTTTCCTGTTTGATAGGTGCGTCGCAACACGTGATCTTATATCGAATAAGCTGTACTTTTTGTGTTTTGCGTTTTGGTTTAATTTTTTCGCATTAACACGCCACAACTTTAATGTTCGTGGTCGCTAACGGTGGTGTGACATTGTGATATCTGATATGGTTTTACGCCCCCGCTGCAACGTGAGGGGCTTAATTCTAGTTGGACTCTATGTCTCTATATGCCAACCGGGACATAGATGTGCATAAGCCGGATTTTAAATCCAAACTAGATTTGATCGGGTTTCGGTAGGGCCCAAACAGGTTCGTATTATGTAACGTTAAATAACATTATGGATTTATAGCGGGTTGAACCAGGTCAGATCTTGGAAACCCGTTGAAACCGGTCGGGTCGTAGAAAACCTAGGTAGAATGGTGAACGTATGAGAAAACCTGGTTTGGAACCGCCGGGTTATACTGCGTTGGGGGTAATTTGCTCAGTTTCGGGTCGGGTCCTGAACGAGTCTCGTTGTGCGCATGTATATATTGGGACATATTGTGGGAACGAAGCTGTGGACAAATGCCAAATGGTAATTCAAGCCCAACATCAATTAACTTGAAAAAGAAAGAGATAAGATAACTGTTGGGCTGTGATATGGATAATAACCCTGGGCTATGGGCCTATGGCTACAAGCCTACAACAAATCGTGATGGGCCAATGCAAAAAATAAGGTGGATCAACGTTAGTGACCAAGGATTGATCAGGAGACACAAGTCAGAATAAAGAGGAGATTGTTCAAATTAATCGGTCCTTGTGGAAAAATAGAATGGTAACTCTGATCTAAGAGGAATATTATCCAAGAGGTTATAAGGTCGAGATTAAGATGAAGTTAAAGTTAATAACTAATTTGAAGATAAAGATTAGCATTAGTTTTGTTATTGTTTTCTTAATATTAAAAGTTTGAGTTAGATTATAAGTCTATATAGGTTGGTTAGATTCGTTTTCAAGTCTTGATTAATATACATAAAGATGCTAGGATCTTGTAATCTGTGTGAGACCTTAGTTTGATTATCAATATAAAGAAAAAGTCTATGGTGTTAACCACTATCAGATTATTTGTGTTACTAAATTCGAATCCTCTATCGTTGAGCATTAACCACAAAATCACATATGTTGAGTTTTGAGCTCTGATTTCCAACAATTTGTGTGTAATTTGACTAGCTAGTCACCATCTTCCTAACATTGTTTTCTAACTCGGATCGCACCGGCCGGTAAAACTGGATTTTTGTTGAGCCACCGGTTAGATCCACTCCAATTCGTTTTGTAGCCAAAGAACAAGCTGGTTCAGACTTGTCTGACTAATCACCCAGTAAGGTGACTATTTTCCGTCTGATCCGGTTTCGAAAACATTGATAATTAAGCATTCACCGAAAGCCGACGTCGGTTTAAATATATACAACGACCGGAAAACAACCGTTTAAGAAAATGTTAAGATGACAATCGCTTATGCTCCTGTTTGGTAAAGAGTACTTAATTTAATACTGTTTTGTATAGCCTATGTATAAAGACCCACGGGCTCATTGAGGGTACAATATATTTAGGAGTTTTTCACTCAAATCATAGTGTTTTACATTAGAACTCTTTTTAAACTTTCCTCTTAAGTCCTAATGTATTATTTTGGTTAACTCAAAAGCAATATGCCTGAAATTTGATTAGATATCTTTAACCAGTGCTTCTTTCCTAATCATTTGCCTGATAAAAATGTTTTTGAATATTGATAAATCATCCAACATTCTAAGTCGTGTTATAAGCAAAAATAAACATAGTAAGGCGGTGTCTGGGGTTTGCTAATTAAAACTGTTTATCTTCTAATTGTGTTTTGAGTTAATTTCAATTTTCATTCTTAAGAATTGATAAAAACAATTATTTTCCTCTAAAAGATTAGAAAACATAATTTTACATCCAAAAGTTTCATAATAAGTTTATATTGGATTAAGTTGAAACAAGTAATGAATTTTTTGGACTAAAAAAAAAACAAGTTATAAAACTTTTGAAGTTAATTTGATATTTATAATATTTTGAAGAAATATGGTTATTTTTGCCAAACATCAGAGAGTAAAACCGAATTTAACTCTTGTGTTTTAATATAATCATAGTTGTTTTAGGGTGTTTGAGATTATTTATCTACATTGCTATAGGGTGTTTGAGATTATTTATCTACATTGCTAAATGAAACTATTTGAGATTATTTATCTACATTGCTAAGTGAAATAAACTATTTTGAATAAGCAGTTGATATTGCTTATTTCAATCCGCTTAAACATGGTGAGGTAGTAGTAGGAGACATTTTGGTGTAAAATAATGCACTCTTTAATCAAAGGTTGTGTGTTTAAATATCGTAAAATACAAGTATGTTGATTTCAAGTATAAAATAGAGAGCGATGTTTGTTGATAAAAAAAACTTAATAATTTTATGTGTCATTTTCCCATAACAAATTAACAATGATGATATAGAGCCCAAAGTTGTACATTGGTCGAGTCTAAATTTCGTGTCTTTAACAATATTGTTTTTTTTTACCCAAAATGAATCCGTGGTGTTAATGATAATTAATAACTAATAGGATTTAAGAGGTATTTATGATGATAAAATAAAATATCTAAAAATATGTAAGAGGTTGTTTTATGCATATATAGCCAAAATAAACAGGTTTTGTTGTGTATACGAAATTATGTTACAATCCCGTGTACTACATTGGTTAAATAAATTTACTATTATATGATTAATGATATAAAAAGTTATGTTTTAAATATTATGACGTATTGAATAAACCTATGTGTTATACATTTGAAAATTTGAATTTAACATATTGAAATTTTAATTATGGATAGTTATTAATTAATGAATAGCTATTATACCATTTATAATTAATAGAAGAGAGAAGCGTGAAAACCAATTATCAAATTACTTAAAACGGTGATAAATGTCTAAATTTATTTTTATTATTTGATATTTGATTTATATCACCTGTTCATTACCTTTATACCCATTGGGACTTTGGGCCCATCCTAGTTGCTATTTGTCTTCATGAAGAATTTGTGGGCACGATTCCAGAAAATTGACCGCTCGCGGTGGTGGTGATTGATGAGCATAAAATTAAATATCACAATAACAAAAATAGGACTAATAATATCAAGGATAGTATAATACAAGTATGAAAAATTGATGGTACGGTGAAAGAAGAATTAACTAGAATTATCAAACATTGGCATACTCTTATGGAGGTTACAAGAGGATAAACATCGTTAATATTTTCATTAATCAATCAAGATGATTTACAATACGGAATAAAACTAACAAAAACATAACAAACACAATAAAGGAATAAATTTAAGAAACTAAAATAATTAAGAATAATAAAACAATTATGGTTGAGGGTTTCTATCTAACAAAGACTCTTTAAACGTATTTTAGACTACCTAGGTGAACCCTGTCTATCTCTCAAAATACAACAGTCTAGGCAGATTGTATTGTTGGTTTAACTAAGCACTTGGAAAAATTCCTGAACAAAAGTGTTAAGTGCTGAAAACACATGAATTTTTCAAATTTAGAAGTGTGAACCATATATGAACTAGCCATTTCAACATGCATTGTATTTATAGTGTTAATTTAAAAGTTTAATCAGTCCAAAAGTCATAACATTAACAAAGTTAATGAGATTATTTAATGTGACTTAGTAAGTTTAATAACTCCAAGAGTCTACATTAACACTAAGTTAATGCGAGGTTTAAATATAAGAGTTAAATGCCTTTTATATCTATAAAAAATGTTATTTGAATTTTAAAGTTAAATTTAGCCATTTGCATTCAAATATTTTATTTCATTTGATTTTATTTAACTACTCCTAATTAACATCTTTTAGTTTTTTCGTTAATTTCATACATTAGGGGTATTTTAGTTAAAACAATTACAAAATAAAAAATCAATCCTACCATGAGGGGTTTTATACGTGTAGTAATCACTATTGTGATTTGAATACAAGGAATGACAGGACGACATTTCTTTCAATTTATGTAGAAAGACACATCTGGATGTCCTATTGGATAAAATTAAATATAAGAGTAACCACTTAAAAGTGACTCATTATTAATTTTATAAAAAAATACACCACAAAAATTATATAAATAAACAAACAAGTCATACGACACAAACTATTTGGATCATATAAATCATCATAAAAATTATAAGAACAATGAACAATATGACATTAACTGTCCACGAATAATAATTATAAAATATCAATCATCATAACCATAATTAAACTTTAAACCAAAGAAACCTATAGGACAATGATTTAACAAAACGGGCAAATGTTACACGATTACTAAAACAAAATACATTAACAAGATAAAACAACAAAAGACTATCGTGGGTTGTTTCTTTATTTTGAAATAGTTTTGACTAATATAACTCTTACGTTGGATTGTTAACGGAAAAGTTAGCGATGCTAGTTAGGTGTAACAAAATGGATTTGAATGACAATTTAATGAAACGTTTGGATGCAAATGACAAAATATAAAATTTTGGATTCAAATAATAATTTTTATAAAACCTCAAGGATGTAAATAACATTTAGCTCCAAAAATATAATTTAGTGTTTGAAGCTGAGCAAACAACAACAATTAAGCAACTGAGTGTCGAAGCCTACCTTTCAGCACATGATACGCCAGCTGAACAACATATGAACCTCAACACTCACTACTTGTAACAAACAACATGTTATAGATACATATGTACCTAGTTTATGAGCTTAATGTAAAATGTCTTTCATGTCTTACATATATGTAATAGAATGGGTTGAATGAAATACAATGTGTGGTTTATGCTTATAATGTTTAATATTTCATTGATTATTGTGTGTTAACGCTTATTGAACTAACTATATAGGTTTGTGGTTGTTTACATAGTTCTTGGTCAATAATGATTGAGCAACGTGCTTAAACTTAATCATGTGAAGTTCTTATGCGAATAGACCATACGCATGAACAACTTCATGCTAATGAACCAGTCGCATGACTGAACCAGGAGAGTGGATCAGTCGCACGAGTGTAACATGAGATTGACTCAGTCGCACGACTAGACCTTCAGTTGTGTGGATGGATCAACCGCATGCTTCAATCGCACGACTGAACCATACAAATGGTTCAGTCGCACGAATGGAAAACCCTAACCTATAAATACCACTTAATTCGTGAAAAAAAATAACAATTCGAATACCTACACACTAAATCGTACCCTAGCCGTCCAGAGAGCCTAGAACAACCTGTTCCAAGTTCATAGATCGCACACAATCGTATTGCAATCGTTCTTAACGTTTAGATTCATTCGAAGATCGATTCTACGTGTTTTCTCACTGATTGGATCCCCAATCAAATATGATTCCGCACTATTTGAGTTGGTATACACGTAAATCAGTTAGTACTCCGTACCGTACTGTAACATCTCGTATCTTTGTTAACTAAAAGTTAACTTCGTTTACTCTTACAAGGGTTATTATTGTCAATTTTGAAACTCATGTGTTGTTTGTGCTTATTCATTTTTTTGTCATTGTGTTTTTATGAAGTTAAACATATAATATTAAATAATAATAATGTTAATATTAATAAAAGTAACAATAATAATAAGTAATAATAATGAATAATAGTATTAGTAATAATAAGATTACTTTTAATAAGGTTACTTATAATTTATGGGTTATTAAGCTTAACCATGTTTTAAAACTTAAACTTAAATTAAGTTTGGGGGTTAATTTGTCATTTAGAAACTTGAAATGGTAGCTTTGTGCATAAATAAGAATAAAATGCAGGGACCATTGTGTAACATTTTAAAAACCCACCCCCCCTTCCCCTCTCTCCCCCGCTTTTCCGGTGACCTCGCCGGCCGGACTCCGGCCAAGTCCAGCAAGGTCCAAACGCACTAGAACCCCTCAATTTGACCCCAAATCGTTACCAATCGGTTCACGAGCCTAACTCGACTCCTTTAACACACATTAATTCGTGTTTAAGCCGGTTATGGATGTCGATTTAACTTGGTAACCGACGACATCAAGTTCACAACCGTTTGACAATTAAAATCTCATAATAATTCAATTAATCGAACATACACAATCATTTAACTATCTCTAGTCTATTCTCATTACCAATTTCTCCTGAAACACTCAAAATCACCAAAATCAAACATCATCTTCGTTGTGACCTGCAACGAATGTGTTCATCATCTTCCGAGCTTCAATTGTTGAAATTGACATAGGGCTTTGCGTCAAGACCAACTCTCAAAGCTGTCCACGAGTTTAATTTGGTTTCCATCATCATTTGCATACCCATCGAATTCGATTCTTGGCCGCGACCTGCTCTACACCAAAGGGCATCGATTCGATCTCAATCAAGTGAGTAAATCACATCATCACACTCGTTTTTCTTAATGAATCAAAGCCCTATGATTAATTTGGCTAACAAACTCGAATTGATCTTCAATTTGGATCAAAACATTCTAGGGTTTATGTGGAATGGGGATTTATAATTGTTGGTTGTTTTAAGAATTAAAACCAGTTTATACCGCGGCTGAGAGCTTGGTTCACTGTTTAAGTCACTTAGTCACACACATGAGGTCCGGGTTCGAACTGTTAGGACCTGGTATTTGAACGAAATACCTGGAGATTAGCGTGTAAACCAGATCAAATAGTGCGGAATCCTATTTGATTGCGATCCAATCAGTGAGAACACACGAAGAATCAATCAAGAATTGAAACTAACGTTAGAAATCGATTGGGAATCGATCTAATGTGTTCTATGAACTTGGAGAACAAATTGGAAGGCTTGTGGACGGCTAGGGTACGTCTGGAATCGTAATTAATCGAGAGTTCCTATTTTTCACGAATTGGGTTGTATTTATAGGTTGGTATTATTCAATCGTGCGACTGAACCATTTGTATGGTTCAGTCGTGCGATTGAACCATGCAGTTGATTCATCCGCACGACTGAGTGTTCAGTCGTGCGACTGAGCCAATCTTATGTGTCAATCATACGACTCATTCAGTCACCCGGTTCAGTCATGCGACTGAGTCATTCGTATGAAGTTGTTCATGCTTATGGTCCATTTGCATGGGCCATTCGCATGAGAACTTCATTATGTTAAGTTTGAATGTATTAATTAGTAAACATTATATGTAAACATTCAACCAATCACTAACCTAATTAACCAATTTTATATCAACTCATTAATGAAATATTAATCATTACAAATCACAATCAACCAATATCATTTCATTAATCATATCAAATTACACTAGAATTAGATAAATAAGATCTATTACATTTCATATCATGATCTAGGGACATACATGTATCAACAAACTCCCCCTTGGACCTAGATCTCTCTAATATTTTGTTTTCTGCATAACCTCTTTGTATTTCTTGTACTTCTCCTCTTTTGTGACTCCCGTGTGAATCTCAAACGCGAAGCAGAGTCGTATAACTTTCTGGAACTGGAGGGCTTGTACAATATCTTGCATATCATAGAACAGTGGCCACTTGTATAGCGTATATACATCACTTTCTGACAAGTTTGTAAGCCACATCGGGTCGAATACCCTGATAGTATCCATTTGTCCCTCTTTGCTTAAGATTATGACCGCTTTAGCTGTTCTCCAATCATAGTACCACCACTTAAAATGTGGAGTGAAATCCTGTGGCATTTCCCTGAGTGGATTCACGACATTGTGTGCGGAGGATTCCACTTCAACATTATCTTAGGCTTGCCAGTAATGACATCAACCTCAGACCTTCTGATATGCCTAGTAGGCTGTTGGGGTCTGAAGTTAACCCATCTAGTGTGGTACTCCTTCTTCAGAGCAGCCTCAAACCAGCCTGACATCTTCCTCGGGTCAGCATACAAAAGCTTTAGTTTGGCCAGCTGGTTGAGCTCAAAACTGGTAGAGTCTTCAGATCATGTGGGAATCTGAAGTACTCTATGCCCTGTTCTCTCTTAACTGCATACGCATTGAGATCTTCAAAGTACGCCCATGCTATGATCCTTCCTGACACCTTGTGATGTTTCTTGACTCTATAGAGTTTGGCGTAGGAATCCTTCTTTGGTGTAGTACGTTGGGCTCTAACTTCTTCAAAACATGCAGCCCACTCAGCCTTTCGAATGTCAACATCATCATTTGAGGCTTGGGCTGTGTCTTCTGCTTTCTCTGTTTCTTGCTCCATATTGTTCAACACCTCAATAGTATCGCTGACAAGGGATTCACCCAGTTGTCTGCGTACTGAGGGTACTCCTCGGCAGTGACATCTTCGATCTCTACATCATCAACATCGTTGAGCTCTTCGTCACTAGTCGAATCGCATGTCGGGACATCTTTTACTATTTCATCTGGATTTAGCTCGAAAAGCTCTACGAGTTGCTCATTTGATAGGTCATGAATTATTTCCCCTTCTTTAGGGGTATAATTCACTGACCTCCTGACAATCCCTTGCAGATCAAGAATCATTGTTAGCTGAGACTTGACCTGCTGAAGGGGAGCAACATCAAACTCATCTCTTGGTAATTTTGATCTGTTTGATTTAAACATTCCACACATAATTCATTAGTAATTCATCAAACAGAAAGGCATTAAAGTAATATAAACATTAAATACATTGTGTTCAATTACATGATTCAAATACAAAAGAAGATAAATACATAAACATCTAATCTTTACTTTTTTCTTGTATCATGGTTTCATCACTTGTAGGGGCAGAGGTAGAAGCTGATTGATCTTGTCTGTTCTTAGTCCTTTTCTCTTGACCTGTAGCGGTGGCCGATGCAGGTGCATCCCCTCCTTCTGCTTCTTCATCATCCTCAGTATCACTCTCATCATCCTCATCATTATCTTCATCATCTTCATCTCTGTCTCCTTCCTGATCTTCAATGGCTCTCTTTAGATCCTTTCAGTTTTAACAGGATAACCTTCCTTGCCTTCTCCAGCTCCTCTATTTGTTTGCTTGATGTGACACTTTGAGCTTGGAGTTGGTCCATCTTGGTGCTCTGAGCAGCCAACTGCTGGGGCTCCTCAATTACTCGAGCCTGCTCTGCAATTTTGTGAGATTGTGCAGCAGTCAGGTCGGTAAGCTGGCGGATCTGAGCTGTCTTTTCCTCATCAGCCGCCAGTAAGCGCATCACCATTCGGTTAAGCGCTGACACTGTTCCTCTACCCCGATTGGAGGTAGAGGAGATCTATAAGTGTGTGAGGGATGGGCTGAGGGTATTGATTGGTGTGACGTGGTGGTGGAGGTGGTGTAGTGAAGATAGGTCTGTATAGTGGTGGAAGTGATGAGGGAGTAAAGGATGTGGTGGTGGAAGGAAACTGTGCTGTGGTGGTAGGTATGGTGGGTGTGGTGGATGTGGTGGCTGTGGTGGATGTGGTGGCTGTGGTGGATGTGGTAGATGTGGTGGTGATGAAGGTCACCCTACGCTTCTTCTTCTTCTGGCATGGGGTTTGGCCATTCTCTTCCTCCTTGTTCCAGTTGAGGTGGAAGCTCCCCCTACAACCCTGCCTGTGGACCCCGAAGCATAGCTTGGGTCAGTATCTGTATCTCCGGAGTCCCTCGGGTGTTCACCAACCACCCTTAACCCATGTTCTATGGGTACAACTTTCCTTCCCACAGTTCGTGTAAGTGGCTCCTCATCCGATTCATCCTCCTCCTCCGCGTCAAGAACAAAATCTTGATGAAATCCCGCTGACTCAGTTATTTCTCCAGATGTGACGGACACTAGGGTACAGAATCAGACACAGTGCCTCTGAGTGGAATAGCAGCATCCCCACTGTCGTCCTCATCTAAGTCATGAGTGGGTAGGGCTATCTGTTCCACATCAGAGTCACTGTCCTCGTGATGCCACTTTCTCTTTTCCGGCACCACATAGTCATCCCGGGCAAGATGACCAAACAACCTCCTGACAGGAGGCTTCACTTGCTTCCCCCGGTATACTTTCATTTTCCCAGGGTAGTGTCATCCATTACCTCTAAGACTACCGAATCCTCCTTTTCCTTGGTAGGGAAGGAAGCTTCTGATCTATTATCATTTGCATAAACCTTGGGTACATACAGAAGGCTTCCTTCCCTTTCCCCTCGATGTTCTCCACCAGATAGGTGAAGATCATCTTGGAGAAGCTGAACGGATGGTTCAGCACCAACGCAACGTATGCGTTCTGCATCTGGTCAGACAGCTCATCAAAACCACCTTTTCTTGAAGCCATGCACTTGAGCAGCACGTGTGCAAGATATTTAAACTGGGGACAGAGGTTACTCTTGTTGAGTACCCCAGAATTGATGTCCCTAGAGTATTTGGCTCTGAGAAAGCATCCTCTGATAGTGAGGGGGTGTAAACGAGTTGGACAGTCAGCGTCATCCCCCAATTGTAGTACAATCCTAAGATCCTCCTCTGAAACGGTAATAGCCTCGCCAAATATGGTACTTCTGATGCAGTGAGGTTCAGATGATCTATCAACTGTAGCGCCTTCCCAGAAGGCTTGTTGAATGGATCGATATGGGGTGCAAGGGGTAGATATGACATGCAATCCGTGATCTCAATAGAAATGTGATTATGCCAGAGTATTCTGCAGCGTTTCTGGATGTTAAGTCCAGATGAGCACATATATTGTGCTTTGTGCTCATAATCCATCTACTCGCCATCTGTTACACAAAGATAGTAAACATTAGTACCATTGACTAAGAAAGTCATGAAATCCTTAAGCTTGAAGAACATCTTTCTGTCATGCGATTGAGATTGTGCGACTGAGTTTAAACGTGCGATTGAATCGTGCGAAAGGGGTTCAGTCGTACGATTGAACCGTACGAATAGGATTCAGTCGTGCGATTAAACCCATACGTACCTCTGAGTGTGCGATTGGGCACCTACGTATATACCCTCATGCGGTTACATCAGTCGTGCGACTGAACTTCATACGCATGGTTCAGTCATGCGTATAAGCGGTTTGAGCCCTTCAGTCGTGCGACTGAAGTTCATCACGCTGTCCACTTCGCATGAAGAACAGACTGTTCAATTCAAAATTACTTTTTCACCATTTTTGAGTTTTAGACATCGTTATCTGGTTCATTTGACTCGCAATTCATTCTTAAACCACCTAACATCGTTACTTTCGTTTGTTTGAGTCATTAAGGTAGATTATTTAGTCACTTAAGTCTCGGGTATTTTGCGAGTCCGAATGTACCGTGTTTTTCATCAAATTTAACGTTATTGGAGTGCATGTATACAGTAAATTACCTGTAGAGTCGATGTAGATTGGTCGGTAATCAAGAAACAGGTGTTTTGCGATCAATTGAAATTTTTGCAGAGTTGGGTTATTACGTGCGATTCAGGGTGATTTTGAAGGTGGTGAGTCTCTGCGACCGACTCCCCTTCTATTTATATTAACCCAAGATTCAATCGTGCGACTGAGCTCATACGCACCTTTCAATCGTGCGAGTGGGACTCAGTCGTGCGATTGGTTCAATTTTCCTTCTTCAGTTGTCTGACTGAATCTCAGTCGTGCGACTGACTCACTCATTCTCCCTTAATCATCCGACTGGGCCAATCGTATGGGCCATTCGGTTGAATAGTCCATATTCATGGTCCATTCGTACGAATAGCTTCCATTCGTATGATTGGTCCATACGGATGGTCCATTCGTGCGAATAGGTCATATTTATTAACTTTTCTGCCAGTTTGAATATTTAACGTTTAAAATCCCTTTAATTGCAGAAATTTACGTTATGAGCAGTTGATCATCTTAGACATGATTGTTTTGACTTGAGAACCCTTTTATCACCTCAGACGTGACTGATTTAAGCTTTAAAACATATGTGGTCATCTCAGACATGACCCTTTTAGTGAGTTGATCCCTTACCGATTTTCATGAGTTAGTCCGACAAACAAACAAACAAAACTAAAGGACAAATGAATATAAAAAAACTAAAAACATACAAAAATAAAACTTGGTTTTGGCTTTTTGTGAGAGATAAATCCTAAGATGGAAATCTACTGGATTTGGTTCTGGAATAGACAGCTTTAACTCAGATTGACCATCCTGGACCAATTCAATTTTGGAATCATACAGGCAGTTCAAATCAGTTTGGACTTGTTATCAAAATCTTTTGATGCTCAATTCTTGGTGTTCATCCAGAGTCTTTGCAACTTTAGGAAATCAAACTGAAACTCTTAGATTACCACATGATTCAAACTTCAAGAATTGCACCCACAGTGATTGTCAATATGTTTGTCCACTTAAATCCATACACAGACTTTTGACCCATGGTGATAGATTTAGGTTTACTTATTTCAACTAACATTTGTGAATCCCACACTTATATGGTAATTAACATTCCTCAGGAGCTTTTGAGCGGTCTACGGTTATTTTTACAAGAAGAGACTATTCTTAGAGCTTTCAAGGAGAAGCCAATCCTCAGGTCAGTGCCATTGCACAGTAGAGAGGCGGCAAACAATAATGAATTCTAGATATCTAGGTTATGCTTATCCTCAGGTCAGTGCCATCGCACAGTAGAGAGCGCACAACCTATCTCCTTGTTAGAGCAGCTAATACTATTTTGCATCAAATGCACCAACAACTTAAGTCATTAGCTTGATAGCATTTTTATCATTTTTTCTGGTGCTTTGCTCTATTTATGGTCATCTGCACACATTTGTGGCGTTTGCTCATTACCCTTATTGGAATATTGTTGATTGTGTTAACCAGTGATAAGATGGGAGCTCACAGTCAGTTGAACACTTAGTTTGATCTTGAGATCACCAGTCAGGTCTAATCATCTATTGTGTGAATCTACCGACATATCAATTGTGGTCTAGCAACCTCTAGGTCTACTCTCATTGTGTTACCTTAAGAGTTACCAGTTTTTCTATCATCTTCCTTTTATATTGCTTAGACTACACAGACTTATACTTTGAATTTTTGCACCTTTTCTAAATTAAAATTTCAAAGTCCCTCTTGATTTGTTCCTGTGTACTATCATATTCCAAAGGGTTTGAATCGGTATGACAGATACGATCTACCTTATATCAGCTTTCCACTCCTTCTCCCTCGTTTTTTTAATGTTGCTTGCTGACTTATTCTCCCCCTAAAATACTAAAATCATAACTGGTTTCATTATTTTAGGATTTTAATAAACAGCAGAATAACATAAGTTTAATTTTAAACAGACTAATTTAACAAATAAACTCAAATAAAATGAAGAATTAACTAAGCTACATCGGACTACACATGATCATCATCAGGAATAACCTCACTTTTCTTTTTAACGTCGTTGACCTCTAGCAAATATTGACCACGTGGTTTATCAAAGGCTTTAGTATAGAGGTCATCGCGTTGAAAATCAGTATTAATTTTTACCACATCAATTAAGTTCTTTTCAAAACAATCTCTTATGAAATGGTATTTAATACCGATATGTTTGGTCTTAGGATCTTGGACCGGATTTTTAGTTACTGTAATTGCAGCAGAGTTATCTACAAAAATAAGAGTAGAATTGAACGTTAAACCGTAATCCCACATTTGCTGTTGAATCCAGATGATTTGTGAACAGCAACTTGCAGCAGCAACATATTCGGCTTCACAGGTTGACAATGCAACCGATGTCTGCTTCTTACACTGCCAGGTAATTAATCTCTCTCCAAAGAATTGACACCCTGCTGATGTAGACTTGTAGTTCATCTTGCAGCCTCCGTAATCCGAGTCACTATACGCCGTGAGCTCAAAATCATCATCATGAGGATACCACAATCCAAGTGTGGGTGTACCCTTTAGATAGCGAAAATCCTTTTGACCCCGATCAGATGATTGACCTTAGGTTTAGCCTGATATCTAGAACATAAACATGTCGCATACATGATATCCGGTCTTGAGGCAGTGAGATACATGAGGAATCCAATCATTCCTCGGTACATCGTGGCATCTACAAGATCTCCATTTTCATCAGGTGCTATGTCGTGATTCGTAGCAAGTGGAGTACCGGCAGCAGATGCGTTCTCCATGTCAAAGCGATTAAGAATGTCTCCTACGTACTTGGTCTGATGTAGAAAGATCCCATTTGGTGTTGATCCACCTGTAGCCCGAGAAAAAACTTCATCTCCCCCATAGCACTCATCTCAAACTCTTTCTTCATAAATGCTTCAAACTCTTTGCATAACTCTTCGTTCTTTGAACCGAAAATTATGTCATCAACATAGATTTGTACGAGCAGTAGGTCGCCATCTTTTTCTTTAATAAACAGCGTGCAGTCAATGACTCCCCTGCGAAAGCCGTGTTTCACAAGATGAGTCGAGAGTTTTTTCATACCAAGCTCTTGGAGCTTGATGAAGCCCGTATAAAGCCTTGTCGAGCTTGTAGACTCTATCCCGATGATAAGGATCTTCAAATCCCTCGGGTTGACTGACATAGACTGTTTCTCTGATTTCCCCATGAAGAAATGCACTCTTCACATCTAATTGATAGACTTTAATCTTCATGTACGATGCATACGCAAGGAAGATAGAATGGCTTCCATCCTTGCCATGGTGCAACCCTCATTGTAATCAATTCCCTCGACTTGGAAAAAACCCTGAACCACCGGTCGAGCTTTGTTCCTGATAATACCCATTGGTCATCTTTCTTGCATTTAAAACCCCATTGGTGCCAATGACCTTAGCACCTTTAGTCTATCAACCAGAGTCCATACATCTAACTTCTTGAACTGAAGAAGTTCTTCTTGCATGCACTCACCCACGCCTCATTATTTAGTGCCTCACTGACCTATTTTGGCTCAACTAGAGACAAAACACCGATAGCACCATCATGAATATATCCCTTTTCCATAACTGAGGCGTAATCAACTGAGTATAGCTGATTTCGGGTTTGCACTCCTGTCCGACATCCCCAATGACATTGTTTAGGGGATGATAGACGTTTAGTCGTGATCCTGGAGTAGTAGGAAGCTACCTCAGAGCCAAGATTATGAACATTTGATCTCTATAGGTGGTTGGAGTTTGAGGCTCTAAGTCGAAGGTGCATCACTGATAGATGCTTGTGGCTTTCAGGAACGGAACCTGTTCCTCCTGACTGTTCTGGTTATCTTTTTCGCATCCCTCTTCAAGGAGGAGTCACTGTCGTCGACTACTCCCCTGACTGAGTAGATGATTCTCCCATGTGATCTAGATGCTTGGTGGATTCAAGCTATCATACATCAATCGTGTAGCTAACTCGTCATCCAGGGAGAGAGGATGTTGAACGACTTGAAGAATCCATCATAGTCGAAGAGTAGGCGGGTCCTTTGCCCAGTAGGTGGTGTGGTAATCGCTGAACGTCAACATTACACCACACTTCTACTAGACCCTTGAGTTGTTGTAAACTCGCTTGTTCGTATGTTGTATCCTAGAAAGATGCCTTCATCTGCCTTCTCACTGAATTTACCCTCTTTGTCTTCTTCAGAAGTGTGCACGGCGCCCCAAATGGTTCGAGATACTCCAAGTTCGGTTTGCGTCTTTGTAGTAGCTCGTACATGTTTTTCTGTGGTGCTTGACTATCAGGACTCGATTCAGTGTATAACAAGCATTCGCCACTGCCTCATTCTAGAATTGGATAGGCAGTTTCGAGTCTGCCAGCATAGTCCGTGCTGTCTCTATCAACTTCTGTTCTTTCTCTCAGCAACTCCATTCATCTAGGTGTGTAGGCAGAAGTGAATTGATGCACAATTCCTTTTCCCTCAGTATGCCTCCATCCACTGGTTCTTGAATTCCGTCCGTTGTCTGAGCGTACTTGTCTAACTTTCAGCTTGTAGAGAGATTCCATGTGGTTACCAACTCCTTGAATGATTCAAATGTTTCTGATTTGGATTTCAGAAACTTTACCCAAGTGAACCTTGAGTAGTCATCGGTGACCACAAAACAGTACAAGTCGCCTACAATGCTCTTTGTACTGACTGGACCAAACAGATCCATGTGAAGAAGTTCAAGAGGAAGTTCTATTGAATTAATTTTCTTTTCCATATGAGATCTTTGTCTGTTTGCCTTTCTTGCAAGCTACACAAAAGTCAGGAAGCTGAAAGTTCTTGACATTAACTCCTCTCACCAGATCCTTTTGAATCAAGTGATTCATCTTCCTTTGACTAATGTGTCCCATTCTCCTATGCCAGGAGATGGAATCCTTTTCAGTAGCTTAGATAGAAAACACTGAACTCATGATCCATTGTAGAAGCTGTTGACAGATCCAAGACATAAAGATCTTTATATCTGAAGCAGTCATCAAAACTTGGTCCTCTGGGATCATGTAGTCTTTCTTTAGTACGTAACACTTCTTGTTGTCGAAGATGATTTAAATCCCTTATCACATATTTGGGAAACAGAAAGTAAGTTTTTGTAGTTGTTGGACGTAGTTCACCCTATCAAACTTAACTTTCTGATTTCCAACTTCTCCCTGAGCTGTGATATAGCCTCCCTTGTTTCCAGCAAACAAAACATGCCCTCCTTTATTTGCCTTACGTTTGATAAAAGAGCCATGTTTCCTGTCATGTGCCTGGATGCTCCGCTGACTATCCACGTGTTAGTTCAGCACTGTAGCGAACACCCTGCACATACAATGTAAAGGATTAGTTTAGGTTAGGAACCCAAGCCTTACTGGCTTGGGTTTCCAGAGGTATCACACATCAGAAATTCAACCATTGACCCTTAGAAGGTGAGGGTAGCTCAGGTTCCTTCTTGTCATCATTATCAGACACAGAGGTGACTTCTCTTTCCATAAGCCAGATTTGTGCAATGCCTGTTTGTGATAAACAGTCGACTGGCTACGGGTTGAACTTTCTGTTCACTAGTTCTTCTAGGTGGAGTTACAGAGCTCCTTTAGAAGACCTAGGTTTTGAGTCCTGAAGTTCAATATTCTTCCTAGGTGTCTAATAATAAGGACAATAGGAAGCAATGTGTCCACATTCTCCACAGTTGTAGCACGCCTGCTATCAACTTTATGATTAAACTTTCTTTGTGGAGACGTGTGTGACACTCTAGTAACATCATCTACTTTAGGTTTGACTCTGGTTTCTTTTGATGTTTTCACTGGTTTAACAAAATTAACTGTTTAACCTGTTTAACATCCTTTCTTTTGGTAATGTGTTTTGACTTGAAGTATGTGAACAGATTATCCTTAAAAGCCCTTTAGGTTCTGATGACTCTGTGACCCTGACTTTAAGTTAACCTTTTCAAATTCCCTTTCCAGATTAACACAAGGCAATTTACCTTTTCCTTTAAAGTGGCTCTTTTGTTTGTTTCCAGAGTCAATAGATGAACATACGGAATCTGGGATCATAACAAGAGGGGGTAGACACTACATGATCCTTGATGGGATTACATTACTGGTAGTCTAGTGTCATTAAAGTCTCAGGTGGTGGTGGAACCACTTAAACCCATCCCTCCCCGTTGTTCCTTTCTCTCACTAAATGTTGGACTTGTTGAAGAAACTAGTCCAACTATGCGAGTTTCTGTTTTAATGAATACTTCTACTTCTAGAACTGTCTTTGCTTGTAGGTTTCTAGGAGTTTAGAAAACTAATGTCATTAGCTGGTTAAAGGCAATACTTCGGGTTTCCCTAAGCTGTTTAGCAAAAGGTCTATCTTTTCTTAACTGTGCTCATTTGTTATTAATTGTCACACCCTCAAAATCCACTTGCGGAGTTTTTACCGCGAGGCGTGTGAACAAACCAGGATCACAGTAATAGTTACTCAGAAGGACTCTAATGCCCGCAAATAACAAAATCCAACCAAAACACCAACGTAAAATAATGCGGAAGCGTTTTTGAAAACAACCCAAGTCAATTAAGTATAATATGGCAAAACAAGTGCCAAACCAAAAAGTAAACCCTAATGTTAAAATGTCACATTGTCTTGAAGCATAATGTCTTAAATGAAGTGAACCGTGCAGTGCTCCTATGGCAAGCAAGTTAAGGACCTGAGAAAAGCATACAAATGTCAAACACATAGGTTGGTGAGTCAAGAGTTTGAGTTCAATAAACATGTAAACAGTTGCGATAAATATAAGCAGTGTATGGTAATAGATAGCTAGTCTATTATCAACAAATATTATACATAGTGATTTTGCAATTGAAGCTGAGGTGATAGTTGTTGGCCTCCTGTCACGACTTACCATGTCGTGACAATGATCAATAGGACAATTGCCCCCGGTTGACCTCGAGTCACACAGGTGGGGCTCGTCAGACCCAGTAGTACTACCCAAGTTCCCCGCTATAAATATTAACAATTCAAAAGTGTGAGGACTTTTCATGGTAAACAACACTATATATATTATACACAACTTAAATCATTAAAAGGTTCGTATAAATACCAGTATGCTATCTCCCCCAAAAGAGATTAAGTAAAGAGTGGGGCATGAACTCACCTGAGTATGCAAAGGTACTTAGGGTTTATTTTGAGAAACGAGAGGATAGCCAACCTTCCAGGTTACCTAGATCATGTGAGTACATAAGTACGTGTAAATAAAAGACATGTGAAACCCTAATCATACCAAATCAAAGACTCAAGCTTCCAGACAAATAGACACGTTTGACCTAGTTGACCCGTTTGACCCGTTGGTGACATTATGGTTATAATTCAAATAAAGCCAATGAAACATACAACATACATGATTAACATTCAAATAGTATCATAATATGTTATATCAACCAGGTGTATCACATAGATCATCATACAATCAAGTACTACAAGTCATGCGAATCTAGAACATTAACATAACCACTAGCTACAAAACAATAACATGACATACAAGTTCAACCATTCATCACATGCCATGTGAAGCCACTCACGACTTCACATCCTAAACCCTGCCAATCCCACTAAGTAGGGGCCTCAGATCCGCACGCGGTATAATGATCACAACCAATTCTTTAAGCATATACATTGCATTCAAACATCACAACAATCAATTACCAGACCCAAGCATGATGTCCTACTACTACACAATACCCAAACCATACATGATTACCATTCCAATTATCACCCTGATTATCCAAAATGCCATACAACTAATTAACACGTTCTATTACACTAGAATCCATCCTGAAACTAATAGCAAGTTCTATCATCTCAAACATGATCACAACATCATACTAAACATTTACACAAATAAAGTTTCCCTTTGGGAAAGAAGTCCAAAATCTATCAAACATCCAAGGTATGCATGAATTCATCAATAATACCAATTCAAGCTCATACTAACATCTAGACATGATCAACAACACTAAACACTCATCCAACAATCTTCATAAACAAAAGTTTCTACTTTTGGCAAGCTATGATCAACATCATCAAATTAAAGATTTCTAGCATTCATAATATCAATCTAGCATCCAATTACATCATGAACCCATCCATAACATCAATCCATCAATAGATCACTACTACATGCAAAATAAAGTTACTATTCTTAGTAACCTATGAACATGCATCAAAATCCCAACTTCTTGCATAATCAACGTATTCTAACATTCATACAACCCAATTATCATCAAACATTCATCAAACAATCATCCACATCACATAATCAACCATTTCGAATTAGGGTTGCTTAACACCAAAATTCATGATCAAATCCCAAAAACATATAATTCTTGCATAATCGACGTTAACTAACATGTATACAATCTAACTAACATGTTAACATCATCAAACAACATCAATTCGACTCCATGATGCCAATTCCGAATTAGGGTTCGGCCCCTATGAACTCTTCACAAAACTCACAAAAACACCTTTTAACTTGTAATAACTTGCAATTGATGATTTCCACGAGATGTATGCCTTGAAATCGATCCAAAATCGCAAGTATGGTGTTCTAGGCTGATTCGAAGATGGAGAGGGATGAAGGGTGAAGTCGCGGCCGATGGTGATGTTAGGGATTAGGGTTTGTTTTATTAATTTAATTTACATATTTACCCTTTAAAACCTTGTGTTTGGTATTTATAAAAACTAAACTTTAAACTCTTTGTAAAGTGTTTTTAACTTCATAATATAAAGATATAAACTTATAAAGTTCATTATATATCTTATCTTATAAAAAACAAGAGATACGAATAAATAGACACGTTTCCGCGTTACGCGATAAATTCTTTAATAATTGTTTATAAATGTGTAAACACATAAACATAACCCAATATTCACATAATCACTTAGATTCACATCAAATTAACATCAATAATTATTATTAGGTCACCAACGTTCAACGACAACTAGGTGTGCTCACGACACGTTTACAAGACTTAACGGAACTAACGGAGTTTGATAACGGAAATTTACCGGATGTCACATTATCCCTGTTGAAAGAATTTTCGTCCCGAAAATTGCGTTACATGGTGAGAGTGTTCCATCACTGGTTTTATCACTGGTCTACTGCATTGGCACACAGAAATCGAAATCGTGTGAGTTTTGGATGAGTTGTCACATCATCCCCATGTTGAAAGAAATTTCGTCCCGAAATTTAAATCAATACCTTCGTCTGCTGGCATCGTTCCTTCGAATAGTGAGGGTACTTAAGCTTCATTGATCTTCCCGTTCCCATGTGAATTCCGGTCCACGTCCGCGAATTCCAACGGATCTTAACAATGGGTATTGCTTTGCTAAGTGTTTTCACCTCACGGTCCATCACCTCCACTGGTTCCTCAATAAAACGCAATGTCACACCTGAATTTCTTCTAGTGGTACGACCGTCGTTTCATCAGTTATGCACTTCTTCAAGTTTGAGACGTGAAATACACATGAATTCCACTTAGCGAATCAGGTAGGATAATCGATACGCTACTGGACCTACTCTTTCCACAATCTCAAATGGTCCAACGTACCTCGGGTTTAGTTTCCCTCGTTTACCAAACCGAACTACGCCTTTCCATGGTGAGACTTTCAACAAAACCTGTCACCAACCTGAAACTCTAAGGGTTTCCGTCTCTTGTCAGCATAACTCTTTTGCCTGTCTCGCGCTGCAGCCATACGATTCCGTATCTGTATAATTCTCAGTCGTCTCATGAATTAACTCGAGACCTGTTATTTGACTATCACCAATTTCCCCAGCAAACCGGGATCAACTTCCCGTACAACGCCTCGAAAGGTGCTGCTGTATACTAGTGTGATAACTGTTGTATAAGAGAATTCCACCGGACAGGTGAATTTCCCAGTTATTCCCGAAGTCAATCACACAAGCACGTAGCATATCCTCCAACGTCTGTATAGTACGCTCACTCTGACCATCCGTCTGTGGATGATATGCAGGACTCATATCCAAACGTGTACCCAAGGATTTCTGCAATGATTGCCAGAAAGTGACGTGAAACGAGCGTCACGGTCAGAGATAATTGAGATCGGTACCCCGTGTCTCGAAACGATCTCCTTGAGGTACAGGCGAGTTAACTTCTCCATCTTGTCGGTTCCTTTATTGCAAGGAAATGAGCAGACTTTGTCAATCGATCCACAATAACCCTATCGTGTCACAACCAGTACTAGTCGGGGTAGTTAGTAATAAAGTCCATGGAGATTGTTCCCATTTCCACATTGGAATCTCGGGTTTTGTTTAATAGTCCGGATGGTTTTTGATATTCCACTTTCACCTCGAGCAGGTCAAACACTTGCTCACGTACGTAGCTACATCCGCTTTCATGTTAGGCCACCAATAGTGAGCCTTTAGGTCATGGTCCTTGTCGGATCCAGGATGTATCGAATACTTAGATTTGTGTGCCTCGCTCATAACTAAACTCTCAGATTTCCATGAACAGGCACCCCAAAGTCTATCCATGAAATACCGAATTCCATCCTCTTTCATCACTAGCTGCTTATCCATTCCCCTTAAAATTCGGCACCAATGTTTTCCACTTTTAAAGCCTCTATTTGTGCCTCCTTAACTTGTTGGCAGTTGGGTACTGATAGTAAGCTGTAAAGCTCGCACCCGTCGGGGTTTAGCTGTCCTTCCTGCTTAAAGCATCGGCAACTACGTTCGCCTTTCCCGGATGATACTTATTGCGCAATCATAATCATTTAGTAGTTCCACCCAACGTCGCTGCCTCATATTCAACTCTTTTTGCTCAAAGATATGTTGAAGACTCTTATGATCGGTGTAGATAGTGCACTTGGTACGTACAAATAATGTCTCCAGATCTTTAAGGCAAAAACTACTGCGCCCAATTCTAAGTCATGGGTAGTATAGTTCTTCTCATGAACCTTTAGTTGTCTCGAGGCGTAAGCTATCACCTTGTCTCGTTGCATCAAGACACAACCCAATCCTTGAATGGATGCATCGCAATACACCACAAAGTCATCTGTTCCTCTGGGATGCTAATATCGGGGGCAGTACAGAGTTTTGTTTTAATAATTGGAAAGCTGATTCTGACTCTCAGCCATTTGTATGTCGTTCCTTTGTGAGTCAAGGCTGTGAGAGGTTGTGCGATCTTAGAAAATCCTTCTAGAATCGGCGGTATATCCTGCTAATCCTAGAGGAAATTGCCTCATCTTGGTGTTTTGGGTGTAGTCCAATTCTTTATCGCCTCAATTTTGGCAGGATCAACGTGTATTCCTTCTCATTAACAATATGACCTAGGAATTGTACTTCTCTATCCAAAAGTCACACTTGAGAATTTAGCATACAGCTGCTCATTTTTCAACAGTTCCAAGATCATTCGTAAGTGCTCTTCATGCTCCTCCTTGGTCCTAGAGTATATCAGTATATCATCGATGAACACAATGACAAATGATCAAGATAAGGTTTGCACACGCGGTTCATGAGGTCCATGAACATAGCAGGTGCATTAGTCAAACCAAAAGGCATGACCAAGAACTCATAATGACCATACCATAACGAGTACGAAATGCAGTCTTGGAATATCTTCTTCTCGAACTCTGAGTTGATGATAACTAGATCTCAAGTCAATCTTCGAGTAATAGCTTGATCCTTGAAGCTGATCGAACAAGTCGTCGATACGAGGTAAAGGGTATCGGTTTTGACTGTTACTTGTTTAACTCTCGATAATCGATGCACATCCGAAATGTACCATCCTTCTTCTAACAAAGAGTACAGGAGCTCCCCAAGGTGATGTACTAGGTCGAATAAAAACCCTTATCCAAAAGCTCCTGAAGTTGTGACGACAACTCCTGTAATTCGTTTGGTGCTAATCGATAAGGTGCTCTAGCAATCGGAGCTGCGCCGGGAGTCACTCAATCTGGAATTCCACTTGGACGGTGCGGTGGTAATCAGGAAGATCTTTGGGAACACCTCCGGAAAGTAGCGTACTAGGGAATATCCTCCATCTCTTTTTTCCTTTTTTTATCGGTTACAAGTGCTAGGATAGCCACGCGGCCCTTCGTAACAACTTTTGAGCTTTCATATACGAGATGATGCCTATCACACACCACTCCTATCACCTTTGACCGTAAGAATTTGATCACCAACCGGGATCCGTATAATCTTCTCGTGAATATGACTTCCGCTTGCTTGCTAGAGAGCCAATCCATGCCTATCACAACATCAAAACTCCCCAGCGTAACAGGCATGAGATCTATAGCGAAAGTATGACCAGCAAGTTCTATCCTACAGTCTTAAGGATATGCGTTACATGGATTTGCTTACCGTCGGCTAATCCACAGTGTACTTAGATTCTAAAGCAGAGGGTATATCACTTAAAAGACTACAGAATTTTAAGGACACAAAACTCCTATCGGCTCCAGTATCAAATAGTACCGTAGCAAAACAAACATTAACAGGGAATCTACCAGTAACAGTTGTGGGATCATTTAGAGCCTCACCTGAGCCAATGACGAAGGCTCTCCCTTTGGCTCCATCTCTATTGCCGCCATTTCCAGTGCTGTTTCCACCATTGTTGTTATTATTGCCATTGTTGTTGTTGTTCCCATGATTATTGTGTTGTTGTTGTTGTTGCCATTTCCGTTCCTTCTCAGTTGTGGGCAGTTTCGTTTGTAATGCCCTTCTTTCCCACACTCGAAACAACCCTTGGAGTTTCTTGAGGTTGTTGTGGCCTCCTCATTAGTTCACCACGGCAATCCTTCGCAGCGTGTCCAATCTTTCCACAACGTTGACACTTGAAGCTATCACACCGTCCCACGTGGTGGTAGTTACACCGTGGGCATTTGGATGTCTGCCGCCATAAACGCTGGGTCCTTGGTTATTTGGGGCAGTTTGGTTGAAATTGCGGTTATTATCGAACCGCCGCTGTTGCTGCTGAGCTGGTTGTTGTTGCTGTTGGGATTGTTGTTGACCGCCAGACGATGATGATGATGATTTGTTGTTGCTGTTGCTGGAGCATCCCACTTCCTTTTGTTGTCGGGCACGCTCACCACAGGCCCCGTTGGGTAGACGCCCTTGCTCTACCGCCTGGTCAGTAAGTTTGTGAGCAATCTGGATGGCCTGCTGGATCGTAGTCGGTTAGAAGCCGTTACCATACTTTGGATTTCAGGCACCAACCCTCGTATGTAGTGCTCGATTCTCTTATGTGTCTCATTAACCATTCCTGGACACAATGTGGCCAGCTCATGAGTACGGGTTGTATAAGCCTCAATTTCTGAACCCTTCATCTTGAGCTGCCAGAATTCCATCTCCAACTTTTGCACCTCATTTCGAGGACAGTACCCTCGATCATCATATCCTTGAACTCATTCCAGGGGAGTCCATTTGCCATCGCTTGTCCAAGCATCTGGACTTGCGCGTTCCACCATGACAGGGCAGCACCCTCCAAAGTCCCGGTGGCATACTTTACTTGATCCGCCGGTGGGCAATTACATTTGGAGAAAACGGACTCAGTCTTCTCAAACCAGCGTACAAGCCCTACAACACCCTCTGTACCGCTGTAGGTGTGTGGTTTGCAGTCCATGAAGGACTTGTATGTACACACTGGTGGTCCTGTTTTAACACAACACACGTTAATCAAAACATCCCCTATAGTTATAAAGGATATCAGATTTGTTTTTCTATCATTGTTTACCTGCCGGTTGACCCGCATGGGCAGCAGCCACTGCCGCCTGAACATGCTCATTAATTAGAGCAGCCAATTCCGCAGGAGTCATGTTAATAGCACCACCACCCTGTTCTCCGGTGCCACGTCCACGTCCGCGTCCACGACCACGTCCACGTCCACGTCCACGAGCGTCCATTCTTTTCACTTTATATTCACAATCAATAATGAGTAACATCATACACATTTAACTCATTGAAGCGTAGTAAACAGTAAATGAAAGAAATAACATATCATCACAACCACAACATTCTTAACAAAAATAATAACCAAAGTAAATAAATTGCAATAAGTCACAATGTATTTAGCAATGTCAAAATTGAAGTTTTGTCGTTCGTGTGGGGAAACAACCCTTCCCACATAGGTTTCAAAAAGAAAAACTACGTAGTCTAAGTCATATAAAGAAGTCAATCGACAATGTCTGACCCATCACTATCATCTCCATCTCCTCCGGTTCCTCTTCCTCGGGTCCCTCCTCGGGATCCTCCTCATCCTCAGAGTCTGCGGCAGGAGCAGGAGCTATAGCAATCTGGAGTGCTGCTAGTTGAGCTTCTAACATGGCAATCCTATTATCGGCTATGGCGTCCCGCTGTTCACGAGCAGTCACGCGTCCTTGGAGTGCCATAACACCATCTTGCATATGGTGACAACCGTTCAGCGTCTTCCCGTGTTCTTCCTGAGTTCGTCCAATTGATGTCTCAGGTTGTACACCTCTTGCGTAGTGTACAGACATCACCGTGAGTCGTCTTACGCGATGCTGTTCAGTATCCAATGCAGCCATTAGTGCAGCAATCAGTTGCTCGTTAGACTGCGTCGTTCGTGGGAGTGAAGGCATGGGTTGATTAGCATTGTTCCTAGTCCTTGGCTTTAGGACAGGTACGCGTTCCCTAAACATGATATGGTCAACAAACCTAGGATAAGAACGCCAGTCACGCGGAGGGTCACGCTTCATCAACGCGAATGGTTGATCCCAGTCAATCTCCTCTCGGGGATAAGCCAGTCTGGGCCAATCGAATCCATCATCAGGTACAGGTGCGGGAGGTGGGGATTCAGATCGTGTAGGTGATTCGGGTCGTTTACCCGGAGCTCTTGAAGACGATGCCATGCTGCAGATAATGTGATGCGTGTATGCCAATGAGTGTACAGTCGATGGAACAAGAAACAGGTAACTAACTAACTGTGCGGTTATAGTCTAGTGTGTATGCAACCTAGTTCCCTATAACCAATGGCTCTGATACCAATCTGTCACACCCTCAAAATCCACTTGCGGAGTTTTACCGCGAGGCGTGTGAACAAACCAGGATCACAGTCAATAGTTACTCAGAACGACTCTATATGCCATAAAATAACAAAATCAACCAAAACCAACGTTAAATAATGCGGAAGCGTTTTTGAAAACAACCCAAGACAATTAGTATAACTTATGGCAAAACAAGTGCCAAACCAAAAGTAAACCATAATTGTTAAAATGTCACATTGTCTTGAAGCATAATGTCTTAAATGAAGTGAACCGTGCAGTGCTCCTATGGCAAGCAAGTTAAGGACCTGAGAAAAGCATACTAAAATGTCAACACATAGGTTGGTGAGTTCAAGAGTTTGTGTTCAATAAACATGTAAACAGTTGTGATAAATATAAGCAGTGTATGGTAATAGATAGCTAGTCTATTATCAACAAATATTAATACATAGTGATTTTGCAATTGAAGCTGACTGTGATAGTTGTTGCCTCCTGTCACGACTTACCATGTCGTGACAATGATCAATAGGACAAATTGCACCCGGTTGACCTCGAGTCACACAGGTGGGGCTCGTCAGACCCAGTAGTACTACCCAAGTTTCCCCGCTATTAAATATTAACAATTCAAAAGTGTGAGGACTTTTCTCATGGTAAACAACACTATATTAATATTATACACAACTTAAATAGTATGCTATCTCCCCCAAAAGAGATTAAGTAAAGAGTGGGGCATGAACTCACCTGATGTATGCAAAGGTCTTAGGGTTTATTTTGAGAAACGAGAGGATAGCCAACCTTCACAGGTTACCTAGATCATGTGAGTACATAAGTACGTGTAAATAAAAGACATGTGAAACCCTAATCATACCAAAATCAAAGACTCAAGCTTCCAGACAAATAGACACGTTTGACCTAGTTGACCCGTTTGACCCGTTGGTGACATTATGGGTTATAATTCAAATAAAGCCAATGAACACATACAACATACATGATTAACATTCAAATAGTGTCATACATATGTTATATCAAACAGGTGTATCACATAGATCATCATACAATCAAGTACTATACAAGTCATGCGAATCTAGAACATTAACAAACCACTAGCTACAAAACAACTAACATGACATACAAGGTTCAACCATTCATCACATGCCATGTGAAGCCACTCACGACTTCACATCCTAAACCCTGCCATCCCACTAAGTAGGGGCCTCAGATCCGCACGCGTGTATAATGATCACAACCAAATTCTTTAAGCATATACATTGCATTCACAACATCACAACAATCAATTACCAGACCCAAGCATGATGTCCTATATACTACACAATACCCAAACCATACATGATTACCAATTCCAATTATCACCCATGATTATCCAAACATGCCATACAACTAATTTAACACGTTCTATTACACTAGAATCCATCCTTGAACCTAATTGCAAGTTCCTAACATCTCAAACATGATCACAACATCATACTTCAACATTTACACAAATAAAGTTTCCCTTTTGGGAAAGAATGTCCAAAATCTATCAAACATCCAAGGTATGCATGAATTCATCAAGATATACCAATTCAAGCTCATACTAACATCTAGACATGATCAACAACACTAAACACCTCAATCCAACAATCTCACAACAAAAGTTTCTACTTTTGGCAAGCTATGATCAACATCATCAATTAAAGATTTCTAGTATTCATAATATCAATCTAGCATCCAATTAACCATGAACCCATCCATAACATCAATCCATCAATAGATCACTACTACATGCAAAATAAAGTTACTATTCTTAGTAACCTATGAACAATGCATCAAAATCTCAACTTTCTTGCATAATCAACGTATTCTAACATTCATACAACCCAATTATCATCAAACATTCATCAAACAATCATCCACATCACATAATCAAGCCATTTTCGAATTAGGGCTTGCTTAACACCAAAATTCATGATCAAATCCCCAAAAAATATAATTCTTGCATAATCGACGTTAACTAGCATGTATACAATCTAACTAACATGTTAACATCATCAAACAACATCATTTCGACTCCATGAATGCCAATTCACGAATTAGGGTTCGGCCACTATGAACTCTTCTCAAAAACTCGCAAAAACTAACATTAAACTTGTAATAACTTGCAATTGATGATCCCACGAGATGTATGCCTTGAAATCGATCCAAAATCGCAAGTATTGTGTTGTTCTAGGCTGAATTCGAAGATGGAGAGGGATGAAGGGTGAAGTCGCGGCCGATGGTGATGTTTAGGAGATTAGGGTTTGTTTTAATTAATTTAATTTACATATTTACCCTTTAAACCCTTGTTTTTGGTATTTTATAAAAACTAAACTTTAAACTCTTTGTAAAGTGTTTTTAACTTCATATATAAAGATATAAACTTATAAAGTTCATTATATCTTATCTTTATAAAAACACAAGACATACGAATAAATAGACACGTTTCCGCGTTACGCGATAAATTCTTTAATTAATTTTATAAATGTGTAAACACATAAACATAACCCAATATTCACATAATCACTTAGATTCACATCAAATTAACATCAATCATTATTATTAGGTCACCAACGTTCAACGACAACTAGTGTGTGCTCACGACACGTGTTTCAAGACTTAACGGAACTAACGGAGTTTGATAACGGAAATTTACCGGATGTCACATTAATACCCTATTAGCTCAGTGCATAGTTGAAAATCTGTTACTAAGTTATCATTATGATCTAAAACCTAGCAAATTTACCATCTATGCTATCCTAAAGGTATCACAATCAGAACAGCATGATATAAAAACACTGTGTCAGTAGTACTTACCTGAGTTGATTCAGAAGCGTTTGCCATCAATGAGCATCAGATGTCTCTGGTTCTGTGCTTCTGTCTTTTCTGTCTTGACATGGTAGTCTCGCTTTGGCTTGTAACTGATCTCGATTGTAGTTGTTCTTCACTATGTGACATCGCTATCTCAACTGCTAGATCTCCTTCACTAGCGGAATCACTGTCAATATCTTCTACATTTGCAATGTTTGATTCCCCTGGTGAGACAAACCTAAAGCTCCAATCCTGTCCTTCATCATCATGACAGTCAAGGCTTTTGAGTCCTTGCTTGATGAAGTAGAACTGGTAGTTTGCTTGTCTTGACGAGTGAAGGATGAGAACGGGTTCCCGTTACCCGTCTTCTTAGGCTTGACACATTCTCTTTTGAAGTGCCCCTTCTCTCCACAGTTGAAGCAGGTCACTTTGCTCTTGTCAAAGCCGAATGTGGTATCCTTAGTCGCTACTAAGTTCTGTCCGGTTTGTTTTACAAACTTCTTTGCCCTCCGGACAGCACTAGCTAAAGCCCACATTATATCGATTCTCTCGAGCTCCATTTCGTCCACCTGCTCGTAGTTCTCGTCTGCCAGATGGCAGTTTCCAATCTTTCCAGCAACAAGTTCATCATAAGAATGGACCATTGCTGTAACATCTGACCCATTTCTATTTGTAATCCGAACTCATTTATTTCAATGAATGAAATCCTTTCGTTGAACACATTTATGTTGTTATATAATTCAAATAATAATCATGTGTCTTTACAAATTTATAAAGTTATCATAAAGCTTAGTTATTAATGAATAAAACAAATTTAAATATTTTTTTTGTGGTTTTCAAAGGGTTAAATAATAATAATAATGTTAATAGTAATAATAATATTTATAATAATAATAACAATGAAAGCATTACTCAAAATTTAACCCTAAAAATTTGGGTTGAAAGGGTAAACAAGTGAAACTTGTTTTACAAAACTTTAAATAAGAAATAATAAACTACATAAAATCAGGGGGCCAAAGTGTAAAATTTCTTTTAAAACCAACCCCCCACCCG
Organism: Flaveria trinervia; assembly: GCA_025506515.1. Taxonomy (NCBI): domain Eukaryota; kingdom Viridiplantae; phylum Streptophyta; class Magnoliopsida; order Asterales; family Asteraceae; genus Flaveria; species Flaveria trinervia. The sequence continues at coordinate 14,661,743 of CM046450.1, read as the reverse complement.
TCGACCCCCTCCCCCCATCTCCGGCCAACTCCGGCCAACGTCCGGCGATCCCACACACGTCAAAATACGCGGTTTCAATCGAATCAAACACCCCCATTAACTTCGCTACCTAGATTCGAACCCTTGACCCCATAAAAATTCAATAATCGACCTTGTTACGCGGCTAAAAATCAAACCCAATCATACCATCTAAAAACCGAATCAAACTCAATTGGAAACTCGAGTGATTGACTCAATTAACCAACCTGTAAGCGCGTAATCACAATGATGAACATAATCAACACACCAATTAACATAAAGCCTGTACAATCACACCCGCATTCGACTCAATCACCCGAAAAACGAATTGAACTCGTACGCGTTATTATACATCAAATTACTCTCATATAATAGAGGGCAAACCCTCCAAATCGCACCCTCAAACTCTCTGTCACTTCAATTCGATCGAAACACACACACACACAGATTCAAGGCCATTTTCAAGCCGAAGCTCAACTCGAACTCGATTTCACCATCCCCGACATCATACGGGTAATTGAACACACTCACACACTCGATTTTTAATGGGTAATCAAAGCCCCATGTTTGATTTGATTATCGCAATCGTTTTCAGATTCGATTTGGTCTCAATCGAATTAGGGTTTTTGGGAATTGGGGGAAACACATCAAACTTATGTTTTAAGAAAAATCAGTTGGAGTATTTGACAAGAAAAGGGCTTTAGCCCAACTGGCAAACCACTACCACCTCAACCTAGAGGTCCGGGTTCGAACCGGGCCTCCCTTCCCTTTTTTTTTCTTTGTTTTTTTATTTATTTAAAAAAATCCAGAAAATGTATATTTTCTGAAAATGTCATTAAACTAACTCTAAAATTATTTTAAAAAAATTGTTTTAATTCTGAAATTATTTGATAAAAAAATCTTAAATTTATTTGTAAATTTTAAAATTTATAAACCATTACTTTTATCGAACATAAAGCGTTTTGAATCGTCAAAGGAAAACTAACAAATTAATTTCCAAATTAATTATTCCTTTGACCATTAATTATTTATTTATTATTCTTTAACGTTATAAGTTGGTATTTTATAAAGTCACCAAAGACGATACATGTTTCCAAATCATTTTAATTCTTTTAGTCCCTCAAATAATTAAATATTTTAATTAATTATCATTAGTTATTGATTTTCCCACACTTTAACAATAAATCAACGGTTATGTTATTGATACAATTATTTCTATTAAATTCTAAACATAATTACTTTCAATAAATTCGTTTATTTATTTCAAGACATTTAAACTAAATGAGTTATTTCATTCAATACCTATTCCCAATGGAAACCCTAATCTATTCCTCATTTCTCATATCATTATTATTCTAATTCGAGACACCGTTCCATAGGTTAATCATAAGGAAATCGTTGGTACCTAATCTATCACGTTCGCATTCTAACCTCATTAATCAAGTGAGTATTCATTGCCCATTTTATTGTGTTTATATTTTGGGGAAATCATGTGACAATATAATCAAACTTGTTATTGCATTATCTCATTTATAAATTCAATTCGTTACGGGCTATGTCTTTGCTTGTAATAATGTATTCATAGTTAGATAAATTGGATGATAATACAATTAGCAACTCATACAACAACGGTAATGATGATAGATCTATTGGTTTGACAACCCACCCCATTTGAATATTCGAGTGGTGATTGAAACCGGATTCACATATTCTATCACGACTTCGTCTGCGGATCAAGTCAGTTTAGTCAATTGGATAATTGTGTTGATTTGTCTTTTATGCTACATTATTATACTATAAGTCTTGACATTGCCATGAGAATTGAATTATTCAATCATTTGATCAACCTATATGTATGTATATCAAACTGTGATTACTCACGGCTAATTCATAGCTGACTCGTTATTTTCCACATGATTTCAGGTTAAGCAAGTTAGTGGACTTCTACATGCTCATCTAGGACCCGGACTTAATCAAATTAAAAGACATTTATTATTATGCCATTTGGAATTTATTGTTTAAATTGTATTGGAAATCTTTAATGAAAGTGACGTTTAATATTACCTTGGTTTATTTAGTTCCATGTGCTATGAACAATCGATTCCCATTAGTCCGCCCCGATGATTCCGCCATCGGTTGGGGTGTGACAGATTGGTATCAGAGCCATGGTTATAGGGAATTAGGTTATTAGAAACGGAATGACCTAGACTATAACTAAGACCTTACCTACGAGTTCACTCGTACTTAGATAAGTTCTAGTGCCTTACACTCTTTTAGATTAGGTGCCTTATATGGATACCTTCCTACTTTGATTATGACTTATATGCACTTTAATCCCCAAAACACATACTAAGGCATTGGTGCCTAAATCACATGATTACCAAAAAAATCTAAATTCCAAATCTTAAATCGACATTTATGGTTTTTTTTTAAATCTCGTCAAAGTCTGAGTCCCACCCCTGAACACATGCAATGCTGGAAGAGTGGGACGCCTGTACCTCGGGTGTTCTGTCTAGGCAAGGTACTCATATAAATCCAAATCAACCGATGGATCCGTTTACCTTACCTGGGAACCCTTGGGGTGAGTGTCCGCTTATAGGTACGCATGTCTTCACAAAGGTTGTGGTTGACCTAAAGCTTTGATTAGTCAACGTACTCGCTTTGATTCACGAACCAAACGATTACATTCGGAACATCTCATTGTTATTATGTCAATTCTCGATTGTCGTTTTCATGTTGTATAACTCATATTACCCAAATCTCATAAAATTTATTAATGATCTTTCAGAATGGCTTCCCGTCAAATCCGTTCTTGATCTAGAAACTCCGGCCGCAAGATTGCTGCTCTCGTAGCCGCGAAGTTGCTGCGGTCATACCAACTCTCTTAACCCATCTGAATCAAGGCGCGAACCCTGCTCCAACCCTTGTTGGTCCTAACCCTCCACGTGTTTGTACCTACAAGCACTTCAGTTCCTGCAACCCCACTAAGTTCAGCGGGACCGAAGGTGCTACTGGCCTTCTACAATGGTTCGAGAGCATCGAAAACACGTTCCTTAACAGCGAATGTCCCGAGAATCTCAAGGTTCGCTATGCTACCAGTGTCCTTCAAAAAAGAGCCCTAACTTGGTGGAAGGGGAGAAACGAACCCGTGGGACTGATGCTGCGTTGGCTTTGACTTGGGCTGAAGTCAAGGAACTTATGACTCGAGAATTCTGCCCGAGGAACGAAATCAAGAAGCTAGAAGCTGAATTCTGGGATTTGGCTCAGGAAAGTGGTGAGAATTTGGTTTACACCACCCATTTCCACGAGTTGAGTCTCTTGGTCCCTCATCTGGTTACTCCATCATCTCGAGCTATCGAGAAGTACATAGGTGGTCTTCCTATGCAGATCCAGGACACCGTGTGGGGTAGGAACCTACCAATTTGGAGGATGCTATCCGTCTAGCAGCACAGCTAACCGACAACCATGTCAAGGCGGGTACCCTAACCAGGAAGGGGGAAAAGAAGAAAACTAAGAAGCCTTCCATTGAAACAACCAAGGAAGACAAGCCTGATACTTTTAAGGACAGGAAGAGGAAGGCTAGATCTCAAAACTTTGCTGTGGTCACCCCTGCTGTTCCGGTCAACCAAGTCGCACCGACTTACCAACCGACCCTCAATAACCAAGAACCGACAAAGAACCTTACACTGGTCCTTTCCCTCAGTGCAACGTCTGCAAGTATCACCATCCTACTCATGCTCAGTGTCGTCAGTGCACCAACTGTGGTCGATTCGGCCACACATTCAACTTGTGCAAGAATGCTGCTAAGGCTCCGACTAATGCACCTGTGCCTCAACACCCTCCTACGGTTGCTCAAGGACGTGCGTGTTACCAATGCGGTGATCCAAACCATTTCCGTAACCGATGTCCTCAGCTTATCAATGCCGTACCTGCTGCACAAGGGCGTGCGTTTAACATCAATGCTCAACAAGCTCAAGCCACTAACGATGTGGTGAACGGTACGTTTCTAATCGATCACCAATATGCTTCAATCTTATTGATACCGGGGCCGATAAGAGCTTTGTATCCTTAGAATTTGAGCCATTGCTTGTTAACACCCGAACTAAGTTAGGGAAATCGTTTACAATAGAGATAGCTGATGGAAAACTCGTCACGATTGATTCTATTATTTTGAATTGTACCCTTAAACTTAGCGAGCACGAATTCCCTATTAATCTTATACCAATGCAACTTGGAAGTTTTGACGTCATTATAGGCATGGATTGGTTATCGAAGAACCATGCTGAGGTTGTCTGTTTCGAGAAGATCATCCGGATCCCTCGCGCATCCGGAAGTGTTCTAAATATCTACGGGGAAAAGCCTTCCAAGGGACTAAAACTCATGTCCTGCACCAAAGCCCAAAAGTACCTCCGCAAGCATTACGTGGCCTTCTTAGCCCATATTGTGAAAACGGATGAGAAATCCAGGAAGATTGAAGACATTCCAATTATTCGTGAGTTTCCTGAAGTCTTTCCCGAGGACTTAACCGGTCTTCCCCCCGTTCGTCAAGTTGAATTCCGTATCGATCTTGTGCCTGGCGCAACTCTCGTAGCAAAATCTCCCTATCGACTTGCACCGTCTGAGATGCAAGAGCTGCTAGCCAACTTCAAGAGCTCTCCGGTAAAGGCTTCATTTGACCAAGTTCCTCACCTTGGGGAGCCCCAGTTTTGTTTGTGAAGAAGAAGGATGGCTCATTCCGTATGTGCATCGACTACCGGGAGCTTAATAAGCTTACTGACAAAAACCGGTACCCCCTACCGAGGATCGACGATTTGTTTGATCAGCTTCAAGGAGCCTCTCATTTCTCCAAGATCGACCTTCGTTCAGGCTATCATCAGTTACGAGTGCACGATGATGATATTCCTAAGACAGCCTTTCGCACGAGATATGGTCATTATGAGTTTACGGTAATGCCATTCGGGCTAACCAATGCACCTGCTGTGTTCATGGATTTGATGAACCGCGTGTGCAAGCCATATTTAGACAAATTCGTAATTGTCTTCATTGACGACATTCTGATTTACTCAAAATCCAAATCCGATCACGAACAACATCTTCGTTTGATCCTTGAACTCCTGAAAAAGGAGAAGCTTTATGCAAAATTCTCGAAGTGCGAATTTTGGCTTAAAGAAGTTCAATTCCTTGGTCATATCGTAAACGATAAAGGAATTCATGTGGATCCTGCAAAGATTGAAGCAGTGAAGATTGGGTGCAACCTAAAACTCCTACCGAGATTCGTTCGTTCCTTGGCCTAGCGGTTACTACCGTCGCTTTATTCCAAATTTCTCAAAGATCGCGGTGCCTCTCACCGCCTTGACTCATAAGGACACAAAATTTCTCGTGGGGACCAGAGCAAGATAAAGCCTTTCAAACCCTCAAGCAAAAAGTGTGTAATGCCCCAATCTTGACTCTCCCCGATGGAAATGACGACTTCGTGGTCTATTGTGATGCTTCGAAGCAAGGTCTCGGTTGTGTTCTTATGCAACGAGGCAAGGTCATAGCATATGCCTCGAGGCAGCTCAAGATCCACGAGAAGAATTATACGACACATGACCTCGAATTGGGTGCGGTTGTTTTCGCACTCAAAATCTGGAGACACTATCTTTATGGCACTAAATGTGTTGTATTCACTGATCATAAGAGTCTCCAGCATATTTTCAATCAAAAGGAATTAAACATGAGGCAACGACGTTGGGTCGAATTACTTAACGACTATGACTGCGAGATACGTTACCATCCCGGGAAAGCAAATGTGGTAGCCGACGCTTTGAGTCGCAAGGATTACGTCATGCTTCACAGCGTTACTAATCAGACCGACCTTAAGACTCGTGTTCTTCAAGCCCAACATGAGTCAGTCACCGAAGGCAACTTGTATGATGAGATGTCTTGCGGCGCTGAACTGCAATTGGAAACAAAACCCGATGGTTTATTGTACTTTTTAAATCGCCTTTGGATCCCAACCGCGATAATCTCCGAACCCTCATCATGAGCGAGGCTCACAAAACTCGTTATTCCATTCATCCTGGTGCGGATAAAAGTTCATGAACCTCCGTAACCAATATTGGTGGCCTGGCTTGAAGAAAGATATAGCTTTATACGTGTCCAAATGTCTCACCTGTTCAAAGGTCAAAGCTGAACATCAACGTCCTTCCGGATTACTTGTTCAACCCGAAGTGCCTGTGTGGAAGTGGGAAAACATATCTATGGACTTTATCACTAAGTTACCTCACATTCGAGCGGTTATGATAGCATCTGGGTCATCGTTGACCGTTTGACCAAGTCGGCACACTTCCTTCCAATTCGGGAAGATTATCGAGTTGAGAAGTTGGCTCGTATGTATATCAATGAGATAGTCAGCCGACATGGTGTGCCATTGAACATCATTTCTGATCGCGATGGTCGATTCACCTCTCGTTTCTGGCAAAGCCTCCAATCGTCCTTAGGGACCCAACTCAACCTCAGCACAGCCTATCATCCCCAGACCGATGGTCAAACTGAAAGAACGATACAAACACTAGAGGATATGCTCCGAGCCTGTGTCATCGATTTCAATGGCTCTTGGGATTCTCACCTCCCGTTGATCGAATTCTCATATAACAACAGTTACCATACCAGCATCAAGATGGCACCGTTTGAAGCCTTGTATGGACGCAAGTGTTGGTCCCCTATCTGTTGGTTTGAGGTTGGCGAAGCACAAATCACCGGCCCAGAACTGATTCAAGAATCCACCGATAAGATTCTTAAGATTCGCGATAACTTGCTTGCCGCTAGAAATCGTCAAAAGCATTATGCAGACAAAGGACGAAAACCCATGGAATACAATGTCGGGGATCTCGTACTTCTTAAGGTATCTCCTTGGAAGAGGAGTGATTCGCTTCGGAAAGAAGGGGAAGCTATGACCTCGTTACGTGGGTCCATTCAAAGTGCTCGAGCGAATTGGGAAAGTAGCCTACAAGCTTGAACTACCCCAAGAACTCAGTAACGTGCATCCGACGTTTCATGTTCAAACCTTAAGAGATGCCTCGCCGATGAAAATCTCCACATTCCACTCGACGAAGTCCAGATTGATGAATCCATGCACTTTATAGAGAGACCTGTGGAGATTATGGATCGGGAAGTCAGACAACTCAAGCGCAGCCGAATACCGATTGTCAAGGTTCGTTGGGAGTCTAAACGTGGGCCAGAGTTCACCTGGGAACGTGAGGACCAAATGAAATCCAAGTATCCTCATCTTTTCGTTTCAGCCTCCTCGTGAACAAATTTCGGGACGAAATTTCCTAAAGTAGGGGAGATTGTAACATCTGACCCATTCTATTTGTAATCCGAACTCGTTTATTTCAATGAATGAAATCCTTTCGTTGAACACATTTATGTTGTTATATAATTCAAATAATAATCATGTGTCTTACAAATTATAAAGTTATCATAAAGCTTAGTTATAGATAAAAACAAATTTAAATATTTCTTTTGTGGTTTTCAAAGGGTTAAATAATAATAATAATGTTAATAGTAATAATAATATTTATAATAATAATAACAATGAAAGCATTACTCAAAATTTAACCCTAAAAAGTTTTGGGTTGAAAGGGTAAACAAGTGAAACTTGTTTTACAAAACTTTAAATAAGAAATAATAAACTACATAAAATCTAGGGGGCCAAAGTGTAAAATTTCTTTTAAAACCAACCCCCCACCCGTCGACCCCCTTCCCCCATCTCCGGCCAACTCCCGGCCAACGTCCGGCGATCCCACACACGTCAAAATACGCGGTTTCAATCGAATCAAACACCCCCATTAACTTCGCTACCTAGATTCGAACCCTTGACCCCATAAAAATTCAATAATCGACCTTGTTACGCGGCTAAAAATCAAACCCAATCATACCATCTAAAAACCGAATCAAACTCAATTGGAAACTCGAGTGATTGACTCAATTAACCACCTGTAAGCGCGTAATCACAATGATGAACATAATCAACACACCAATTTAACATAAAGCCTGTACAATCACACCCGCATTCGACTCAATCACCCGAAAAACGAATTGAACTCGTACGCGTTATTATACATCAAATTACTCTCATATAATAGAGGGCAAACCCTCCAAATCGCACCCTCAAACTCTCTGTCACTTCAATTCGATCGAAACACACACACACACATCGATTCAAGGCCATTTTCAAGCCGAAGCTCAATCGAACTCGATTTCACCATCCCCGACATCATACCGGGTAATTGAACACACTCACACACTCGATTTTTAATGGGTAATCAAAGCCCCATGTTTGATTTGATTATCGCAATCGTTTTCAGATTCGATTTGGTCTCAATCGAATTAGGGTTTTTGGGAATTGGGGGAAACACATCAAACTTATGTTTTAAGAAAAATCAGTTGGAGTATTTGACAAGAAAAGGCTTTAGCCCAACTGGCAAACCACTACCACCTCAACCTAGAGGTCCCGGGTTCGAACCGGGCCTCCCTTCCCTTTTTTTTTTCTTTGTTTTTTTATTTATTTAAAAAAATCCAGAAAATGTATATATTTCTGAAAATGTCATTAAACTAACTCTAAAATTATTTTAAAAAAATTGTTTTAATTCTGAAATTATTTGATAAAAAAATCTTAAATTTATTTGTAAATTTTAAAATTTATAAACCATTACTTTTATCGAACATAAAGCGTTTTGAATCGTCAAAGGAAAACTAACAAATTAATTTTCCAAATTAATTATTCCTTTGACCATTAATTATTTATTTATTATTCTTTAACGTTATAAGTTGGTATTTTATAAAGTCACCAAAGACGATACATGTTTCCAAATCATTTTAATTCTTTTAGTCCCTCAAATAATTAATATTTTAATTAATTATCATTAGTTATTTGATTTTCCCACACTTTAACAATAAATCAAACGGTTATGTTATTGATACAATTATTTCTATTAAATTCTAAACATAATTACTTTCAATAAATTCGTTTATTTATTTCAAGACATTTAAACTAAATGAGTTATTTCATTCAATACCTATTCCCAATGGAAACCCTAATCTATTCCTCATTTCTCATATCATTATTATTCTAATTCGAGACACCGTTCCATAGGTTAATCATAAGGAAATCGTTGGTACCTAATCTATCACGTTCGCATTCTAACCTCATTAATCAAGTGAGTATTCATTGCCCATTTTATTGTGTTATATTTTGGGGAAATCATGTGACAATATAATCAAACCTTGTTATTACATTTATCTCATTTATAAATTCAATTCGTTACGGGCTATGTCTTTGCTTGTAATAATGTATTCATAGTTAGATAAATGGATGATAACACAATTAGCAACTCATACAACAACGGTAACGATGATAGATCTATTGGTTTGACAACCACCCCATTTGAATATTCGAGTGGTGATTGAAACCGGATTCACATATTCTATCACGACTTCGTTGCGGATCAAGTCAGTTTAGTCAATTGGATTAATTGTGTTGATTTGTCTTTTATGCTACATTATTATACTATAAGTCTTGACATTGCCATGAGAATTGAATTATTCAATCATTTGATCAACCTATATGTATGTATATCAAACTGTGATTACTCACGGCTAATTCATAGCTGACTCGTTATTTTCCACATGATTTCAGGTTAAGCAAGTTAGTGGACTTCTACATGCTCATCTAGGACCCGGACTTAATCAAATTAAAAGACATTTATTATTATGCCATTTGGAATTTATTGTTAAATGTATTGGAAATCTTTAATGAAAGTGACGTTTAATATTACCTTGGTTTATTTAGTCCATGTGCTATGAACAATCGATTCCCATTAGTCCGCCCCGATGATTCCGTCATCGGTTGGGGTGTGACAATTGCGGCCAATAGATCCATGTGTTCTCGAGCTACTTCCACAGTCACATTCCCGAGATTCTCGGTCTTCAGTTTAGTAGCACTTGCTTCGGATCCAATATAGTGGGAACAAGAAAGTCCCGACTTGTCTGATCCTGAAGGACTTACATGTGTAGACCCGATGAGCTAGACACAAATGCAGTCTGGAGAGGTGCTCCAGATGTCTTAGCTTGAAGCGTGGCATTGTATAAAGCTGGATTTTGATTGTACGTAGACTCTGAGCTCTGTACTTCATCCTAAGTGATTCTTCTCGCAACTTAAGAATGAAGTCATTGATATCTAGTTTTGCAAGCATTCCATTCTGTCTAAGATTAGACACGAATGAAGCCCACTTTTCAGGCAATCCGTCTGCAAAATTAGTAACTTTCTCTTCAATGGTAGTAGCCACCCCATGTGTGTGCAGTTTACTCATCAGATGGTAGAATCTATCAATAACTTCGTCCAAACTCTCGTTTCCCATCGATGAGAAGTTATCGAATTCCTTCTTTAACTCCTTAGCCTTGATTGCCTTCAACGAAGCATTCCCGTCGTACCTCTTTTCTAGCTCATCCCATAGTTCTTAGACTGCTTATTCTCTGAGTACTGGTGGAATATGTCTTTAGGGATAGACTGTGTAATCAATGCATAAACCCTCTTCTCTGCATTATTTGACTTTCTGCGCGTCTGTCATCCAACCTAAGGTTAGCTTTACTCCATCGGCTCCCACCGGCGTACTATATCCAATCTCGCGGGCTTCCCACAGATTCGGATCCACTCCATTGAGGTGGATCTCAAAACGTTGTTTCCAGTGGGGAAACTCATCTAACGTTAAAAGCTTTGGTGGTTTATTATGATTACCCACCTCACTCTCAAGTAACAGCAGGTTCTGGATCCTAGAGTCCTTCCCAGCAGTAAAGGCTGACATTTGATCTTCCATTGCGAATAACTTTAAGTCTAACAAAACAATTGTCACTGGGGACTGAAGGGTGCGAATGGACTAGTCGTGCGTATGAACTCTACGACTGGTTCAATCGTGCGGCTGAACTAAGTGATTAACTCAGTCGTGCGAATGAATCTGATGCGTATGAACAGTATGCCCGAAAGGTTTATTCGTACGAATGGAGATGCGACTATGTCCGATCGTGCGTCTGAGCAATGCGAATGAGGTCCAGTCGTGCGAATGAGGTCCAGTTGTTGCGAATGGCTCACTTGTGCGACTGAAGCTGCTGTTTTGCGAAATTTTCTAGGTTAAACGTGTTTTAGCCGTAAAAATTCGAACTTTCGCAAGGTCTAATCGCCTAAGTCCGTAGAAACCAAACTTTGATGAGCAGGGAACGTCCAAGATCACTTTTGACATAAGATTGCGTTTTTAGTGCAAAAACACAAACTTTTTATCAATCTTGATTGAATTACACGTTATCAAGAGCCAAAGCTCTGATACCACTTGTTAGGACCTGGTATTTGAACGAAATACCTGGAGATTAGCGTGTAAACCAGATCAATAGTGCGGAATCCTATTTGATTGGCGATCCAATCAGTGAGAACACTCGAAGAATCAATCAAGAATTGAACTAATGTTAGAAATCGATTGGGAATCGATCTAATGTGTTCTATGAACTTGGAGAACAAATTGGGAGGCTTGTGGACGGCTAGGGTACGTTGGAATCGTAATTAATCGAGAGTTCCTATTTTTCACGAATTGGGTTGTATTTATAGGTTGGTATTATTCAATCATGCGACTGAACCATTTGTATGGTTCAATCGTGCGATTGAACCATGCAGTTGATTCATCCGCACGACTGAGTGTTCAGTCGTGCGACTGAGCCAATCTAATGTGTCAATCATACGACTCATTCAGTCACACCCGTTCAGTCGTGCGCGACTGAGTCATTCGTATGAAGTTGTTCATGCTTATGTCCATTCGCATGGGCCATTCGCATGAGAACTTCATTATGTTAAGTTTGAATGTATTAATTAGTAAACATTATATGTAAACATTCAACCAATCACTAACCTAATTAACCAATTTTATATCAACTCATTAATGAAATATAATCATTACAAATCACAATCAACCAATATCATTTCATTAATCATATCAAATTACACCAAAATTAGATAAACAAGATCTATTACATTTCATATCATGATCTAGGGACATATATGTATCAACACGAACCCGGGCACCTTCATGTTATTTTTTTGAAGGGTTTTAACCCTTAATTAAATTATAAAAATGTTTTAATATATATAAAAATTAGTTTTTTATAAACTTTAAATATTTTCAAAAGCCACCATATATTTTCTGTATTTCTCTTTTAGTTTAAGTAATTATTTTTAACAAAACATTTTAACAAAGATTGTTCATGAATAATAAAATGGATTACAAATAATAATTAAAAATTATATTGTTTCAAAACGTTTCTTTCTAATATTGTTTAATGGTACTTAATTCTTTTTGCTATAAAAATCTATTCAAACTTTATGAAACTTTCAAAATGTTATAATTATTTCTTTTTCACATATTTTGTATAAAATATAAATATATATATTTTTTTAGAAAATATAAATGATTTTCATTTGTTATATATAATTATTTAACAAACCTCAAAATCCACTTAACCCTAGTACTCGATAATTAGTTAACCCATTATGTTTAAGCTTAAATCTTGTAATATCTATATACTTAGGGTATTGTGAAGAATTTACGTTGGGACGACTGTGACATCCGGTAAATTTCCGTTACCAAGCTCCGTTAGTTCCGTTAAGTCTTGTATACACGTATCGTGAGCACACACTAGTTGTCGTTGACGTTGGTGACCTATTATAATGAATAATGTTATTTGTTGTGAATCTAAATGATTATGTGAATATGGGTTATGTTTATGTGTTCACACATTTATAAAAGGTTAATTAAGAATTTATCGCGTAACGCGGGAACGTGCCTATTTATTCGTATGTCTTGTGTTTTTATAAAGATAAGATATATAATGATTTTCATAAGTTTATGTCTTTATATTATGAAGTTAAAAACACTTTCGAAGAGTTTAAAGATTAGTTTTTATAAAATACAAATTACAAGGGTTAAAAGGGTAATTAGGTAAATTAAAATTAATTAAAACAAACCCAAACCCTAGCCAACCCCCCTTCGGCCGCAAACAACCTCCAAACACCCTCACCATTGCGAAATCAGCCAAGAACAAGCAAGGGAACACGAATTGGATCGATTTCAAGGCATATAACTTGTTGGAATCTTCAATTACAAGCTATAACACGTTTAAAGGTTAGATTTTTCACGTTTTTGTGAGTTTGTTTAGGGCCGAACCCTAATTCGTAAATTGACCTTCATGGGGTCGAAATTGATGTTGGTTGATGATGTTAACATGTTAGTTAGATTGTATACATGTTAGTTAACGTCGATTATGCAAGAATTCTATGTTTTTAGTGAGTTGATCATGAACTTTGGTTATGAAACAAACCCTAATTCGAGATTGTTGTGATTATGCATAATGGATGATTGTTTGATGAATGTTTGATGATTATTGGGTGGTATGAATGTTAGAATACATTGATTTTACAAGAAAGTTGGGATTTTGATGCATTGTTCATAGGTTACTAAGAATAGTAACTTTATTTGGCATGTAGTAGTGATCTAGTGATGGATTGATGTTATGGATGAGTTCATGATGATAATTAGATGCTAGATTGTTGTTATGAATTCTAGAAATCTTTAATTTGATTATGTTGATCATAGCTTGCCAAAAGTAGAAACTTTTGTTTATGAAGATTGTTAGATTGGATGTTTAAGTGTTGTTGATCATGTCTAGATGTTAGTATGAGCTTGAATTGGTATATTAGTGATGAATTCATGTATGCATTGGATGTTTTATAGATTTTGGGATATTCTTTCCCAAAAGGGAAACTTTATTTGTGTAAACGTTGAAGTATGATGTTATGATCATGTTTGGGATGATAGGAACTTGCTATTATGTTCAAGGATGGATTCTAGTGTGATAGAACGTGTTAAATTAGTTGTATGGCATGTTTGGATAATCATGGGTGATATTTGGAATTGGTAATCATGTATGGTTTGGATGTTGTGTAGTAGTAGGACATCATGCTTGGGTCTGGTAATTGATTGTTGTGATGTTGTGAATGCAATGCATATGCTTAAAGAATTTGGTTATGATCATTATACACGCGTGCGGATCTGAGGCCCCTACTTAGTAGGATTGGCAGGGTTTAGGATGTGAAGTCGTGAGTGGCTTCACATGGCATGTGATGAATGGTTGAACCTTGTATGACATGTTAGTTGTATTGTAGCTAGTGATTATGTTAATGTTCTAGATTCGCATGACTTGTATAGTACTTGATTGTATGATGATCTAAGTGATACACCTGGTTGATATAGCATATGTATGATACTATTTGAACGTTAATCATGTATGTTGTATGTGCTCATTGGCTTTATTTGAATTATACCCATAATGTCACCAACGGGTCAAACGGGTCAACTAGGTCAAACGTGTCTATTTGTCTGGAAGCTTGAGTCCTTGATTTTGGTATGATTAGGGTTTCACATGTCTTTTATTTACACGTACTTATGTACTCACATGATCTAGGTAACCTGTGAAGGTTGGCTATCCTCTCGTTTCTCAAAATAAACCCTAAGTACCTTTGCATACATCAGGTGAGTTCATGCCCCACTCTTTACTTAATCTCTTTTGGGGGAGATAGCATACTGTATTTATACGAACGCTTTCATTATTTAAGTTGTGTATAATATTAATATAGTGCTGTTTACCATGAGAGAAGTCCTCACACTTTTGAATTGTTAATATTTAATAGCGGGGAAACTTGGGTAGTACTACTGGGTCTGACGAGCCCCACCTGTGTGACTCGAGGTCAACCGGGTGCAATTTGTCCTATTGAACATTGTCACGACATGGTAAGTCATGACAGGAGGCAACAACTATCACAGTCAGCTTCAATTGCAAAATCACTATGTATTAATATTTACTGATAATAGACTAGCTATCTATTACCATACACTGCTTATATTTATCGCAACTGTTTACATGTTTATTGAACTCAAACTCTTGAACTCACCAACCTATGTGTTGACATTTTAGTATGCTTTTCTCAGGTCCTTAACTTGCTTGCCATAGGAGCACTGCACGGTTCATTGCATTTTAAGACACTATGCTTCAAGACAAGTTGACATTTTAACAATTATAGTTTACTCTTTGGTTTGGCACTTGTTTTGCCATAAGTTATACTTTATTGACTTGGGTTGTTTTCAAAAACGCTTCCGCATTGTTTAAAGTTGGTATTTTTGGTTTTATGTTTAAATTATGGCATTTAGAGTAGTTCTGAGTAACTATTGACTGTGATCCTGGTTTGTTCACACGCCTCGCGGTAAAACTCCGCAAGTGGATTTTGACGGTGTGACAGATTGGTATCAGAGCCATTGGTTATAGGGAACTAGGTTGCATACACACTAGACTATAACCGCACACAGTTAATTAGTTACCTGTGCCTTATTCTCATCTACTGTATACTCATTGGCATACACGTCACACTCTCTGCAGCATGGCATCGTCTTCAAGAGCTCCGGGTAAACGACCCGAATCACCTGCACGATCTGAATCCCCACCTCCCGCACCTGTACCTGATGATGGATTCGATTGGCTCAGACTGGCTTATCCCCGAGAGGAGATTGACTGGGATCAACCATTCGCGTTGATGAAGCGTGACCCTCCGCGTGACTGGCGTTCTTATCCTAGGTTTGTTGACCACATCATGTTTATGGAACGCGTACCTGTCTTAAAGCCAAGGACTAGGAACAATGTCAATCAACCCATGTTTTCACTCCCACGAACGGCGCAGTCCAACGAGCAATTAATTGCTGCACTAATGGCTGCACTGGATACTGAACAGCATCGTGTGAGACGACTCAAGGGTGATGTCTGTACACTACAGCAAGAGGTGTACAACCTCAGACATCAATTGGACGAACTCAAGGAAGAACACGGGAAGACGCTGAACGGTTGTCACCATATGCAAGATGGTGTTATGGCACTCCAAGGACGCGTGACTGCTCGTGAACAGCGGGACGCCATAGCCGATAATAGGATTGCCACTCTAGAAGCTCAACTAGCAGCACTCCAGATTGCTATAGCTCCTGCTCCTGCCATAGACTCTGAGGATGAGGAGGATCCCGGGGAGGGACCCGAGGAAGAGGAACCGGAGGAGATGGAGGATGATAGTGATGGGTCAGATATTGTCGATTGACTTCCTTATATGACTTAGACTACGTAGTGTTTTCTTTTGAAACCTATGTGGGAAGGGTTGTTTCCCCACACGAACGACAAAACTTCAATTTTGACATTGCTAAATACATTGTGACTTATTGCAATTTATTTACTTTGGTTATTATTTTTTGTTATGAATGTTGTGGTTGTGATGATACGTTATTTCTTTCATTTACTCTTTACTACGCTTCAATGAGTTAAATGTGTATGATGTTACTCATTATTGTATTGTGAATATAAAGTGAAAAGAATGGACGCTCGTGGACGTGGACGTGGACGTGGTCGTGGACGCGGACGTGGACGTGGCACCGGAGAACAGGGTGGTGGTGCTATTAACATGACTCCTGCGAAATTGGCTGCTCTAATTAATGAGCATGTTCAGGCGGCAGTGGCTGCTGCCCACACGGGTCAGCCAGCAGGTAAACAATGACAGAAAAACAAATCTGATATCCTTTATAACTGTAGGGGATGTTTGATTAATGTGTGTTGTGTTAAAACAGGACCACCAGTGTGTACCTACAAGTCCTTCATGGACTGTAAACCACACACCTACAGCGGTACAGAGGGTGCTGTAGGGCTTGTACGCTGGTTTGAGAAGACTGAATCCGTTTTCTCCAAATGTAACTGTCCACCGCGGATCAAGTAAAGTATGCCACCGGGACTTTGGAGGGTGCTGCCCTGTCTTGGTGGAACGCGCAAGTCCAGATGCTTGGACAAGGATGGCAAATGGACTCCCCTGGAATGAGTTCAAGGATATGATGATCGAGGAGTACTGTCCTCGAAATGAGGTGCAAAAGTTGGAGATGGAATTCTGGCAGCTTAAAATGAAGGGTTCAGAAATTGAGGCTTACACGACCCGTACTCATGAGCTGGCTACATTGTGTCCAGGAATGGTTAATGAGCACATAAGAGAATCGAGCACTACATACGAGGATTGGTGCCTGAAATCCAAAGTATGGTAACAGCTTCTAACCCGACTACGATTCAGCAGGCCATCCAAATTGCCCATAGACTTACTGATCAGGCGGTAGAGCAAGGGCGGTTACCCAAACGGGGCGCTGTGGTGAGCGTGCCCGACAACAAAAGGAAGTGGGATGCTTCCAGTAACAGTAATAACAAATCATCATCATCATCGTCTGGCGGTCAACAACAATCTCAACAGCAGCAACAGCCAGTTCAGCAGCAGCAGCGGCGGTTCGATAATAACCGCAATTTCAACCAAACTGCCCCAAATAACCAAGGACCCAGCGGTTACGGCGGCAGACATCCCAAATGCCCACGGTGTAACTACCATCATGTGGGACGGTGTGATAGCTTCAAGTGTCAACGTTGTGGAAAGATTGGACACGCTGCGAAGGATTGCCGTGGTGAACTAATGAAGAGGCCACAACAATCTCAAGAAACCCCCAAGGGTTGTTTTGAGTGTGGGAAAGAAGGGCATTACAAACGAAATTGCCCAACTAAGAAGGAACGGAAATGGCAACAACAACAACAAAAACACCAACAATCATGGGAACAACAACAACAATGGCAATAATAACAACAATGGTGGAAATGGCACTGGAAATGGCGGCAATAGAGATGGAGCCAAGGGAGAGCCTTCGTCATTGGTTCAGGTGAGGCTCTAAATGATCCCACAACTGTTACTGGTAGATTCCCTGTTAATGGTTTTTTGCTACGGTACTATTTGATACTGGAGCCGATAGGAGTTTTGTGTCCTTAAAATTCTGTAGTCTTTTAAGTGATATACCCTCTGCTTTAGAATCTAAGTACACTGTGGAATTAGCCGACGGTAAGCAAATCCATGTAACGCATATCCTTAAAGACTGTAGGATAGAACTTGCTGGTCATACTTTTGCTATAGATCTCATGCCTGTTACGCTGGGGAGTTTTGATGTTGTGATAGGCATGGATTGGCTCTCTAGCAAGCAAGCGGAAGTCATATGTCACGAGAAGATTATACGAATCCCGGTTGGTGATCAAATTCTTACCGTCAAAGGTGATAGGAGTGGTGCTGTGATAGGCATCATCTCGTATATGAAAGCTCAAAAGTTGTTACGAAAGGGCCGCGTGGCTATCCTAGCACTTGTAACCGATAAGCAAAAGGAAGAAAAGAGAATGGAGGATATTCCCGTAGTACGCGACTTTCCGGAGGTGTTCCCAGAAGATCTTCCTGGATTACCACCGCACCGCCAAGTGGAATTCCAAATTGAGTTGACTCCCGGCGCAGCTCCGATTGCTAGGGCACCTTATCGATTAGCACCAAACGAACTACAGGAGTTGTCGTCACAACTTCAGGAGCTTTTGGATAAGGGCTTTATTCGACCTAGTACATCACCTTGGGGAGCTCCTGTACTCTTTGTTAAGAAGAAGGATGGCACATTCCGGATGTGCATCGATTATCGAGAGTTAAACAAAGTAACAGTCAAGAACCGATACCCTTTACCTCGTATCGACGACTTGTTCGATCAGCTTCAAGGATCAAGCTATTACTCGAAGATTGACTTGAGATCTGGTTATCATCAACTCAGAGTTCGAGAAGAAGACATTCCCAAGACCGCATTTCGTACTCGTTATGGTCATTATGAGTTCTTGGTTATGCCTTTTGGGTTGACTAATGCACCTGCTGTGTTCATGGACCTCATGAACGCGTGTGCAAACCTATCTTGATCATTTGTCATTGTGTTCATCGATGATATACTGATATACTCTAGGACCAAGGAGGAGCATGAAGAGCACTTACGAATGATCTTGGAACTGTTGAAAAATGAGCAACTGTATGCTAAATTCTCAAAGTGTGATTTTTGGATAAGAGAGGTACAATTCCTAGGTCACATTGTTAATGAGAAAGGAATACACGTTGATCCTGCCAAAATTGAGGCGATAAAGAATTGGACTACACCCAAAACACCAAGCGAGATAAGGCAATTTCTTGGATTAGCAGGATATTACCGCCGATTCATAGAAGGATTTTCTAAGATCGCACAACCTCTCACAGCCTTAACGCACAAAGGAACGACATACAAATGGGCTGAGAGTCAAGAATCAGCTTTCCAATTATTAAAACAAAAACTCTGTACTGCCCCGATATTAGCATTACCCGAGGGAACAGATGACTTTGTGGTGTATTGCGATGCATCCATTCAAGGATTGGGTTGTGTCTTGATGCAACGAGACAAGGTGATAGCTTACGCCTCGAGACAACTAAAGGTACATGAGAAGAACTATACTACCCATGACTTAGAATTGGGCGCAGTAGTTTTTGCCTTAAGATCTGGAGACATTATTTGTACGGTACCAAGTGCACTATCTACACCGATCATAAGAGTCTTCAACATATCTTTGAGCAAAAAGAGTTGAATATGAGGCAGCGACGTTGGTGGAACTACTAAATGATTATGATTGCGCAATTAAGTATCATCCGGGAAAGGCGAACGTAGTTGCCGATGCTTTAAGCAGGAAGGAACAGCTAAACCCCGACGGGTGCGAGCTTTACAGCTTACTATCAGTACCCAACTGCCCGAACAAGTTAAGGAGGCACAATAGAGGCTTTAAAGGTGGAAAATATTGGTTCTGAATTTTTAAGAGGAATGGATAAGCAGCTAGTGATGAAAGAGGATGGAATTCGGTATTTCATGGATAGACTTTGGGTGCCTGTTCATGGAAATCTGAGAGATTTAGTTATGAGCGAGGCACACAAATCTAAGTATTCTATACATCCTGGATCCGACAAGATGTATCATGACCTAAAGGCTCACTATTGGTGGCCTAACATGAAAGCGGATGTAGCTACGTACGTGAGCAAGTGTTTGACCTGCTCGAAGGTGAAAGTGGAATATCAAAAACCATCCGGACTATTACAACAACCCGAGATTCCAATGTGGAAATGGGAACAAATCTCCATGGATTTTGTTACTAAGCTACCCCGGACTAGTATTGGTTGTGACACGATATGGGTTATTGTGGATCGATTGACAAAGTCTGCTCATTTCCTTGCAATAAAGGAACCGACAAGATGGAGAAGTTAACTCGCCTGTACCTCAAGGAGATCGTTTCGAGACATGGGGTACCGATCTCAATTATCTCCGACCGTGACGCTCGTTTCACGTCACATTTCTGGCAATCATTGCAGAAATCCTTGGGTACACGTTTGGATATGAGTACTGCATATCATCCACAGACGGATGGTCAGAGTGAGCGTACTATACAGACGTTGGAGGATATGCTACATGCTTGTGTGATTGACTTCGGGAATAACTAGGAAATTCACCTGCCATTGGTGGAATTCTCTTATAACAACAGTTATCACACTAGTATACAGGCAGCACCTTTCGAGGCGTTGTATGGGAGAAAATGTCGATCACCGGTTTGCTGGGCAGAAATTGGTGATAGTCAGATAACAGGTCCCGAGTTAATTCATGAGACGACTGAGAAAATTATACAGATACGGAACCGTATGGCTGCAGCGCGAGACAGGCAAAAGAGTTA
The DNA here is from genome assembly GCA_025506515.1 of Flaveria trinervia. Classification (NCBI taxonomy): domain Eukaryota; kingdom Viridiplantae; phylum Streptophyta; class Magnoliopsida; order Asterales; family Asteraceae; genus Flaveria; species Flaveria trinervia. Next base: position 14,641,001 of record CM046450.1, on the reverse strand, counting down.
TGCTGACAAGAGACGGAAACCCTTAGAGTTTCAGGTTGGTGACAAGGTTTTGTTGAAAGTCTCACCATGGAAAGGCGTAGTTCGGTTTGGTAAACGAGGGAAACTAAATCCGAGGTACGTTGGACCATTTGAGATTGTGGAAAGAGTAGGTCCAGTAGCCTATCGATTAGCCTACCTGATTCGCTGAGCGGAATTCATGATGTATTTCACGTGTCAAACTTGAAGAAGTGCATAACTGATGAAACGACGGTCGTACCACTAGAAGAAATTCATGTGGATGAACAATTGCGTTTTATGAGGAACCAATGGAGGTGATGGACCGTGAGGTGAAAACACTTAAGCAAAGCAAGATACCTATTGTTAAAATCCGTTGGAATTCGCGACGTGGACCGGAATTCACATGGGAACGAGAAGATCAAATGAAGCTTAAGTACCCTCAACTATTCGAAGGAACGATGCCAGCAGACGAAGGTATTGATTTAAATTTCGGGACGAAATTTCTTTCAACATGGGGATGATGTGACAACTCATCCAAAACTCACACGATTTCGATTTCTGTGTGCCAATGCAGTAGACCAGTGATGGAAACCAGGGATGGAACACTCTCACCATGTAACGCAATTTTCGGGACGAAAATTCTTTCAACATGGGGATAATGTGACATCCGGTAAATTTCCGTTACCAAGCACCGTTAGTTCCGTTAAGTCTTGTATACACGTATCGTGAGCACACACTAGTTGTCGTTGAACGTTGGTGACCTATTAATAATGAATAATGTTAATTTGTTGTGAATCTAAATGATTATGTGAATATTGGGTTATGTTTATGTGTTCACACATTTATAAAAGGTTAATTAAAAAATTTATCGCGTAACGCGGAAACGTGCCTATTTATTCGTATGTCTTGTGTTTTTATAAAGATAAGATATATAATGATTTTCATAAGTTTATATCTTTATATTATGAAGTTAAAAACACTTTACGAAGAGTTTAAAGATTAGTTTTTATAAAATACAAATTACAAGGGTTAAAAGGGTAATTAGGTAAATTAAAATTAATTAAAACAAACCCAAACCCTAGCCAACCCCCCTTCGGCCGCAAACAACCTCCAAACACCCTCACCATTGCGAAATCAGCCAAGAACAAGCAAGGGAACACGAAATTGGATCGATTTCAAGGCATATAACTTGTTGGAATCATCAATTACAAGCTATAACACGTTTAAAGGTTAGATTTTTCACGTTTTTGTGAGTTTTTGTTTAGGGCCGAACCCTAATTCGTAAATTGACCTTCATGGGGTCGAAATTGATGTTGGTTGATGATGTTAACATGTTAGTTAGATTGTATACATGTTAGTTAACGTCGATTATGCAAGAATTGACCTAAGGTTAGCTTTACTCCATCGGCTCCCACCGGCGTACTATATCCAATCTCGATGGCTTCCCACAGATTCGGATCCACTCCATTGAGGTGGATCTCAAAACGTTGTTTCCAGTGGGGAAACTCATCTAACGTTAAAAGCTTTGGTGGTTTATTATGATTACCCACCTCACTCTCAAGTAACAGCAGGTTCTGGATCCTAGAGTCCTTCCCAGCAGTAAAGGCTGACATTTGATCTTCCATTGCGAATAACTTTAAGTCTAACAAAACAATTGTCACTGGGGCGACTGAAGGGTGCGAATGGACTAGTCGTGCGTATGAACTCTACGACTGGTTCAATCGTGCGGCTGAACTAAGTGATTAACTCAGTCGTGCGAATGAATCTGATGCGTATGAACAGTATGCCCGAAAGGTTTATTCGTACGAATGGAGATGCGACTATGTCCGATCGTGCGTCTGAGCAATGCGAATGAGGTCCAGTCGTGCGAATGAGGTCCAGTTGTGCGAATGGCTCACTTGTGCGACTGAAGCTGCTGTTTTGCGAAAATTTCTAGGTTAAACGTGTTTTAGCCGTAAAAATTCGAACTTTCGCAAGGTCTAATCGCCTAAGTCCGTAGAAACCAAACTTTGATGAGCAGGGAACGTCCAAGATCACTTTTGACATAAAAGATTGCGTTTTTAGTGCAAAAACACAAACTTTTTATCAATCTTGATTGAATTACACGTTATCAAGAGCCAAAGCTCTGATACCACTTGTTAGGACCTGGTATTTGAACGAAATACCTGGAGATTAGCGTGTAAACCAGATCAAATAGTGTGGAATCCTATTTGATTGGCGATCCAATCAGTGAGAACACTCGAAGAATCAATCAAGAATTGAAACTAATGTTAGAAATCGATTGGGAATCGATCTAATGTGTTCTATGAACTTGGAGAACAAATTGGGAGGCTTGTGGACGGCTAGGGTACGTTGGAATCGTAATTAATCGAGAGTTCCTATTTTTCACGAATTGGGTTGTATTTATAGGTTGGTATTATTCAATCGTGCGACTGAACCATTTGTATGGTTCAATCGTGCGATTGAACCATGCAGTTGATTCATCCGCACGACTGAGTGTTCAGTCGTGCGACTGAGCCAATCTAATGTGTCAATCATACGACTCATTCAGTCACCCGGTTCAGTCGTGCGACTGAGTCATTCGTATGAAGTTGTTCATGCTTATGGTCCATTCGCATGGGCCATTCGCATGGGCCATTCGCATGAGAACTTCATTATGTTAAGTTTGAATGTATTAATTAGTAAACATTATATGTAAACATTCAACCAATCACTAACCTAATTAACCAATTTTATATCAACTCATTAATGAAATATTAATCATTACAAATCACAATCAACCAATATCATTTCATTAATCATATCAAATTACACCAAAATTAGATATAAAACAAGATCTATTACATTTCATATCATGATCTAGGGACATATATGTATCAACACGACCCGGGCACCTTCATGTTATTTTTTGAAGGGTTTAACCCTTAATTAAATTATAAAAATGTTTTAATATATATAAAAATTAGTTTTTATAAACTTTAAATATTTTCAAAAGCCACCATATATTTTCTGTATTTCTCTTTAGTTTAAGTAATTATTTTTAACAAAACATTTTAACAAAGATTGTTCATGAATAATAAAATGGATACAAATAATAATTAAAAATTATATTGTTTCAAACGTTTCTTTCTAATATTGTTTAATGGTACTTAATTCTTTTTGCTATAAAAATCTATTCAAACTTTATGAAACTTTCAAAATGTTATAATTATTTCTTTTTCACATATTTTGTATAAAATATAAATATATATATTTTTTTAGAAAATATAAATGATTTCATTTGTTATATAATATTTAACAAACCTCAAAATCCACTTAACCCTAGTACTCGATATTAGTTAACCCATTATGTTTAAGCTTAAATCTTGTAATATCTATATACTTAGGTGTATTGTGAAGAATTTACGTTGGGACGACTGTGACATCCGGTAAATTTCCGTTACCAAGCTCCGTTAGTTCCGTTAAGTCTTGTATACACGTATCGTGAGCACACACTAGTTGTCGTTGAACGTTGGTGACCTATTAATAATGAATAATGTTAATTTGTTGTGAATCTAAATGATTATGTGAATATTGGGTTATGTTTATGTGTTCACACATTTATAAAAGGTTAATTAAAAAATTTATCGCGTAACGCGGGAAGTGCCTATTTATTCGTATGTCTTGTGTGTTTATAAAGATAAGATATATAATGATTTTCATAAGTTTATGTCTTTATATATGAAGTAAAAACACTTTACGAAGAGTTTAAAGATTATTTTTTATAAATACAAATTACAAGGGTTAAAAGGGTAATTAGGTAAATTAAAATTAATTAAAACAAACCCAAACCCTAGCCAACCCCCCTTCGGCCGCAAACCTCCAAACACACACCATTGCGAAATCAGCCAAGAACAAGCAAGGGAACACGAAATTGGATCGATTTCAAGGCATATAACTTGTTGGAATCATCAATTACAAGCTATAACACGTTTAAAGGTTAGATTTTTCACGTTTTTGTGAGTTTTTGTTTAGGGCCGAACCCTAATTCGTAAATGACCTTCATGGGGTCGAAATTGATGTTGGTTGATGATGTTAACATGTAGTTAGATTGTATACATGTAGTTAACGTCGATTATGCAAGAATTCTATGTTTTTAGTGGGTTGATCATGAACTTTGGTTATGAAACAACCCTAATTCGAGATTGTTGTGATTATGCATAATGGATGATTGTTTGATGAATGTTTGATGATTATTGGGTGTATGAATGTTAGAATACATTGATTTTACAAGAAAGTTGGGATTTTGATGCATTGTTCATAGGTTACTAAGAATAGTAACTTTATTTGGCATGTAGTAGTGATCTAGTGATGGATTGATGTTATGGATGAGTTCATGATGATAATTAGATGCTAGATTGTTGTTATGAATTCTAGAAATCTTAATTTGATTATGTTGATCATAGCTTGCCAAAAGTAGAAACTTTTGTTTATGAAGATTGTTAGATTGGGATGTTTAAGTGTTGTTGATCATGTCTAGATGTTAGTATGAGCTTGAATTGGTATATTAGTGATGAATTCATGTATGCATTGGATGTTTGATAGATTTTGGGATATTCTTTCCCAAAGGGAAACTTTATTTGTGTAAACGTTGAAGTATGATGTTATGATCATGTTTGGGATGATAGGAACTTGCTATTATGTTCAAGGATGGATTCTAGTGTGATAGAACGTGTTAAATTAGTTGTATGGCATGTTTGGATAATCATGGGTGATATTTGGAATTGGTAATCATGTATGGTTTGGATGTTGTGTAGTAGTAGGACATCATGCTTGGGTCTGGTAATTGATTGTTGTGATGTTGTGAATGCAATGCATATGCTTAAAGAATTTGGTTATGATCATTATACACGCGTGCGAATCTGAGGCCCCTACTTAGTAGGATTGGCAGGGTTTAGGATGTGAAGTCGTGAGTGGCTTCACATGGCATGTGATGAATGGTTGAACCTTGTATGACATGTTAGTTGTATTGTAGCTAGTGATTATGTTAATGTTCTAGATTCGCATGACTTGTATAGTACTTGATTGTATGATGATCTAAGTGATACACCTGGTTGATATAGCATATGTATGATACTATTTGAATGTTAATCATGTATGTTGTATGTGCTCATTGGCTTTATTTGAATTATAACCCATAATGTCACCAAAGGGTCAAACGGGTCAACTAGGTCAAACGTGTCTATTTGTCTGGAAGCTTGAGTCCTTGATTTTGGTATGATTAGGGTTTCACATGTCTTTTATTTACACGTACTTATGTACTCACATGATCTAGGTAACCTGTGAAGGTTGGCTATCCTCTCGTTTCTCAAAATAAACCCTAAGTACCTTTGCATACATCAGGTGAGTTCATGCCCCACTCTTTACTTAATCTCTTTTGGGGGAGATAGCATATGGTATTTATACGAACGCTTTCATTATTTAAGTTGTGTATAATATTAATATAGTGTGTTTACCATGAGAGAAGTCCTCACACTTTTGAATTGTTAATATTTAATAGCGGGGAAACTTGGGTAGTACTAATGGGTCTGACGAGCCCCACCTGTGTGACTCGAGGTCAACCGGGTGCAATTTGTCCTATTGAACATTGTCACAACATGGTAAGTCGTGACAGGAGGCAACAACTATCACAGTCAGCTTCAATTGCAAAATCACTATGTATTAATGTTTACTGATAATAGACTAGCTATCTATTACCATACACTGCTTATATTTATCGCAACTGTTTACATGTTATTGAACTCAAACTCTTGAACTCACCAACCTATGTGTTGACATTTAGTATGCTTTTCTCAGGTCCTTAACTTGCTTGCCATAGGAGCACTGCACGGTTCACTGCATTTTAGACACTATGCTTCAAGACAAGCTGACATTTTAACAATTATAGTTTACTCTTTGGTTTGGCACTTGTTTTGCCATAAGTTATACTTTATTGACTTGGGTTGTTTTCAAAAACGCTTCCGCATTGTTAAAGCTGGTATTTTGGTTAATTATGTTTAAATTATGGCATTTAGAGTCGTTTTGAGTAACTATTGACTGTGATCCTGGTTTGTTCACACGCCCTCGAGGTAAAACTCCGCAAGTGGATTTTGAGGGTGTGACAACGACGATTACTATTTCTTATTAATCATCTGATATATATTTATTTGACCATGTGAGTTTTCCTTGCCCCTTTTCATATTTTCACACTAATTTTGGGGGTGAAACATGATAGCTTATACATGATACACTTATACACATTTGAGACTTGTTAATCACATGCAATTCAACTTATTATTTTGTCATGGTTATTTGTGTATTGTAAGTGATTATATGAGATACATAGTTTGTTTACAATCATTAACTATTGCTAGCCTGGAGACGTCTTAGATCTTTGGGCCTGACGAGCCTATTTGGTGCTAAAGCTGAGGTATTGCCGGCTCCTGATGACGTATGCTTGTTCATCATGGGAACCAAATACACTTAGCCAATCTTTTATACTTGTAATCAAATCGAGGTTTGGTTGTAACGATATGTGTTCTATAACCTTACTTGCTTATGACCTATGGCATGAATTGCTACTTGTAACCTTCTTCATATTATGTATGAAAACCTTGGGAACTCACCAACTATTTTTAGTTGAGTCTTATTTTTATCATGTTTCAGGTCAACCTCAAGTTTAAAGCGATCCTTTTAAAGCATGCAATAATCTAGGACTTGGACCTAGTTAATGAAATAAAAAGTTTACATTATGTTATGTTATGTTTGAACTTATTACTTGTTTGAGACTTATGATTGTATTTCATTTCAAGACTTATGATAATAATATTTACATTTTAATATAGCGTTATGTGGCTGTGAACAATCTTAACCCTCAAATCTCGACGTTTCCGCCGTCAAGGTTGGGGTGTGACAGATTGGTATCAGAGCCCATAACTATAGGGATTTAGGTTATTAGAAATGGTGACCTAGACTATAGCTTATGCGTGAACCTCATAGGATAATATTTATATTCTTGGAAATATATATATTGTTACATGCTACATAATACTATACTTTACTTATGTGCAACTTGATGTCTTAGCATAGGTTTGCCTTGTAATTGTTTAAACTTTGTTATTAGCCTCCCTAAACTTAACTTTGACTCTTTGACTCTCCCCGACAAATGAAACTTCTTAATCTTATTCTCGTCAACACGTGGGAACTTATGCTTATGCTTATGATTTGAATCTTTAGACTTATGTCTAATCTATGTTAAATCTCATCAAGGTTTTGATTACATGAACCTAAGAAATTTGTGTGACACATGGACACCTGTATTCTAGATTTCCTGGCAAAAGGCCCTCGGGCTAAGGCAAGCATATTGCATAAATCCTACAGGACTAGTTATGCTTACCTGGGGATTTCTGGAATGAGTGATAAACTATGGTCAACATACACAAATTTCTAAGGCGAGTGGGTCAACTTACCTTGACATGTCAACGTTTCCAAATGGTATTGTGTTACCAAATGGAACCATTCCATGTGCCTTACAACTTTTGCCTTATCCTTGTTGAACATTAATCCTTGTTGTTCCAATTCTCATATCTAACTCATTTTGTATATTCCAGCATGTCTCGTCATCATGGAAAACGTGGAAGTTCCGACTGTAAGTTAGCCGCCATGATTGCTCGACAAATGGCTGCTGTCATCCCGACCATGGTTGCTGAACTTAATAGCACCTTAATGACCAACGCTAGCAACAATAGTCATGGGGAAAATAGTGCTAACCAAGGGCGCAACAACCAAACTTGCACTTTCAAGCACTTTAGCTTATGTAAACCCACTAGTTTTAGTGGTAAGGAAGGAGCCACTGGTCTTCTTGAGTGGTTCGAGAGCATGGAGAACACCTTCGTCAATTGTGAGTGTCCCGAGGCACTCAAAGTTCGCTATGCCACTAGCATGTTCCAACAAAGGGCTCTCACCTGGTGGAATAGCGAGAGGAGAAATCGTGGACCCGATGCTATTCTAGCACTTACATGGGAAGAGTTCAAGAACATCACCATCGCGAAGTTCTGCCCGAGAAGCGAACTGCAAAAGCTGGAGGAGGAATTTTGGAATTTGAAACAAAACGATGGTGATCATTTGGCCTACTCAACTAGGCATCATGAGTTGAGTATACTGCTGCCCCACATGGTCGACACTGTCCCCCGCAACATCAAGAAGTTTATCAAGGGTGTACCACCCCAAATTCAAGATGCTGTGGTGAGTAGCCGACCCACAACTTTGGAAGAAGCCATTACTATCACCGCTCAACTCACCGAGAACCATATACGAGCGGGCACCATGTCTGTGAAGGGTGCCAAAAAGGTGGAAAAGATGGCTACCGAGGCCGTTAAGGAGACAAAAGCTGAACCGGCCAACAACAATAACAACAACAAGAAGCGCAAGTTCACATCGGCGCGTAACTATGCTGTGGCTGCACCCAAACAACCTCAAAGACAACTTGTACCTGTGGCTACACCTGTGGCACAAGTGCCTGGGGCTAGGGCTTATGCTGGTCCTCAGCCTATATGCAACACGTGTAGGTATCATCATCCGGGGAATCAACCATGCCGCATCTGCACCTTATGCGGTAAATATGGTCATTTGGTGGCAACTTGCCACCGTGCACCTAACAATGCCGCCGTGGTCACAAACCGTGTTTGCTACAACTGTGGGGAACCTGGTCATTTCCGCCCACAATGTCCCAGTCTTATGGGTAATGTGCCACAAGCCCGAGGACGTGCTTTCAACATCAACGCTAACAAGCACAAGCAAAAAACGATGTGGTGAATGGTATGTTAACTCACTTTTAACTTTTGTGATCCGATTCTTTCCATACTTTACCTGTATCGTTAAATACCTTAAAAATTGAACAGGTATGTTCCTTATTAATAAAACTTATGCCTATGTCCTATTTGATTCTGGAGCCGATAAGAGTTTTGTTTCGTTGGAATTTGCACCCATACTTTCTAAACCACCTACGAAACTAGAAAGACCCCTTACCATTGAAGTTGCCGATGGAGAACCGATAACCGTTGACGTCATTGTTCGTGATTGCATCCTAAGTCCTGATACGCATGATTTTCTTATCGATCTTATCCCTATGAAACTTGGAAGCTTCGATGTCATCATTGGTATGGATTGGTTAGCCAAACACCATGCCGAGATCATTTGTTTCGAGAATTGCATCCGTATACCGTTACCTTCTGGTGATACTTTGAAGGTGTTTGGTGAAAAATCTTCCAAAGGACTTAAACTCATGTCTTGCACTCAAGCCCGAAAGTGCTTAAGCAAGAAGTATATGGCCTTCTTGGCTTACGTGGTCAACACGAAAGTCAAAGGGAAAGAACTTAAGGATGTCCCTATCATACGAGACTTTCCTGAAGTATTCCCGATGACCTTAGTGGTTTACCTCCCGTGCGTGAAGTTGAGTTTAAAATCGACTTGATACTGGGAGCCAACCCCGTGGCTAAGTCACCATATCGGCTTGCACCATCGGAAATGCAAGAACTCTCTTGTCAACTTCAAGAGCTATCCGAGAAGGGCTTCATCCGTCCTAGTTCTTCGCCTTGGGGTGCACCTGTTCTTTTCGTGAAGAAGAAAGATGGATCGTTTCGTATGTGCATCGATTATCGTGAACTTAACAAGCTTACTATCAAGAACCGTTATCCTCTTCCTCGTATTGATGATTTGTTTGACCAACTTCAAGGAGCTGCTATTTTCTCGAAGATCGACTTACGTTCTGGCTATCATCAATTGCGAGTCCATGATGATGATATCCCAAAGACCGCTTTCCGTACTCGTTATGGACACTATGAGTTTATGGTGATTCCTTTTGGTTTAACCAATGCACCTGCTGTCTTCATGGATCTCATGAACCGAGTATGCAAGTCTTATCTAGACAAGTTTGTGATCGTCTTCATTGATGACATACTTATCTATTCCAAGTCCAACACCGATCATGAATTGCATTTGAGATTGGTACTTGAGTTGTTAAAGAAAGAGCAATGTACGCAAAGTTCTCGAAGTGTGACTTCTGGCTCGAGGAAGTTCAATTTCTAGGACACGTGGTGAATAGCCAAGGAATTCACGTTGATCCTGCAAAGGTGGAAGCTGTGAAGAATTGGTGTGTTCCTACAACTCCTACCGAAGTTCGTTCTTTTCTTGGTCTTGCTGGTTATTATCAGCGATTCATTGCCAATTTCTTGAGGATCGCGAAACCGCTCACTACTTTGACACAAAAGAATAAACCATTCGAGTGGGGTTCCGAGCAAGAAGAAGCTTTTGAAGCGTTAAAGCATAAGTTATGCAATGCTCCTATCTTGACCCTACCCGATGGAAACGACGATTTCACCGTGTATTGTGATGCATCTAAACAAGGCCTTGGTTGTGTTCTTATGCAACAAGGAAAGGTCATAGCTTACGCATCGAGGCAATTGAAGGTTCACGAGGTGAATTACACAACTCATGATCTCGAGCTTGGTGCGGTTGTATTTGCTTTGAATATTTGGAGGCAGTACCTGTATGGTACGCAATGTATAGTCTACACTGATCACAAAAGCCTTCAACACGTTTTCAATCAAAAAGATCTCAACATGAGACAACGTTGTTGGGTGGAGTTGATTAGTGACTATGATTGTGACATTCGTTACCATCCTGGTAAAGCAAACGTTGTAGCTGATGCACTAAGCCGAAAGATTCACAACAAGATGATCTCATTCCAAGAAATTCGCGATCGACGTCAATGGTTTGACACTTTGGGTGAGTTCGATACTGAGATCCGACTAGATGTCAACGAGACCACTGTACTACTACAAAACCTGAGAATAGATAGTGACATCGAGTCTAGCATCCTCGAGGCTCAACAAATGGTTCAACGAGAAGGAAGAATGAAGGATGAATTGGAGCATAATCTTCTAACCCAATTGGAAACGAAACCCAATGGGTTGATGTACTTCGCCAATCGCATTTGGATTCCAAATCGTGATAACATTCGTACCTTTATTATGAACGAAGCTCATCAAACTCGTTATTCTATTCATCCTGGTTTCGATAAGATGTACATGGACCTACGTGATCAATATTGGTGGCCTGGAATGAAGAAAGACATAGCGACTTATGTAGCTAAGTGCCTCACATGTACGAAGGTTAAAGCCGAACATCAACGTCCAAGTGGATTACTTGAGCAACCCGAGATTCCTATGTGGAAATGGGAACACATATCCATGGACTTCATAACAAAGCTACCCCGAACCTCTCGAGGACATGATGGCATATGGGTGATCATTGACCGATTAACCAAGTCGGCACATTTTATACCCATACGTGACACTTACAAGACATCAAAGTTAGCTTGTATATACGTTGATGAGATTGTAAGTCGTCATGGGGTACCTCTGCATATTATATCCGACCGAGATGCTCGTTTCACTTCATATTTTTGGTCGTCTATGCAAGAACTCTTGGGTACACAATTAGATCTAAGCACGGCTTACCATCCCCAAACTGATGGTCAAACCGAGCGAACGATCCAAACCTTGGAGGATTTGCTCCGTCTCTGTGTTCTTGACTTTGGTGGCGATTGGGATACGCATCTACCGCTCGCGGAATTTTCAGATAACAATCGTTACCACTCGAGTATCAAGATGGCACCGTTTGAAGCACTTTATGGTCGAAAATGTCGTTCACAGATCTGTTGGACCGACATTGGTGAAAACTTCATCACTGGTCCTGAACTTATACAAGAGACGACCGATAAAGTTTCTATTATTCGCAAGAACCTTGAAGTGGAGAGAAGTCGTCAAAAGAGCTATGCTGACAAGCGACGTAAGCCATTGGAATTCCAAGTTGGGGAGATGGTTCTTCTTAAGGTTTCACCGTGGAAAGGTGTGGTTCGCTTTGGAAAGAAGGGTAAACTGGCTCCAAGGTTTGTAGGACCTTTCAAAATCCTGAAAAGGATTGGGAAAGTGGCTTATAAACTAGAGTTACCTTCCGACCTTAGTGGAATTCATCCTGTGTTCCACGTCTCAAATTTGAGAAAGTGTTTGGCCGATGAAAGTCTGTATGTTCCGCTGGAAGACATTCAAATCGACGAGTCCTTGCATTTCGTCGAGAAACCTGTTGAAATCATGGATCGTATAATGAAGAAGACTAGAACCACGACAACCCCAATCATCAAGGTTCGTTGGGAAAATAAACGTGGCGCTGAATTTACTTGGGAACGTGAGGAGCACATGAAGAAGAGATACCCATTCTTATTTGTATAGTTTCATTTCTTTTAATTTCGGAACGAAATTCTTTTAAGTTGGGGAGACTGTAACATCTCGTATCTTGTTAACTAAAATTAACTTCGTTTACTCTTACAAGGGTTATTATTGTCAATTTTGAAACTCATGTGTTGTTTGTGCTTATTCATTTTTTGTCATTGTGTTTTTATGAAAGTTAAACATATAAATATTAAATAATAATAATGTTAATATTAATAAAAGTAACAATAATAATAAGTAATAATAATGAATAATAGTATTAGTAATAATAAGATTACTTTTAATAAGGTTACTTATAATTTATAAGGGTTATTAAGCTTAACCATGTTTTAAAACTTAAACTTAAATTAAGTTTGGGGATTAATTTGTCATTTAGAAACTTGAAATGGTAGCTTTGTGCATAAAATAATAAGAATCCAAACTGCAGGGACCATTGTGTAACATTTTAAAAACCCAAACCCCCTTCCCCTCTCTCCCCCGCTTTTCCGGTGACCTCGCCGGCCGGACTCCGGCCAAGTCCGGCAAGGCTCCAAACGCACTAGAACCCCTCAAATTTGACCCTAAATCGTTACCAATCGGTTCACGAGCCTAACTCAACTCCTTTAACACACATTAATTCGTGTTTAAGCCGGTTATGGATGTCGATTTAACTTGGTAACAGACGACATCAAGTTCACAACCGTTTGACAATTAAAATCTCATTAATCGAACATACACAATCATTTAACTATCTCTAGTCTATTCTCATTACCAATTTCTCTTGAAACACTCAAAATCACCAAAATCACCAAAATCAAACATCATCTTCGTTGTGACCTGCAACGAACGTGTTCATCATCTTCAGAGCTTCAATTGTTGAAATTGACATAGGGCTTTGCGTCAAGACCAACTCTCAAAGCTGTCAACGAGTTTAATTTGGTTTCCATCATCATTTGCATACCCATCGAATTCGATTCTTGGCCGCGACCTGCTCTACACCAAAGGGCATCGATTCGATCTCAATCAAGTGAGTAAATCACATCATCACACTCGGTTTTTCTCAATGAATCAAAGCCCTGTGATTAATTTGGCTAACAAACTCGAATTGATCTTCAATTTGGATCAAAACATTCTAGGGTTTATGTGGAATTGGGGATTTATAATTGTTGGTTGTTTTAAGAATTAAAAACCAGTTTATACCGCGGCTGAGAGCCTGGTTCACTGGTTAAGTCACTCAGTCACACACATGAGGTCCCGGGTTCGAATTGTTAGGACCTGGTATTTGAACGAAATACCTGGAGATTAGCGTGTAAACCAGATCAAATAGTGCGGAATCCTATTTGATTGGCGATCCAATCAGTGAGAACACACGAAGAATCAATCAAGAATTGAAACTAACGTTAGAAATCGATTGGGAATCGATCTAAATCGATTGGGAATCGATCAAATAGTGCGGAATCCTATTTGAATTGTTTGATTATCCTTACACCGGCCAAAATATGTTTTGTCTTATTGATAAAATTATTCAAACATATAAATTAGAAAACAAAATATTTTCTATATCTTTTGATAATGCGTCAAATAACTCTCTTGCGATAGATCATTTGAAATTAAAATATAAACCAATGTGTGAGGGTGTGTTTTCTCATAGTCGATATGTTGCGCACATCATAAACTTAGCCGTTCAAGACGGTTTAAAAACGATTGAAACAATTAAAGATTGTTTTAAAAGAATGTTAGGTGATATTTTTGGTAATAACCAAATATATACTAAATATCGCAAGTTCTGTAAAGATGCAAATACCAAATGTTTAGGCTCGAATTGGGACGTACCAACACTACGGAATTCCACTTGTAATATTTTTGAAAAGGCTATTGAACAAAAAGAAAGTTTAATAGCCTTTCATAATAGTTTGGTAGGTCGTGAAAAGGCAAATTTTTACCATCCATCGGGTTGGGCCGTTATTGAAGAAGTAACAAAATTGCTTCAAATTTTTAAAAATGCAACTATGTGTCTTCCGGAGTTTATTATCCAACGAGTCCGTTAGTACTTCACCAAATTTATTTAATGACTTTAAAATTAAATGAGATGTCGTGTAGGGGTAGACCTCATTCTGATATGATACCACCAATGAAAAAAAAACTTGTAAAGTATCTGGTTATTACATGTGCCGCTGCTTTAAACCCTTGTTTAAATTTGTCTAGTGTTGAAACTTTACTTGATAAATTTACTTTTAAATTAGATTTAGAAGTTGGTAACCCAATGTATTGGTAAAACTTTAAAAGCTACTTTTAACAAACAATTAAAACAAATGTATGATGTTTATTTATTAAAATACGAAGAAACATCACAAATCCATGAGGCTTTAAGGCATGCGGCAAATGCCGAAAGTTCAAATGATCCAATGTTTGATTATATAATACTTTAAGGGATGAATGTAATAAATGTCAACGTGGTAACACTTCGAGTAGTGAACTCGTGAGGTATGATCTTACAAACTTTTTATTGACCATGACTCCACAAGATTTTAAAATTTTTGACTTGTTGGCTTGGTGGAAAGGTAAGGAAGATCAATTTCTCATCCTATCCACCATGGCCCGAGATTTACTAACCGTCCAAGCTTTCACGGTAGCTTCGGAATCTGCTTTTTCTATTAGTGGCAGTGTTATATCAATAAGACGAACTCGACTCACTCCACAAGCGGTTGAAATGTCAATTTGCTTGAAAGATTATTTGGATGCCGCGGAAAGAGTACAAGACAAACGCTCACTTGAAGGAGAATTGGAATACGAAGCAGAATTTTACGAGGATGAGGTTGAGAGTGGATTGACACCATGAATGACCGATGATAAAGTGGCATATGATGACTACCTTCGTAACAGTTCCGATTCTGATGGCGAAGAATAAACGTACAAGTATAATACGGACGAACGAAGAAACGACTATGCTAAATGTTTAGTTTTAAAAATTATTATTTACCTTTGTATGTTGTTTAAATTTTATAAATGTTTTATATACTTTACTTGTATTTAAAATTGTATATATGTTTATAAATGTTTAAAATTGTATAATTGTTTTACTTGTATAAATGTTTTAAATTGTTTAAATATTTTAAATTGTGTAATTATTTTACTTGTTTTAAATTGTATAAATTGTTTTATGTTTTAAATGTTTTAACAAAAAGTTTAAAATTTTCTTTGAATATAAAAAATACAAATTTCTCAAAAAAAATAATAAAATAATAAAAAAAACTAGTTGGGCTGAATCGGTTTGGGCCCGAACTGGTTTCCAAACCAACCCAAACCGGTTTGATAGGGTTGGGAATTTTGGGTTTGCGGCCAAACCGGTTTTGACTAACTTTGACCAAACCGGTTACGGTTTGGACCCCGAACCGGTTTGAGCCCGAAACCCAGTTTGTACACCTCTAGTGTGACTAATGTAACTCATTTAACTAAAGAGAATTCATTAAATAATATATATATATATATATATATATATATATATATATTATATATATATATATATATATATATATATATATATATATATATATATATATTATATATATATATATATATATATTATATATATATATATAATATCCTTTGAAGTAAATCTATCAACCCGTTATGACAGTTTTTAATCAATATTTTACAACTCATCTAAATATTTTCATCTAGCTTATGACTCACTTACAACTTTATACACTAGACTAACAACCCATTAACGGTCAATCCATATAAAATCTTTCTAATTCGTTTTCATATATGTGTTACACAGATTGTGGTTTTCTCCTTACATGATTTTAAGTGTGTTTGATATATCTAACATGAATTATTCATAATGCAACAGATTCATAAAAATTGTAATGAAGTGTTACCGTGTTTCTACATACATGTATGACTTGTATGTGATTCATTACATTATTGGACAATTTTGTACTACCTCCATATAAGTCTCAAACTTCTATTTGATTCCTGTGGGTTCAGAGTTGCGTTAGAGATTAAGATCGGTAGATATTATACTTTTCTTGTTAGGTGGTTAGTTTGGTAGAGGTTTCATTTTGTCATCCTTGATTTAGTGTATTATCTCTCATTTACAACCCAAAATCAAGTTTCCCTTGTTCAAAATCAAGATTTATAATTTTTAATGGGTTGACATGTTTCGTATATCCTTTATAAATTGAGTAAATATCTTTTTCATATTAAATTATTCGCTTATATATGTAATCCTTAATCGAATAAAAAAAAGTTAAGTGAGCCTGGAAATGTATGTGCGTTGTGACGGTACGATTGTTACTCGATTTTGA
The DNA here is from genome assembly GCA_025506515.1 of Flaveria trinervia. Lineage (NCBI taxonomy): Eukaryota > Viridiplantae > Streptophyta > Magnoliopsida > Asterales > Asteraceae > Flaveria > Flaveria trinervia. The sequence goes on along the minus strand of CM046450.1, from coordinate 14,624,407 downwards.
GAATTTGATTTTAGTCAATATTGGCTCGGTGCGTTATAATGTAAATTTAAAAAATCAAAATATAATTATTAAAATAATTGAATGAAAGAAAACAATTATGTTTATTACAAAAGTTTTTAAGGCAACTATATTATCCTAGCAAGATTAGGGAAAACATGGGTGGTTTTTGTGGTCGGAAATCACTTATTACTTACATTTTAGGGGAGGAGGGGTTTCATATTATGAATGTATGTTAGAGTTTTATGATAATCTCGAATGCAGCTTTCGTTGATGATTTGCATAGACCAGAGGAAGTTAATTGAGAAATTGTCATCAGAAATTACCATATTGATTGTTATTGAGTTGTTAACAATCGGCAAGAAAAGGGGAAGGGGATTAATGCTCAATCGTAATGAACGAACAACATTAAAAGTAATTGGTGGTTTTGTTTGGCCACGTGTATATGTTTTAGCATTTGTATTATAAGCATCATATGTTATATTTTATTGTAAGGGCATAAATGGAATAAAGTGCTTAATTTTTTAAAATTTAAGCATTACTTTTCATATGAATGTCTTAATCCATATGTAAAAGTATTATTCTATTCTTCTTTTACTTTTATAATAAAAGATATAGGATCAACTTCAACTATTACCCAACTCCCACGTCAAGTAAACACTTGATAAACTTATGTCAGGCAAAGCCTTGGTTAACATATCTGTAGTGTTATCATCGGTACTTATACTTTCAATTAGTACCTTTTTAGAGTTAAACACATCCCTTATAAAATGAAACTTCATATTTATATGCTTGGTTCTTTCATGAAAAACTTGATTCCTTGATAATTTCACTACCCCTTGATTATCACACTTCACAACAACAATCACATCTTGACACCCCAATTCAGATACAAAACCTTTAAGCCAAAGCACCTTCTTTACAGCTTTAGTTAGAGCTATATATTCAGATTTAGTGGTTGACAAAGCAACAACCTTCTATAGAGTTGATTTCCAACTGACTGTATTATTAAACACTTTAAAAACATAACATGTCACAGAACTGACTCTATCAAGATCTTTTGCAAAATCAGCATCTACAAATCCAAGTACAACTAGGCATACTATTCTATTTTTTTCAAACACTAGCCCATGACCTCTAGTACTATTCAAATATCTAAGGATCCATTTTACTACCTCCCAATGTTGCTTACGAGGGTTAGACAAATACCTGCTAACAATGCTTACAACATAGCCAATGTCTGCCCTTGTACAAACCATCATGTACATAAGACTTCCAATAGAACTAGCATAAGTCACATCCTTCATCTTGTATATTTTGTCATCTAACTTTGGATAGTCATCACCGGAGACTTTAAAGTGCTGAGGAATAGGAGTTACTACATACTTAGAACTATCCATAGAGAACATATTCAATACTTTCTTCAAGTAAGAAAATTAAGACAACACCAGTTTCCCTTCTTCTCTATACCTGGTTATCTCATCCCTAAGATCTTCTTAGCACTACCTAACTCCTTCATGCTAAGCTCACTCATGAGTAACCTCTTAACAACTTTTATTTCATCATTGCTTTTACATGCTAATAACATGCATACTTCTTCATATTGTTTGTAGTATACACAAGAATCATAATGGATTCTATTAAACCCATTGCTTAACATATAATCATCAAATCTCCCGTACCACTGCCTAGGTGTTTGTTTTAGGCCATATAGTGACAATTTTAGCTTACATACCTTCTCTTCTTGACCCAACATCTCAAAACCCCTTGGTTGTTTCATATAGATATCTTATTCTAGATTCCCAGGAAGAAAAGTTGTCATAACATCTAATTGCTCTAGTTCCATATCATGTAGAGCAGTAAGAACAAGAATCACTCTTATTAAGGTATGCTTTACAACTAGTGAGAAAATTTCTATGTAATAAATACCTACTCTCTGAGTGTACCCCTTTGCTATAAGTTTGGCTTTATATCTAGGCAATTCTAATCCCTAAATTCCTTCCTTTAATTTGAAAAGCCACTTACAATCCACCAGTTTATGATTAGCTGGTTTATCTACCAGAACCCATGTCTCATTATTATGCAAAGCATCCATTTCTTCCTGTATTGCCTTAACCATGCTTTATTATCAACTAAAGTTATAGCTTTATCATAAGTAGTTGGTACATGATCATCTTCCTGATCAGCTATGTTCAGAACAAATGTTGACAACTCTTTAGCATCTCTAAATCTGGCTAGTGGAATAATATTTCTCATGGGTGATCACGTGTCAATAATTTGATGTTTAATTGATCAAAATGTTTGATTTAATATCATGATTACGGTGAAACAAGTTTAATTTGTTGTTGTTTTGGATTATAGGTGATTGGAGCTAAATTAAGCTTATTTTGGATTAAAAAGATGCAAAACAGGAAACCGGAACTAAGTTTGATGAAACATGAAGAGTATGGAAGAAGCAGGATGGAAATCGGAGCCTGAGAAGTGAAGATATGCATAAAACGAAAGTTCAAGACTATGTTAACTTAAAATGGGCATAACTTGGGCTAGGAAAAGAGTTACGGGGCCCACGATCGGTCAACGTAAAGCTCGTGAAAACTTACATGTTAAAAACAATTTTTATAGGGGCCCCGCATATGATACATCGGGTATGGGCGTATCATACGCCGGTCGACGTATTGGTGGCGTATTTATGGGTGTATTTGACAAATTTTTCAAAAAGTTGGGCGTATTATACGCCCAATATAGACGTATGATACACCGGTTCCCCAACCAGCTCTCCGAATTTTGTGGTTTTCAAGTTTATTTAAGCCAATTTTACCCTAATTCGATCAAGAACTTATTGAAGACAAAAAGTGACGAACTTTAGGTGATTTTTGGTGTTCTAAGGCTCCCCAAATCATCCATAAACATTCTATAAGTCAAGATTGAAGATTGAACAAAGATGATGCGTGACTAAGTTTTCTTAATTGCTTTCGGGAGTACAATTGTTGTTAAGTGAGACGATTGGTATAAGATTAGGTTTTTGTATTAAACATTGATCTATTGAATACAACATTATGTTTTGATTGATTTAAACAATTTACTTATAAATAAAGTTGTTTGCTTGCTCATCAGTTCTTCGGTTTCCTTGCATCGCGAACTTATTAACAAAAGTAGGCAACGTGATATAAGTGAATTGGTAACACTGTGAATGAACGAGTCTTAAAAGATTGTTCCTTTGTTATCACTTTAATCAAAAGTTAAGATCTTTAAGTATTGTTCCTTACAAACCCTAATTTAAAATTACCAATTTGGTGATCTTGAAGAATTGTATACCCGGAAGTGATTGTCTTTCAGTATTTAAGTCAATTAGTTCTAAAGTTTCTTGCTTTATGCACTTTTGCTCATTAATCCAGTTAAAGTTTTAATTTTTAATTATAAAGTTTGAGTCTTTAGTTAATAAAGTCGTGTTAGTTAAACACTTTCTACATATTCCCTGAGGAGACGACCTTACTTATCCTTATACAGTAAAGGTAGCTAAGACTGGTTATTTATCTTGTTTTTGATCGAGTCTCGACAACCAGATCAATGGGTCTTTCCTTTGCAAGACTATATGAGGTGGAAGAGTCTCCTCTTACTTGCTTTTCATGAGAGGATGATGAAGCTTGTTGGGTATAATCATTATCAGCCAGCTCCACCTTAATTTCACTTCCCTTCTCACTAGACTCGGGCATTTCATTTCCTTTAACCATATTTTTATACATCACTTCTTACAATCACCCTAGGACTTACATCATCAATTCTCTACAATCTATATCCCTTTACCCCTTTTAGGTATCCTAAAAATATGCAATTTTGTGCTCATGGTTCCAATTTACCTTGGTTCACACGTGAGTATGCTAATGACTCAAATATTCTCAAGTGATCATAAGTAGGGACTTTTGATCGGGAGGTGAAAGTTCAACGTTTAAAGGCTTTATTTCCATGGTTGCATGTCAAATTGTGGGAAACAGAGTTACTTTTGGTATATTGTTGTGTTTGTAGGATAAACGTAAAGAATACGAAGAAACTGGAAGAAATAGGATGAAAGTTGAAGCTCGGGAGGTGAAGATGTGTAAAATAGAAGTTCAAAGACAATGGTAACTTAAAATAGGCATAACTTGAGCTAGGAAAAGAGTTACGGGGCCCACGACCTATCAACGGAAAGATCTCGAAAAGTTACACATGAAAATCAAGTTTGTGCAGTGGGTGGTGCCACCGACGCCATCATAGGAACCACCGACGCCGATACCATCAGAAACATCGTCAAAGCCACCGTTGGTCAGTAACTTTCAGTCCAGATGGCGCTGGGGGTGCCACCGACACCACTAGTAGCACCACCGACGCCGATTGCCATGTTTTTGTTGATTTTAACCTAATGTGAGGGGTTTTAAATGGGGATTAACCCTAGGACGAAAAACACCTCTTTACACATCAATCTTGGACGGAAATTAACTATATTTCATCATTCCAAAGGTCTTCCAACATCAAATCCATCTGGATTTACATTGTAACATCTACCCATTTTGGAAAATAGAAACATAAACCCAAATCCGTTTGGGTCAATTTTTGGAAAAATCAAATACGTTAGTTAGAAATTTAATTTATTTTAATCCTTCAAAAACAATAATAATACTATTTATTCAACTTCCATTTATTAAATTAATTCATGGTAATTTCATGATTTATAGAATAAAAGTTTATAAATTTATGAAGTTTATTTGTCATTTATGAGTTTTAATTATAAAACTAAAGGATTAAAATACAAGATCATTATTTTTACAAATATGTAAAGTCTATAAAATGTTATTAATATTAAAAGTTATTATTAGATTTATAAAATCTACAAAGATTTAATAGAAAAGAAGTTGTTAAATTAAAATTAAAGTTTTAATAAATTTAAAGTTTAAATTGTAAGTATTCTTTTATTTATTTAAAATATTTAATTTTATATTTATTTCAAATTCTAATCATAACCCCCTTTTAAAAGACTTATAAATTCCCATTAACATCATTCATAACCTCCTTCTAACCTCAAGTATAAAAGCAAGGCTTAGGCCTCACTTTTCATTTGCTCATTCTCTTAAAATCTCACTTTCATATCTTTTCTTCATCTATTGGTTATGATCAATTTGAAGAATTTTATTTTACAAGAAATTTTAAGAATTCTTAATACTAAGGTAATCTTTTATTGCTTTTATATTTTATATTTCAATCATCCTAACATCCAATTGTTCTCATGACTTTATGTTCTTACTATTGTTTTTTCTTCTACCAAATCTCTTTTTATTTTAATCATTATCATTTGATCATTATCATTTTAATAATCACTAACCTTATAACAATCACTAACATTCCTAAATTAAGCTAACAACACACTAACATAAACAAAGAATCTCGTTTGCATATGGACGGCTATGCCACCGCATTCGGTTATTCCACAAGATTATTGTTCAAAATGATGGCTATGCCAAAGTCTTAGAATATTTTTATAACTCAAATGAAGACTAATATACCATATATTGACATAATTAAATGTTCTAACCCGTTTCATGCTTTAACGATTTTAAAAGTGCACATAAGTGACTTACTACAATTCTGGCAGAATATAATCTTACTTCAACCGAGCATAACTTGATCATAAAAAACTAAATTTGAGTAAACTCAAACTCCAATGTTAATTTCATTGAATTACCTTTTCAACAACAGTTTATATGTTTTCAAACTCAATTGGACGACTCAAAAATAGCCTTCACAAAATAAGTGTGCATTTCAGCACCTTCTGTCTTGTGCTGCTTGTTTGACCTATTTAAAGATCTTTTCGTAAAAATGTTTCTGAATGAAAGTTGTCCGGGAGACTTTGAGCTAGTCAAATGTAAATTTTTATAATTTTATGAAACCGTTTGCTATTTTGAAAACCTGTTCAAACACGTACAAAACATTCTGTCTAGAATCTAAAATTGGTACAATAATCGTTTATCAATCTTCCTTTCGCTTATTGACATTCCTAAGCATCCTAACTTTTTGTAATGAATTCTGACCTCAATTTATTGTTTTTTTTATCACTTAGGACATCACTTTTGACTCTTGACATCCAAGCTTTTTTATGTATTCTACAACCATCACTATACTTGTGAGTTTTCCATGTGAGTTCTCCATGCCCCTTTTTACTTTATTTCACACCTTTTGGGGTGAAACATGTTAACCTTATAAACTTACACTTGTAAACATCTTGATACTTGTAAATACACATGGACTTCATCTTTACTTTTTGTCATGATTATTTGTGCTATTGTAAGTCTTATATAAGATACATATTTTGTTTACAATCATTAACTATTGCTAGCCTGACGACGTCTTAGATCTTTATGCCTGACAAGCCTATTTGGTCCGGTTCCTGATGACGTATGCTTGTTCATCATGGGAACCAAGTACACTTAACCAATCTTATAAAATTGTAATCAAATCGAGGTTTGGTTGTAACTATGTGTTCTATAAACTTGCTAACTCATAACTATTGACATGAATTGCTACTTGTAAACCTTTATATATATATATATATATATATATATATATATATATATATATATATATATATATATATATATATATATATATATATATATATATATATATATATATATATATAATATATATATATATATATATATATATATATATTGTAACATCTCGTATTTTTGTTAATTAAAAGTTAATTTTGTTAATTCTTATAAGGTCTATTTACGCATGTACCGCTCGCGGAATTTTCGTATAACAATAGTTACCACTCGAGTATCAAGATAGCACCGTTTGAAGCACTTTATGGTCGTAAATGTCATTCACCAATCTACTGGATCGACTTTGGTGAAAACTTCATCACTGGTCCTGAACTTATACAAAAGATGACCGATAAAGCTTCTATCATTCGCAAGAACCTTAAAGTGGCAAGAAGTCGTCAAAAGAGCTATGCGAACAAGCGACGTAAGCCATTGGAATTCCAAGTTGGGGAGATGATTCTTCTTAAGGTTTCACCGTGGAAGGGTGTTGTTCGCTTTGAAAATTAGGGTAAATTGGCTCTAAGATTTGTAGGACCTTTTAAAATCCTGAAAAGGGTTGGAAAGGTGGCCTACCAACTAGACTTACCCTCCGATCTTAGTGGAGTTTATCCTGTATTCCACATCTCAAATCTAAGAAAGTGCTTAGCTGATGAAAGTCTGCATGTCCCGTTGGAAGACATCCAGGTTGACGAGTCACTGCATTTTGTCGAGAAACCTGTTGAGATCATGGACCACATAATGAAGAAGACTAGAACCACAACAACCCCAATCGTCAAGGTTCGTTGGGAGAATAAACGTGACGCTGAATTTACTTGGGAACGTGAGGAGCACATGAGGAATAAATACCCATTCTTATTTGTATAGTTTCTTTTTTCTTAATTTCGGGATGAAATTCTTTTAAGTTGGGGAGACTGTAACATCTCGTATTTTTGTTAATTAAAAGTTAATTTTGTTAAATCTTATAAGGTCTATTTATGCTATTTATGAAACTTGGTGGGCTATTAAAGTATGATTCCTTGTTTAATTTAAAGTTTCTAAGTTAATTAAATAATAATGATAACAATAATAATATTAATAATAACAATAAAATTGATAATAATAATACTAATAATAATAATGAGATTTATATTAACTAAAACTTAAAACAATTAAGTTAGGGGATTAAATTGTTATTTTTAAAACTTTAAATGCAAGTTTTGTGCATAAAATAATAAAAACAAAACTGCAGGGACTAAACGTGTAAATTATTAAAAACCCAAACCCCCACCTTTTTTCCCCGATTTTCTGGCCAATTGCCGGCCAACTCTCCGGCGACGCTCCGGCCGCCTTAATCCCTCAAAATCCGACGATTCTACAACCTGAAACCGGTCCCAAAACCTTCGAGCAACCGTTTCGATCATGTAAGCATTAAATAAACACATTTAAATGTCGGTTACGAAGCCAAAACGAGAGGGTAATCGTAGCCTTGAACTCTCTAGCCGTTCGAGCATTAAACACTAATTATAATCTAATTAAACGAAGCTACACAATCATCCAACTATTCCTAAGTGATAATTGTTTCCAATTTCACCTGAAACAACACAATCTCCCCTTCGATTACCCCCTTTTATCGCGACCTGCTACACATTCGAACACTACCTTCGGGACTTTGAAACCTGAAATTGGTAGAGGGTTTTTAGTCTTGAACATCATTCGAAACTATCCTCAAGTTTAATTTGATTAACATCGACGTTTGATCATCGTTTAGACACAAGACACTCGCGACATGTTCTTGGTGTCTTTTGCAACAATTCGAATTCAAATCAAGTAAGTGAACACATCTATCTGCTCGAAATTACATGGGGAACAAAAGCCGTATGGTTAATTTGATTAATAACATCATTTGGTGCTTCAATTTGGGATAGGTTTGAATCTAGGGTTCATGTGGATTTGGGTATGGCTTGCAATAAAGGTTTTTAAGATTTCGGGAGCAATAAAAACTCACGGCTATAGCCTTGGTTCAATGGTTAAGGTGTGTGTGTGCAAGCATGAGGTCCCGGGTTCGAACCCGGGGACCTTCATGCAATTTTTTAAGGGCTTTTAGCCCAAAACAAAGTTCTAAAATATTTTAATAAACATAAAAATGGATTTTGTAAACTCTAAATATTTGTAAAAGCAGCAAATCAACTTTTTTATATTTTTTTAATTTAAACAATTAAATAAATTTTTTTAAATATTTTAACAAGGATTACTTTTGGTTATTTTATGAATTGTAAATAATAAAGAATAAATTACTATTGGTTCAAACGTTGCTTTTAAATTATTAATAAAAACGTGTTAATTTCGTTTAGTTATAAAACTTTATTTCAAATTTATATCTAAATACTTCAAATTATTATAAATACTTTCTCCTTCATATCTTTATATAAAATATAAATACATTCCTTTTCATTTATTACAAGAAAACATATAATTGTTTTCCTTTTGTTAAATATCGATGTTTGACAAAAACCCCCCAAATACCAAATTGAAACCCTAGTTCATGTTAAATCACTAATATTATCTTGTAATATTTATATATTTAGGTGTGCCTTGTGATGTTTTATTTTGAAAAGACATATATTAATCTTATTAATTTTCATCATATACTTATTTGACATGTGAGTTTCCTTGCCCCCTTTTTTTTTCTTTTCACACTAATTTGGGGTGAAACATGATTACTTATACATAACGCACTTGTAAACGTTTAGACTTGTAAAGCACTTGCAATTCATATTTTTTTCATGGTTATTTGTGTGTTGTAAGTATTTATATGAGATACATATTTTTGTTTGCAATCATTAACTATTGCTAGCCTGGCGACGTCTTAGATCTTTGGGCCTGACAAGCCTATTTGGTGCTAAAGCCGAAATATTGCCGGCTCTTGATGACGTATGCTTGTTCATCATGGGAACCAAATACACTTAGCCAATCTTATATACTTGTAATCAAGTCGAGGTTGGTTGTAACGATATGTGTTCTATAACCTTACTAACTTATACCCATGACATGAATTGATACTTGTAACCTTATCATATTATGTATGAAAACCTTGGAAACTCACCAACTATTTTTAGTTAACCTTTTATTTTTATCATGTTTTAGGTAACCCTCAAGTTTAAGTGGTCTTTTGAAGCTTGCAATAAAACTAGGACTTGGACCTAGTTAAATGAATAAAATGTTTATGTTATGCTTTGTTTTATTTGGAACTATTTCATGTTTTGAGACTTATGATTGTAATATCTTTGAAACTTATAATTTTAATATTTATATTTAAATATAGCGTTATGTGGCTGTGAACAATCTTAACCCTCACATCTCGACGTTTCCGCCGTCAAGATTGGGGTGTGACATATATATATATATATATATATATATATATATATATATATATATATATGTGTGTGTGTGTGTGTGTGTGTGTGTGTGTGTGTGTGTGTGTGTGTGTGTGTGTGTATGCTCAACCCATGGAAACTCACAAACTTTGAAAGTTGACCCTTTATTTTTAATATGTTTCAGATTTGATACTTGAGGAACTCTTCTTGTTCATATAGGACTTGGACTTAGATAAATTAAACATCTTATGTTGTTGTTCATATTTTTATGTATTTTAATGACTTAACTGACTTGTATTGTTCAATGAATAATAGTATTTAGTATTATTCCAACTAATTTAGTTCCATGTGCTATGAACAATCATTTCACATTCGTCCGCCTCAATGATTCCGCCATCGGTCGGGGTGTGACATACATGATCAGTTACATATATATTGAAGAATCAATGATGATGCAAGGCTAAATTCAATTGTGATTCACTTCGGGGGACATGTCTGTGCAAGTTTCTATTTTTCTTAGTTGTAACCTAGATTTGGGATTTGATCTTGAACCATTTAAGTTCTTTAGGATTCAATTTATGATTTGATTATTTAAACAGTTTAATGATGTTTAAAACTAATTTTGATATTCTATGACTTTGGTTGTCTTGAATCATTGTATGATTGATTATTAAAATTTAGGTTTTTATTATTCAATTTGGTAATTGTGTGAATAAGAACCTTTAAGCTTTGATCTATAATTATCACTTAGATCTTATCATGTGTAAGTCACCGTTAATGACTTCCCATTAGGTTTTACTTAAGAAAAATTATAACTTTGTCAAATTGAATCCTAAAGTGGATTGCTTTTTTCCAAGATTGTTAAAAACCTAAACTTTTATTTTCTTAATTTGATTATTTCTCAATTCAATTAATCAAGCAATTTCCTTTTTAATGTTTAATAGTTTTAAATTGATTGTTGCTAGCACTGTACTGTAATTCTCTGTGGATTCGACACCCTGCTTACCCTTTACTATTAAGGGTGATTAGGTACTCTTTAGTATATATTTTTGACCGACCACACGACATCGATCAAAATGGTGTTGTTGCCGCGGAATCACTGCGCTTAGTGTTAGTAATAGTTATTTATTTTCTTTAAAAAATCCTAAAAAAACAAAAAGATTTTCTTTTTTTCTCTTTCTTTGTTTTAGTTTATTTGTTATTTTTTGTCGTTCAAAATTACATGGGTATTTGTTTCTTGTGTGTAGGTAGTTCAAGACTTTTATGCATACGAGACATTCCGGAAGGGCTTCATTGTTGCTATTTGATCCTGAGATTGAGAAAACAGCACGAGACTTTTATGCATACGAGACAATAACGTTGAGAAGAATGTAAGATTTAATAACTTTGTTAATGGATAGTTGAAATATCGTTGGCAATTTTAATTATTCTTTTATGAGTTGGTGCGCATTTTCTTTTTCTATTGAATGCAACAATTGGACATGGGAATTACGTGTTCATATGTTAATTATTGTCTTGTGTCTTATACTACCCATTTGACAATTTTCATATCAAATTAATTTCGGTTAACCATATTTAATAACGGGAAAGCTTCCAAAAATCCAAGACTCTTATCTACACAATTGGCAAATGATAACAAGGTTTGTATTGTGTGTGTTGTTTTGCGGTTAACTTCTTGTTTAGATGAGGTTTGAATCATTTAATTTGTTTTTATTTAATCAATCGTGGGAGCTTATTTCATCTCTGTCACCTATTTAGAAGTGGGGAAAAAATAGTGTGTGACCCGAAACAGGGTTGATTTTAAAAACGGTTTGAAAAGAGTTGGTTAGAGTAAGGTGGCTAGTGCCTGTTTGGGAGTTTCTAAGTTGGAACCAACTTACAAAGTTTGAAAAAATCCATTAGATGCCATCGGGGAATGGTCTTATGATCATTTATAACTGTTTTTCATGATCTTTTTACATATTTACATTTTTATGTTAGTATAAATAAGTATTTGATGTGTCGGTTTACTAATTTGAAGCACACAAAAAGCTCTCTGTTCTCTCATACGGTGCGGATTTCAATTCAAGGTAAGTTTAAGTACGTGTTATAGCAGTCGACCTCAGCATTGATTATGATATGCACGTGAACTAATAATCATTGTACTTCAACAAGGGGAGTGCAGATTTTTTATAGGGTAAATTACGAAAATAACCATTTGAATAAATCAAATTACTAAAATAACGGTTAAAAATGAAGTTTACTAAATAATTCAACCAATTCTATTACTCTACGTGTCCATCTCTCGCTGGCGTAGCGAGGGATTACGAGGAATCCCTCGCCCAGACAAGCGTGTCAGCGAGGGACTCAGCGAGGGATTATGGGAATCCCTTGCTCAAACTTACGGAAATGTCATCCCTCACCCATAATTAAAAAAATAAATATATATTTTTAACCAAAAAAATTCGTATTTTTAGTTATTTATTGTTTTTAAATACATAATTATTTTATTTTATTTTATTTTCACCTATGTAATACAATGTTTACCTTTAACAAAGTTATCAAATATTACATTCTACTCAACCTTTTTGTAATTTTCTTCTTAAAATTATCTCAAATCAGAAAATTTCAGTTAATATCATATTATACAGTGGTGGTAAATATCATTTTGTAAACGGTGTTGATGAGTATTTTAAGAAAAAAAGTAACAATAACGTTGAGAAGAATGTAAGATCTAATAACTTTGTTAAGGGTAAACATTGTATTATAAAGGTGAAAATAAAATTAAACTAAATTTTTAAGTATTTTAAAAACAATAAATAATTAAAAATACGGGTTTTTTTGGTTATATATATATATAGGGGAGAGATCAAATAAAAAACATATTTATAAATAAAAACCGTGAAAACCATCACTTCCCAATCACATAATTTATAATTGATTTGACTTTTTATTGTTTAAAATATATTTTAAGTAAAATTTAACTTTATTTTTTGAATTCATTATATATTATTTAGTTTAAACTCCAATGAATGACAATGATAATGAAACGACTTACGTATACGTAACTTGTATGAGTTAAGTGTACGTAACTTTTAGTTGTACACTTGTTAACACGTATGTACATATACATAACCCCTACATATACGTAACTATTAATTGTATGCTTTGTAATTTAATGGTTTTATTTATAACATGGTTTTCAATGAAACCTATATATACACACACACACACACACACACTTATGGGCAAGGGATTCCTATAATCCCTCGCTGAGTCAGCGAGGGATGTACACGTGAGCGAGGGATTCCTATAACCTCTTGCTGGCATGTTTTTCTGGGCGAGAGATTCCTATAATCTCTTGCTGTTACGTTTTTCTGGGCGAGGGTTTTCCCATAATCCCTCGCCACGTCAGCGAGGGATGAACACGTAAAGCAATAGAATTGGTTGAATTATTTAGTAAACTTCATTTTTGAACGGTTATTTTAGTAATTCGATTTAGTCAAATGGTTATTTTCGTAATTTTCCCTTTTTTATAAGGGTAATCAGGTACAAGTGACGAAAAGTCACGTGAAAATTCGAGTGCACAGTGAAAGATTTTATAAGATCGACAGACAATTTTTTTATTATTTAGATACTCTAGTGTTTCTATCTCTTTGTATGTATTATATATATGTATAGAGAGAGATAGAGAGAATGAAATAAATAAGATGTATCTATAATCTAATCATAAGTTCCATCATGGGGATGACGGTCTGCCATCCAACTATGGCGGTCGAGAATATTTTGCTCCAACCGGAAACTGACACGTGCCAACTAGTGTCATTTTTAGAGCCTCGTCATCAGATGCGTGTCACTCAATAAAAGACGCGTGTCACTCAATAAATGTTTATAAATACTTTAAACTTTAAGCTTACTTTCCTCCAATAGTTATTTGCTAACTAGGAGTTAATCCTGTTAGTTTTTTAATGACGTGAACTACTTATGTGACCAAAACACTAAGCAAAAAGTTAGAATTTGTCCACGATGATAGCTACTATCTTAAACATTTAAGCATATAATCACTATGTTAGCGTTTGAATATATTACTATATTTTTTATAAAAAATAACACAGAAACATTTATGAGAGAATTTGAAACTTGGTTTAAAAATTACAACCATTTTGTATTGACCATCACAATTGGACTCTATATGCCAACTCGGACATAGAGGTGCACAAACTAGGTTTAGAATCCAAGTGGAATGAACAGGTTTCAGGTTGGGTCCAACCCAAGTTCGTATTATGTAGTTTTCAATAAAATGATGTACTTATAGCGGGTTGAACTGGGTCGGGTCTTGAAAAACATAGGTTAAACTGGGTCTGGTTGTGGAAAACCCAGTTTGAAACCACCAGGTTATTGGGTCGGCAATCCTGAACCCAGTTTTATTGTGCACCTCTATTTGGGACTTATTTTGGGAGTGAAGGTGTGGACAAATGGTAATTTTTAAGCCCAACATCAATCAACTTGAAAAAAGAAAGAGAAAAGATTGCACTGGGGGGCTATGTGATATGGATAATAACCTATGGGCTATGGCTACAAGTTGTGACAAATCATGATGGGCCAATGCAAGAAATAATATGGATCAACAGCGGGTATTAATGACCATAGATTGAGGAGATACAACTCATACAAGTCATAATTAAAGAGAAGATTGTTCAAATTAATCCGTCTTTGTGGAAAAATAAAGAGGTAACTCTGATCTAAGAGGAAATTATCCAAGAGGTTTTAAGGTCGAGTTAAAGATCAAGTAAAAGGTAAAAGTAATATGAAGATAAAGATTAGTATTAAATTTGTTATTGTTTTTTTGATATTAGGAGTTTGAGTTAGATTAAAAGCCTTTTTAGGTTAGCTAGCTTCGTT